>JAHLJT010002406.1:9891341-10033096 GCA_031308135.1 Acheta domesticus | reverse complement strand
CTTGAGGGGCAGAGTTAAAAAAAATCGCATTAAAATCGCGCAACTTTTCTTCAACGATGACCTCGCTTCCCCCTCTCTGGCACAATAAACAGTTGAAGGCAAAGCTCGCAGCGAGCACTAATGACAATATTCCCAACACATCCTCACTACAGCGAAATAGAAACTATTTTCTGGTGAAGAGAACTTCTGTCCGTGATTTTCTCCAGAAAATCTAAAGAAATGACCGAAGTATCAAGGAGCCACAAAAACATGAATTTTTATTACACAACATCTTACAGAAAGTATTTTTCTATGTAAAGGAACAAAAACTTTTCAAATTTTGAAAAAAGATATTGTACAATTTTGGAAAATGTTGGTAGTTTACACGTAATTTTTACGTGAAATAGAAACAATTTTTAGACAGTTATTTTGTAAAAATAATGTCCCATTTTTTTTCCCCGTATGTATCAAAGGAGGGTAAGCAAATAAGGTGCTGATTCCATTTTCTGCAGACTTTCTGTATTTTCGAAAGTTGCTAAAAATTTATATTGAAAAAGTACTATATTGAAGCCAGAAATTGACTGAAAAAAATGTTCTAAAAAATCACATCTTTAAAAGTGGCTCTGTACCAATTTTTGTAAAAACTTGTTTTTCACGTAATTTCTGCTTGACGTTAAATGCAATATAAAAAGCATTTCTCAAAAATCGCCCCTTTTTGTTTTAATTTTTTCCCACAGATAGAATAAGGGGCATTAAGAGAATGGCACAGGTCTCATTTATATTGAACTCCCTGAATTTTCGAAAACAATAAAGGTGCGTGTCACTTGAGAGCTACGCTCTCGCGAGTTGTGTTGAGAGTGTTTCTCGCCAATGGACACAGTTCTGAGAGAAGGCAACCGAGAGTAATGTCATGCTCGCGGAGAGCGGTCGCCATCTGAATTACTCGCTAGTGGACATGCCTGTGCGACGACTCACACGACTTGCTCTCAGCATTCGAAACGTGCTGGAAGTGCCTGAGAGCGGTCTGCGACTTTTCGGTGTTTGTTGTCTCACTGTGGCCGCTACCAAGCAGTGGACAGATGCGAAAAGGATAATATAATAAATAAATGGGAGACGATCCCGTGTATTTCAATAACAAATGATGAGAAAACCAGTGGCGTAGCGTGACTCACACGTTGGGGATGCTCAACAATAAACACACAAAATGTCACTATCAACTACTTCATCTAACAGGCGAACGCAAACACAAGGCAGATACAACTGAGACTACTTCCACGATCTCGATTGCTTACGACGGTGTAGGCGCTTCCCACAAATCCTCACAGCAGTCAGGGCTGCCGATGTCTTGAAAGCAAATTATACAATGGCTCAGCTTTAATTCTTATACGCGAATGGCAATAAGACCATTTGTTAATTTATACATTGCAGACTTAAATAATATGTAATCTATTTAAGAGATAATACAATTTCTTGGATATTAAATAAGAAATAGTAGTCAGGCACTATTTCTACAGTTTGTACCCATGACCAAGCGGGGACTCCCGAGTGAGAGAGAGAAAGATAATTTACTGAACGCCTGCAGTGTGCTGCGCTCTCGTGCACAAACGAGGTTCTTTCCGCAGACGCTAGCGTAAAGCAGTCGGGTTTCTCTGGGCCAGGGGTGACGAGGGGAGAGGGGAACTTCGCCATCTGCGCATGCGTCATTGCTCGTCGCAATCTGGCGGCAGACGCTGAAGTATTTTAGCTTTCAAGCAATCAGAGGCCAGCTTCAACAGCCCGCCGAATTCAATCATAGGAAATCAATTTAAAATTAATACAAAACGTGTTTCACTCAACAGACCACTTGTAAGATTATCAATACAGTATTTAAGGTTCTTATATACGGGGATGCTCAGCATCTCAGCGTCCCCTGACGCTACGCCACTGGAGAAAACTACGCGTCTGATCTTAAATGAGGAATCTTTTGTTCTGTGGTACAGCATTTTCCGTCTTGGTAATGGAGGGAAAAGACGATGCACTAGTTAAAATTGCACAAGAAATGAAATATATCATTGAAGTAAATTAGTGCTATGAAATGGCACCGACTCTCGTATGTATTTCATTCTATTTTTCTTGTACGTATTCCATGAAATTGAAAGAAAATTTTGAAATGTCCCATGGGCTTCATGTAAAGTACCCTCAAAATTTAAAGATGTTTTTCAAAATCACAGAGCTTCGGGTCAGGGCAGATCGACCGGGGAATATTCATTTTGGGAAAAATAGTTCAAAAGTTAGGCGCTAGTGTTTTTCAGACAGGTGGACGGACGGACGTTTGAAATAAATGAAAAAAACAACACTTTTTTGGTATCAAGCCACCACAAAACATTAGTTGACGTTGAAATCGAAATCGATTTTTCGCAGCTTTACATAACTGATCTAGTTTATACGTACCTATATGAAAACGTATGAAGAAAATTCATATTTTACAGAATCAGTTTAGCAAAAATAGTCTCTGGCCCCTATTATGTCATATTTCTATTTGATATTCATGTAAAATGTTTAAAAAAGTAACCTACCAGTAGAAACTACCTTTTGTGCGTGGTTCTTGAAATTTTGAGGTTAGGTTAAACAATGTGAGTTGTCTAAAATGTTTGCGCATCCTCAATTTCAAATTCTTTGACAAGTGTCGACCAAGAATTCATTTGTGCTTCATGATCAATCCACTATCTCGCTGAGTACTTTTCTTGTTTCGCAAGAAGCAAATCAAGTAACGAAAGCCGCAGCTGCTCTCTTCTTCGCCTCCATCTTAACTCCCGTATCTCCATCGCGAGCCTACTGCTCTCCAGTGGACAGGCATGCGAGAGGTAATATCGAGAGGGCGCGGCGAGTGCACTCTCGAGAGGTGGACATTTCTGTGAATAGCTCGCAAGTGGACAGGATATTGCGAGCTTCTCTCGAGACTAGCTCGCGCTAGTTACTCTCTAGTGGACACGCACCTTAAAAGTTACAAATCATGAAGACAAATATGAGCTGTCGTAGAATTACTAAGAGCCGACCAATTTGTATTGAAAGACAATCGATAACACCAATAAGCGTTTTTTTGTTATAAAACCTTGGGCTATCGCCTAGTTTTTAACAACTTCAAGAGCTTTTTTATACATTCATCCATTTAATGACGTTATAATTATTTCTCCGATATTCAATTATCCGCTTTTCCAACCCTCTCGATGTTTTGACTCCCCTGGAGATGAGTTAGGAAAGGCGAGGTCACTTTGCCTTTTCATGGCCCATTGCAATATCTGCAAGATTGGTTTCTGGTGAATTAGTGTAAATTCGTAAAGAAATTTGTTAATGTTGTTGAGAAGCCTTTTATAATTTTAAAGTTCAATGCCATGAGCTTATTTATGTTTCGCAGGTTTCATCTCCCAGTTGCTGGTGAGGCCTGGAGATGCCCATCAAACCTGCAGTTGGCATCCTCACCCGAAGATGGCTGTGCAAGTCAACGAAGATACTCTGAACAAAAGCCTTTATGGACCTATGGCCAGAGGCTGATGTATTTTATCTCTGTAGAAACTTCGAAACAATATTATGGTGGACTTAACATTTAACGATTAGCATTTAGATGCATTGGAGGTTCATAAAAAATCGCATGCGACAATTATCGCGTGACGCAGATGAATGCCCAGTATGTGTTCTGTCCTCTCCAGAATAAAAAATATATTTATTTCCTTTTTCTGACTGGTTACCATTACGAGTTATACTTGACATAATATTGTACTATACTCTTTCAAGTCACTGTTAACAGTCAACAGATTAAAATAAAAGTAGCGATTTTGATATCATTTTGTGTTTCAATTTGAACCTTTCGTGACGTGAATCCGATAGCAGCCGTGTCCGTACAACGACTTTTGAGATGTTTGCGGCTCCGCCTGGCTGTGGCTGGCGTCCATACGAAATTGCGCTGCGTTCTGGAAGTACACTGTATGATCAAAAGTATCCGGACACGGAGGCGGTGGTGTTAAGGCGTGGTCGTGTTTTTCATGGAGGGGCTTGCACCCCTTGTTGTTTTGCGGGGCCACTTTCACGGCACCTTCTTGCTTCCTACTGCTGAAGAGCAATTCGGGGATGGCGATTGCATCTTTCAACACGATCGAGCACCTGCTCATACTGCACGGCCTTTGGCGGAGTGGTTACCACGACAACATCATCCCTGCAATGGACTGGCCTGCACAGAGTCATGACTTGAATCCTATCGAGCACCTTTTGTAATGTTTTTGGAACTTCGTGCCAGGCCTCATCGACCGACACCTCCATACCTCTCCGCAGTGCAGCACGCCGTGAAGAATCCAATTGATCTGGTCGATGTCGCTGGCCCCTTGAATTGAGGCAGGTATTTTAATTTTGGGGCTACTTTACATGAAGCCCCTGGGATATTTTCAAACTTTTCAAAAAAAATTGTATTTAATTTTTTTAATTAAATTTTATAATTGGATAGTGTGAAGAACTTTTAGAACAATGGTTCAAGTCACATTTTCGTTGAAAACTCTCATTTTTCGAAAATTGTAACAAAGTCCACACGTTTTTTTTCGGAGTCTTCCTACCAACTGAAATATTAAAAAATAGAATATTTTTCCCTTAATAAAATGTTTCTTAAAGATAGATTTTGAAATGAGATCATGTACAATTTTTTCGAAAACTATTGAGTACTTGACACGTAAATTTTCGTGGAGATAGAAGCAATTTTCAATTCTGTTTTAAACATTTTTGTTGTGAAAAAAAGGCATCAACAATTTTGATTAAATTTTCACTTCTGATAGCGTATAAGACCCTTAAGAGAATGGTGTAGGTCTCATTTTCGTTGAAAATAGTCTTCCTACAACTACAATTATGAAGATAGTATTTTTTCTTACATAAATATATTTTAAAATAAGGTAATGTTTAATTTTGGACAATATGAGAATTTTTGAGTAATTTGGCGTCAAACAGGCAATTTTGCCCTTTTAAACAAAATTTTTAATTTTCTCAGAAAAGGCTCCATTTTTTTTCACGTGTGTAGCAAAGAACGGTAAAAGAAAGTGGTGCTCGTTCTATTTAATCGCACTCTGTATTTTTCGAAAGATTGGAAACAATTCCAATTGGTAAAATGGAATTTCCCGCGCTTCTTTCGATGCAGTGTCAATATTTAAGGCGTCTCGTCATATAACATCAATATAAAATAACATCAATTCAAAATAGCCCAATTAGTTTTAATTGGGCAAAATATTACATTGCAAAAGTGCTATATCCTTGTTAATGTTTGTTAAATTGAAATCTGTTCTAAGAAATCAGATTCTTTATAAGGACCATGTACATGGTTTTTAAAAATGAGTAGTTTGACGCAATTTTTCAAATTCTAATTACCCAAGCTCCATTTGCTAGCCTTCAGGAAATAGCAGATTGGAATGCGACAATGGCATTCTGCTCCGTGAGACAGCAGGTTGTAGTTCCGCGAATTTCATCTCGTCGTCTACGATGTTGGGACGTGATTTACGGTGGGCGGACTCGGGTGGAGCATGTCCCCCCACCCAAAGGCATAGAGTTCGCTTATTACCTTCTTTCATTTGGCAAATTTGATTTAAATATTTAAGTTAGCATTATCTTATTATTAAAAAATATATTGTATATTATCATCTATACACTACAAAAATTATATACAATATAAAAACACGTGTTTATATAGTGCGGTTTTTTTTTCTGCTCCTCAAGCCTCTTCGGCCACGATGGAAATATCACACGTCATTTCGCGTTTTCCCCTCATGCCGCAGAAGTCGCATAATCGTAAGCACTGCTTGATACGGTCGTGATCATGCAATATCTGGCGGCAGTCTGAGAACGTCACGAAATATCGTGACATATTCCATCGTGAAGACAGCCTCGAAGGGCAAAGTTAAAAAAAATCGCAGTATACTATTTAACAAAAAGTTGTGATGGCCCCCGCCCAAAATGATCAGATGGATCTGCCCCTGATAATTTAGCTGTACGGAACGCCGTCTTAATTGTCGAATTTGTTTTGATATTTGCTTGAAAACATTTAGTTTTCACACCTAATAGTCTATGATTTGTAATATGTCTTACCACAAATTATGACCAATGATGTTAATTTGGGCAGAAATTTAAGCATAAAATAGTATTATTAAAAAATGCGTAAAACCATTACTAAGGATGAGAAAGTTTTCATACCACTAGTTTTCTTCAGGTAGAATCAAGGGCACTTAAAAGAATGGGGCAGGTCTCTTGTTCATTAAATTCCTTGAATTTTTCGAAAATCACAATGTTACAAATAATACGAAATGTATTTGCTGTAGTAGTGCCACTAATTGTCAGCTTGTGGTAGGAGAAGAACCTGGGGCAAGAGGTGCTGTTTTGTTAGTACTACGGTAACTTGTATTTGTAGCTCAATTGAGATGCAAATAAGTTTTTTACAATTCAGAAGTGAAATTCTCTAATTTTCATACATTGCAAACATAGACTTGTTAGTACTTTCATTTATTATTCAAACTGTGCGAGGTAAAAGGTGGTTAAGGTGCATGAAGTGCATGAAAATGGGCAATGATTAATAATTCTCCATACCTCACATACAATTTTTCTATTTTTGTAATGAAAATCAAATTGGATATAAGTTTCATTCTGTGAAACGTCCCAAATGGTTTTCCAATAATTCTATGAAATCGCTTAAAGTTAATGATGTTACTATGAACTTCAATTCATCAAAGTTTTTGACAATTCATTCTCATTCACAGCAAAAACAATAAGAAATAACAAAATGTCTGCTCCCTGAAAAACTCGGACATCTGTTGTTCACACTGAGTCACTTCTTGAAATGTTAACTGGAGTAAAAAATTATACAAAATTTGAAGAAAAAAAGACTGTTTTAGTTTCACTCACTCTACAGTCAAACCTCTATATAACGTTTTTTAAGGCACCATGAATTCTGAACATTGTGTAGAGGAAAGCACTATAAAGAGGAAGACTATGTATAAGGGCTTTCGGTCAGGACCGGAAAAAATTGATCTAACATAGAGGGAAAACATTATATGGAGGAACATTATATAGAAGTTTCACTGTAGTGAAATGTTCTTTAAGTATTTTGATTTGACACCATGATTTTAGCGATTATTGTGAATATTTTTATCATTTCATAGGGCAGGTAATGATACTCAACAGAATCAAATTAAACTAAAATGTTTTTACCCACAATAACCTAAGCAAATGTAATATTTTGTGGCCATATCCTTTCAATATCATAAATTCAATTGATAAGCCAGATATCCTTAATTTACAAATTTATTACACTCACAACCACCAACATCCTTTTCCTTTCATTTCCAAATCCACCAATCAATATTTTTTACTCTGATGTGGCTAAATGACAATAATAGACAATATTTCTTTTTCACTATCAACCATTCTCCATTTACATGAGTTATTGTTCTTCGAATTCTCTTTTTCAGTGTACAAACCAATTGACCATTACAATCATAAGCATATTGCCTGCATTCATCTTTGCACTACAAATATCAGTCTTAAGGATTCTTGCATTAGCACATTTCTATTAAAAACAGCCAAACCACTCAAATCACTACAGCACATTTTTCACAGGCAGGGAGAGAAATTTCTCTTCTCTCTAACAACTTCCCTAAAATTTTCAACTGTTTAAATTAAAAGTTGTAAATGTTCATAAATATTATTCTATAAATATAATAACAACATTATAACATTTGTCAATATGTTGACATAGTCTTGCCAAAATGGAATTACTTTAAATTATAAAATACAAATTTGATATTTCTGTCAGGCTAACTTTGAATAAACTACTGATCACACTTTCAATTGTGATTTAGTGCCAGGTCAAAGATGACTCACATTAATAGGCAAAAAATCGAATGGGTTTGTACATTGTATATAAAATATTCAATATGGTTGTTGATTTCTAATCTTGGTGTAAATCAGTGGTGCAATAATTTGGGTTTACTCCATTTCCCAAACTGAACTCCCACTTTTTCCCTGACAAAACAATATATTGAATACAAATATCCACATCCATACATCTGACAAATGTTTTTTCTACGCATCCCAGGGCATCAGTTAACCAGTTTTGTCCTCTTAATGGCAGATTTCCTGAAACCCTGTAAGCCCGGGGCATAGGAACAGGGGAACAAAAGGAACTCACCTAGACATATGAGAAAATATGCATCATCACATATCAAGAAACAAAAACAAACCATTTAAGTTCTTTTTGGTCATTTTTGAGAACTTTTTTTAAGACCTCCAGAGCCAAATACAGCAAAACTTGCTCAAAGTGGAAGCTCAAAGGATTAGACAAAATTCTGCTGTATGCAATGCAATACTGTAGAATTTGTAATTAGCAGGACTGCGATGTAAGTTTACTTTAGACAGATTTCTGCATTCTACACGTTCCGCATTGAGCAAGTTTTACTGTACCAAATCACAACAATCAGGAGGTAATGGTCACTTTTTCTCTCACCAATGTTATTCAATATATACACTTATTTTGATCTTTCTTGCTAGCAAATTAAGGAGTTTTGTATAATTTGATATAATAAAGAGAAATTATTTGCATCCCTCCATTCATATGCAGGTTATAGCTGGAACTTCTGAATTACATATTTAAATTAAATGAACAATTGTATGATTGACCCCAACTAACTTATTCTCAATATTAATGTGTGTTACTTTCCATTTGATGTGTAACATAAGATAAATTCATAATAATAGAGAGAGATTATATTTAATGAAACACAAATTACACTATCAACTTTTTGTGTATTTTCATTAAAAAATTACATTTAAATAGCTTTTATAAATATTATTTTCATAACGGTACTATTCACACATACTCTGTTCAAATTGATGAGTACTATTTAACATAACCATGTGACACATTCAAATACTGTTGAGGCACAAACACTTTATCAGTGAGTATTTGACATTATTTCTATTAATGCAATCTTTCATTTTCTTTTCAAGCTTTACCTGATGACACAAGAGCACTAAGAATTCTTGTCAAATATTCCAAAAAATAATAACACTGTAAAGTAAATTAAAAATATAAAGGAAAGTATAGCACTACATTATTATTGAAACATTGAGAACCGAATTATTTCAAATGAGGAAAGTTTGGTATAACCTATTATTCTGCTTTTTTGAACACGTATTGAACCCATTTTTCATTATTTTTTTCTTAGAAAGTAAATATTTAAAAAGCATATTTCAAAATAGATTCATTTCATGTGTAGAAGCAGGATGATAATTATCTTTCAAGTGTTGTTTGCAATTCTGAATTTCATCCATATTACTTTGTGCACTATTCAAAAAATGTCACATTAAATAAATTACAAACAAATTTATCAAAATGAAAACTTTTCTGCGGGCTTGAAATTTCCCAGTTGTTGAAGCTTCCAACTTTTTTCTTATAAATCATTAAATAAATACTAATTGCCTTTTTAAACATATTACATAAATATTTTTTAATTAAGAATTTAAAAAATTCATATAATACTAAAGTTTTTCATACATTCTCTCATTTCTACCCAAGAATGTAATCTGGAATGAAACTTTTGTTTTCATTCATCACCGTTAAATAACTTTTCCATTGAAAACACATACATTGTAATTGATTTTCCAATTAATAAATATCATTTCCAGAATAATTATCTTTTATTACAATCCAGGAAGCTACTGTTTCATTTGGTTCATTATAAGAAATCTGTTGAAAGCGTTCAGAATTACTAATATGAAGATTTTTATCAACCCACTTAATACTCTTTGTATCACTCTGAATACATATTTTTTTGCTTGGTGGTTCATTAATCTCCTCTTCAACTATTACAAATGAGGAATTGTCATTTATTTCCTCTGCATCTCTTATTGCTTCCTTAAGAGGATTGATTAATTGCTTTAAGGTTTCCAATCCCTTCTCAGATTTCACTTCTGCATTAATCAAGTTAGCAATTTCCAATATAATAACCTGTTTGCCTTGTTCTATATCTTCCTCTTTATTGTTTGGGGTTAGTTGAATAACAATTACATCATCTTTTTCTGTTGATTCATTATCACTAATTTGCTCGTCTGGGAACTGTTGATAAATTTCCAAAACCTGAACTGAAATTGCTCGGCAAACAAGATGAATATGCTTACACATATTTCCCAATACTGCAGAATCTGTGCAGGTACAAGAAAAGATATGTAAACAAACAGCACATTCTTCACATTTCAAATTGCAACAGCAGTCTTTCTTGCATAATGAAACATTGTATGTCTCAGTTCCAAAAAAAACTGCCCAGCCATCCTCGCCCAAAGTGTACACAGTATCAAGAGATAACTCAAGTGAAGACTGATGTCGCTTTCTAATACAAACCAACTTCTTACTGACATTACTCTTACAATGGTCATCTGATCTCTGAAAAACACGATCTCTCAAAAATTTTTGAAGGGCATGAATTGATTTTATTAATTTTTTACTTTTTTTACCAGCGTGGTAAATGTGTTTAAAATTTTTATGGAAAATTTCAAATATAGTATCAGTATTATATCCAACCTCCAATCGGAAACAGAATGCCCATTTCGAAGACTCCTGGATAAAGCTTTCAAAATATTTTACAGAACTATTGGTCAAATCATTGGTAGCCATTTCTTCCATTAATACTTTTGACATTTCAAGAAATGCTGTTTGATCACGTTCCATCATGAGAATTTTCATTTTTTTGTAAACTTCAACTTTTGTCTCTTCAGATTTTATTTTACTTAAATACTGTTCCCAAACTTTATCAACATGCCATGCAGCATACAACTGTTGAATGTCTTTCTTTGGAAAAAGGGATATCCAAACATTGAAGAAAATTTCATCCATATTGCTTATGAAATATTTGGGTGATAAAGAACATCCAGCATTTTCTACTACAGTCTTGAAAAAGAGGTTCAATATAGAAGAATCACTCCTATTTGAAAACATGAATGCACAAGGAAAACCATTTCTTTCTTCATCAAAAACAAGAATGGTAAAAAATTCATAGTCATATCCTGAATGCCCATGAATCACATCTACACACAAAATGTTATTTCCAAATTTCCTTAATGCATTTAGTTGTTCTTCATTGGCAAAAATTAGGCAAAAATCATTTTCTTCTAAATCTGGAAAATGTGTACCATGAGGTTTATAAAATCGAATAATATTCCCATTTTCTTTCATAAATTCTACCCATTTACTCACAGCTTCTTCATCATCATCATCATCATCGTCAGGTATATCAGAATCTAGTCCATATTGCAGAATCAACCTTTTTAGATCTCTCTTGGTTGTTAAATGAATTCTTTGTAAATTATCTTCTCCTACTGTATTCCTAATCCCTTGAAGAATGTCTTCAAGTGGTACTTTCATTCTAATTTGTCCTGCCAGTCTTTCTCTCTCTGATACTGTCAGGTTCATTCTAGTAATATCACAGCTGTGTCCTACATGGGTGCTCACAAAACAAACTGCCACTTTGCCGTCACTGCCCTCTGTTGTTCTAATACTAGCAGGGCAGTTGGCTTGAATTTTATTTGAACCAGCGGTCTTCCTACACATACCATTTTTGCTTTTGGGAACATAATCCCCTCCACGATGACAATAATAATAGGTATACAAACTCCCATCTTTTCTCTTTGATGATCCACTATGTTTCACAAACCTTGATTTAGTTTCCTGTTCCATTTCTTCCTTCCAGGAGTTAAATTCTTCACGATTAGAAAATGTGAAACTTTCTTTCTGAAGGATGACGTTATGAAACTCTAATAAATGTTCATGAATTTTTTTTTTTTAATTCTTCTTTGCATAAAGGGCATAATCTAGGTTTATACCTCACATGTTTTTGATGTATTCTTAAATGTCTAGTCAAATTGAAATTATCTCTGAACACTTCCTTACATACTGTACATTCCATTATAACTAAGGGTCAAGCAAACAACATTACAATGCAAGGTCGACATCCGGGAAGGCTATATTGCCCAATAAACATTGATGAGTCTTTACAAGACAAACTTTATTACAGTGTTCACAGACAGAGGATCAAAAACAGATTTTCAAATCCACCGGAGTGCCCTCTGTTCTGCCTGAAGTTGCCAATACCATCTCGTGTTTTCTCCCATTATCGCCACAAGAGCAGCACCAGCACAGATTAGAAAGCAAAGAGTATAAAGTAAGAGATATATATATTTCAGAATATACATATATGACTTTCAGAGCTGGTGAGGGCAGCACTACAGCATTTGGGTGGCAAGAGTCCAAATTGAAATCCGTGAGTTAATACAATTTTCTAAAATAAATATTTAAAAATACGATAGTTTATAAAATATAAGAAGGGAGTCTCTTCTACTTGAATAACACAGGGACACGAAATTCGTCAAGTTTGCACTTTTTTTTACCTAATGATGGGCCAGTGGATCCAAATCTTTTTAAATACAGTAAACCCCACGTTAAAACACAAACCTGTAAAAGGTGAACACTTGGTTAATACGAACAAAATTCGGTCCCGGCAGCGACGTACATGATCTTAAAGGGAAATTTTATCGGTTAACGTGAATTTTGTTAAGCACGAATTACGAACTACCAATATTCATCCACGGAATTACATTTAGTCCGTTGAGTCATTATTTTTTTCCCCATTTAACACGAACTTTCAAAGTGTCTACCTTAATTTTTCTCTTTGTTTCTCTGTGACCCATCGCCGAGTTGTGACAAGAAAGAGACGGGAACATACGAAGACTATGCACAAACTATTTACTAACATCTAAGTATAGCACCCATACAGTAACCGCTCGTGGGTATTCGCACTTGCACACACGAATTAATTCGGTTCAATTACTTCCAAGCATCTCTTAACAAGAGGGGAGTTCTCAGAGCATTTACGAAATATGGTCTTTCAAAATACGCGCCGTTCAGAAGCTGCGATTGCCAATCCGTCCGCCTTTCCTTTATGAAAGCCTGCCTGAGTCAAGACCAACTACAATATTGGGCACACACGGAAGAACGCGAACGAGAAAACGGCGTCCTATAGGCTGCCACGGGGCTGCAGGGATTGGAGGGGGAACAACAGTGGCTTACACTTGGGTTTTTTATTTCTTGGCACATGGGGACGTAGCAACAAAATGGAATATCTCACGGTATTTCTCGTCGTTCTCAGTTCCGCCGCCTAGTCGCTTGATCGCCAGTACTGCTCGATACAGTCGTGATCATGCAACTCCTAGCGGCATAATTAAAAACGACGCGAAATACCGTGAGATATTCTATCGTGAATATAAGTCCCCACGCGCCCACGAAAAAAAAAAGTATATGCGTGATATCTCTCCACTTAAATGAGCTCTCGCGCTAGCGCGCGAAACACAAACGCATTGCTGTGCAGTGTTGCATTCATACAAATGTTAATTGAATATTATATGCGTATTCTCTTGTGATTTAAAGTGAGTTGCAATTGCAAAAACAATTACGAAGTATTCAAAACCCTAATGTATTTTGTAACCGTAATTTTGAGTAAAAGTTAATTTTTCATTCTAGACCTCTAGAAAATGTGTGCAAAAAAAAAATCTTCTCCCCCATACGTCACATTCAGTTTTTACTGTTTTTGACTAAATAAATAAAATCAAACGTACGTATTAGGCTAAGTTTGAATGTGCTTTGAAAAATCAGAGAGTTCGTTTTTCTGTCAAGGGCGTTTGTACAACTAACAATGAATAGCGTTAGGAATATTAAACGCAAGAAATCAATGACTTCAATGAAAAGGTCACAGAAAACTGCTAAAAGAAACTGGAATGATACTGTTCGGCGTGCTATCAGACTTCATAAGATGATTTGTGTTTAAGAGGCATTAGTATTTATGTTAAGTGTAAATGCATGCATGCAATGTATGCATGTGTGTTTGTGTGTGTGTGTGTGTGTGTGTGTGTGTGTGTGTGTGTGTGCGCGAGAGAGAGAGAGAGAGAGAGAGAGAAAGTAAGAAAGAAAAAAGAAAGAGGGAAGGAGGCGAGAGGGTGAGGAAGGGAGAAAGAAATGTTGCACACCGTAATGGCATGACCACGAGCCACCTTTGCACCCATTGGAATTCTATGTCACTGGGCCGCTACACTATTGTCCCAACCTAGAACTGCCCTATACGAAACACGTGTGCGCTTCGTACTGAAGACGGCTCATCTCCTGATATCAGTCCTAGTCACATCACGAGGCCTACTTGAGGGCGGGGGGGGGGCAATAACAACCCTCCACCTAAACTACGTCGCACACCAACCTGCGCGTCATTAATGAATATCCTATCAAGGAATCCTATCCTATCAGGAATTTTTCACCAGAAAATGACCTTTGAGAACGTTTCTTCACGTCACAATACATTAATGTTCTTCTCGTGTGCATTTTCTATGTTATTGTCACAAACTCGTATAGGATTGTACCTGGTAATACTGTCAATGGAGGAGAATGTCATATACTAAAGTGTTTCTATGACGACATACAAAATATTACACAGTAGTACGTATAGGACTTAGTTATGTTCGAGACGAAAATAGAAATAAATATGGGACATTAAAGATTCAGAGAACAGAATCAACATAGCTTTGATTTTGGACATGGACATTTATAATTTTTTTTTTTAATTTTGAAAGCGTCACCTAACGAAATACAGGAACAATGGACAGCCAATGGTGAATGATTTTTGTAAAGGCGTAGGCGTAGACTCAAGATAAGTGAATATCGCGAAACGATTTACAGCAAATAGCAACATTACTCACAAACATTTGGAAAACAAACGGAAACGAAGGTGACATGTTTAATCGAAGGCGTAGTTTTGGCAGAAAATATTTAGTGGCCGTTGCGAGCACATGTAAATCTAGTTGGTCATACTACTAGTTCAGCAGATAGAACATTTAGTCGTGAACGGAAACAGTCCAATACCACCTAGATACTAGGTGGTATTGGTGATACTAGGTGGTATCTAGGTGGTATTGAACAGTCTTGCTTAGCGATGTATCGTAAGTTATCAATAGGAACAATAAATTCAGATAAAGTTCTGTATGTAAAAAGAACGACAAATTGGAAAATTAATAGTTTAATTATATTAAATTCTGGTTAACTTGTGTTGAAAGTTCCTCCATTCCTGGAAAACGAATATTTTTGGGACTGTGTTTATTAACATTCTGTACTTTTCCCAAACGATTATTAAAGTTTAATTTAGGTGATATTTATCTCGATGATAATTAATACAAATTTCTAAAATAAATATTTAAAAAGCCGACAGTTTATAAGACTATATGGAAGGAGTCACTTCTGCGCTAACAGCACAGGGGCTCGAAATTGAAATTTTTCATAATCGATGAAACGGCACGTGGATCCAAATGTTTCATGTACTTCATCTTATTATAAAGCAGCATCTTAGCATCATTGCTAAGGTCATGATAATATTTACTTCAGCTGTTTTCAAAAAGAAACGGAAGCGACGTAACGTACATTGATAAAATAGTGCTTTTTAAATCCAATTTGTCGACGAAATTCACAGACCAGAACTTAAATAAACCGAAAGAAAGCAAATATTGTAAATAATAAATGTGATAAGAAACACGCACCTCGGCAACCGCATAATACAGCCAAAAACTTGGTAATTCTGTAGAAATCTCTTACGTGCTCCCAACACTTTTCCGCCAAACGTTGTGACGTCATTTTCGACATCTCTATTCTTCCTTGGAACCAAACGTTCTTCCAATACGTGGCTGCAGTAGCGCCTCTGGCGGGAGACTTCTTTCTGTAAGCTACCAGTGAGCTACCGTTCTTTGTCATTTACTTAGGGATTTTAGAGTATCTCAGTTGGCATTATTGCAGAGTAAGGAACCCGAAGATTTGACAGATCTTTCAGGTGATCGTAGATGACAGCTGTGTGGTATGTCCAAGGATGTTGGAAAAGTTCTTAAACAAGAATATTTCTCTCTTACACGACACTCTGTGAATCAAGAGCATTTGCTATGGTAAATGTGGTTCTGTTGCATTCGTTATTTGGCGAAGTGGTGTACACATTGTATTCTCTTCTGAGAGCTTTCACAGTTTCCAGAAGTCTGGGTTGAATTTGTTGCTGTTCAATAAGAACAAAATCATACAAACTAAAGTGACGACAAGAAAGTGTAAGGATACAGAAATGACCAATTACTGTTTACTTGTATATTTTCGTACGCAGGCTCGTGAACGTGCGTCGCCAGCGAAGGTCCGAGTCGGGCCGCGACTGGCGATGCCGGCTGCGGGTTTAGCATGAGCTTGACGAAGTGCATTCGTGTCCCGTGTGTGTCGCCGCGCGGCGATGCTGGGTCTGATGCTGGCCCTCGTGGGGCTGGCCCTGGCCGCGGCGGCGGGCGCCGCGGCGACGCTGGCGGCACAGTGGTACCTCTTCAATCGGTGGATCTCCGGCCAGCCCAGCGTCTCTCCGCAAGCCAAACCCGCGCACGAGCCCTTCCAGTTGCCCGAGGTGCGAGCGCCCTCCGCAGAAAGGGCTCCCAGTTTTCGGGATTGACATGACCTAATCACACCACATAGGTTTTCCTTGTTATGCTTCTTGGCCACTTTTTATCTTCATGCTTCTTATCCAAAGGTTTTTCTTGTTCAGTTCATCATAGTTACGGAGGCCTTTTCAGTTCATATAGAAATGTCTGTTTTGGGTAATCTTAGAAAAGTATGATATATCTTCCAATTATACATACGTAGCTCAAACAGTTGTATTGCCGGATTTTATTTCTTTTCAAAGATTCTTAAAAAAGCAGAATATCTGCTCACTGGTATTGTTTCTCTTATTATGTTTGTACCAGTAAAAAAGTAAATAGAATTTTTTTCATTTAGAAATGCCTTTCCATGAGATACCTTGTGTTAATGATCATTTTAGTGAAAAAAATCACATCTATTTTGTAGCAAAATAAGAATATTGACTTATTTATTGGGGATTCGAAAATTTGGTGCCATTAATATTCTAAATTTTTCATTTTAATTGTATGTGTGGATTTTACATACAAATATAATTGTTTTGTGTATTAAATTTGTTATTATTTGACTGTTCAGATCTTAGCTGAAGCATTGCGGTCAGGAGATGTCAGCCGACCTGAAAGTTGTGTTGCTTTGAATTTGGTGTTGCAATTTCTATTCCGAGAACTTCGACATTCCCCTCAAGTGCGTAGATGGTTGCATAAGAAGTTGTCAGCTGAGTTTGCAGAGTTGTTGACACGAACCACAACAGGGAAGCTTTTTGACAGTGTAACAGTGAGTGTTTTTCCTTTTATTTGTGAATTTCACCTTCTCCTGTGTAGAAGTTGTATATAGTAACTATAGTGCTTTTATCTGGTTTTTTGTTTTCCCATTTTGAGAGAAAAAGGGGTTCTAAATAAATTTTGAAGGTTAAAGTAGAGAGTTGAATACACCCTTAGACAAAAATGATTGAAGAGGAAGAAATGGGTGTCACCTGACGTACTCACTATGAGATTGTGAAAAACCCTCATCTGTTCTTCTCTTGGTCTTAAAGACACCTCCAAAAAACTAGCTTGTTGTTACATTCCACGCAAGTGGAATATCTACAACACTATAAATATTTCACTTAGTTTATATGTGCAGTTTCCATCACATTTTACATCAAGTTATTTTTGCTGCCAAATTGACACTTCGCTATTCCAAGTTGAGGATGAGGCTCAACCCTTCAATTCTTGAGATTAACATGAAACATCCTTGAGTCTGTGTGAAACATAAATATCAATGTGTTTTTTTTTTAAATACTTTTAGGAGACCTCATCTCCTAAATCTGTAAATACAAATATCTTTTATTTGTTTCAAATAAGCATCCTTTTGTCTACTTTGACCAAATTAAATTATATCTACCTCACTGTTTTGTTGCATTTTTACTAGACACCTGTGTAAGATTTCTGTAACTCAACACTGAACACATCAAGGACGCAGCATGTACAACTGCCCAAAGGCTTCCCCTCAAAATCTCCAAACTTTTATTTCCTCTCTACAGTGGGTTTTTCCTTCATGTAAGCAGTGTGTGTCTGCTGAAATGCCTGTTGTCATTGTAGCGTCTCTGACTGGGAGGTCCTAGGGTTTGAGTCTCTGTGGTGTCAGATTTTCAACACTAGGTGTACAGCTAGGACAAATTTGGCCACCGTTTGGAGGAGAATTCTAGCTGCTAGTTGCTCTGAACAGAGCAGTACCTTAACAGACTGGCCACATATAATGCATGTTCTTTCCTTCCTTGTACTTGTCCCTTCCCTTTTCCTTTGTACACACACTTCCTTATTACACTACACTTTATCAGGAGATCAGTGTGTTGCTTAGAACTTGTTCCTGCTGGAGCAGTACTCCAGACAGATATCTGGGGGTAGAAAACCTGATGTCTAGCTGTCTTAGGCACTGGATGTCATCCTCTAGCAGGAGAGGAACTCCCTCACCCCACCTTCCAGGATGGAATGTGCAGGGTCATTTTGACAAGATTGGGGGCCCCCTAGTCTTACATTCACTGATCTCCCCCTCCAATTTCGATGCTGAAATATAAAGAAAATTCTATCAATTTACATTGTATTTTGTAATTTTACACACACACACACACACACACGTATGTATATGTGTGTGTGTATAAGTGGGAATAACAGATTTATAATTACATTGAAAGGGACTACAAATTAAGTAAAGAAAAGTTTTGTTAAAAAACTTAACTTCTCATAACTAAGTGAGTCTCGCATCTATCAGCAGCATTCCATATTAGAATTATTATTCAATGCTACACAACACATCTGTCTGTTATGCCAATTTTCTGTGTATAGTTTAATCACACATAACTTTTTTATACAGTGGTTTTTTTTTTTTTTTTTTTTTGAAAAATTTATATTAAACTTTTTTTTTTAAGAACAATCGGGGGACCTTGAACAGTGGGGTTCCTGGGCCCGGGCCCTTTGGGCCCAAACGTTAACATGGCACTGGTAATGTGCACTACACTTATGGGTTGCATTTGAGCATGAATAGCATCAGCATTTATTAGAAAAATGTGTTAAAGTTGAAAATGTTTTGAAATTCGTCATTAAAAAAGTTTTCCATGACATAGTGTTGCACTCTTTCTACTTATTCCTAGTTTGAATTGCATTTGTAACTTCTGTAACCATGTTCATTCTCAGGTGCGAGAAATAAATTTGGGATCTCAGTTGCCAGTTCTACATTCCATTGCAGTGCGTGAGGCTCGCATTGATCCTGCTGTGGGACATTTGGAACAGTTGGACTTGAACTTGGATGTGCATTATTCTGGGGCTTCCAGTTAGCTGTTGATGCCAACATGTTGCTTGGCAAAGCAGCTTATCTTGCTGTCACAGGTAATGGAGGTGATCAAATAGGTAATCAAATTGATTATCATGGTGACACTGGGTTCGTCAAGTCATTACACATAATGTCCTAATGCAGAATGTTGTTTGAAATGTTTAAAGCATTGCCTAGACATGAAAGAGACATGTGGAAATCTTAATTTATGATAAGATAATACTTGTGAGTGGGACTTGTTTTCTTCAGTTGTTGACATATATATTTGTTGGTTAAAAACACTTTTTTCATGCATTTGCTTTTCTGTACAGACACTATCCACATTTACTCTTATTTATTATTATAGATTGTTTGTAGGGATGATATAAGGAGCTGACTTAAATTATACAAAATAACTGTTTTTAAGTAGATGAATTGTAGATAAAGAAGGCATATTCATACTAATTAAGGTGAAAGAAAGAAAGAAAGTGTCTCGTTCACATGCATACACAGACATACACACAACGAATACAAAATGTGATGGGATTCAAGGGAAAAGAAATGATTCTTAACAACTCTTTCTTTTTCACTTTTTGGTGTAAAAGGTTGTGTGGTAAAGCCTGCTTTACATTGACCTTTGATTAAACAGCAACTTGCTCTTTGTTGGGGAAAATATTTAGATCTCATTACTTTGTCTGAAAATCTGTTAATTTTTCATCTTAATTAGAAACTCACAAGTTTGGAAATTGAATGAAACCTTTAAATGTGAATTAAAATCCGTCTCTTCCTTTTCTGTTTGATTAACTCAATATTTCCTGTCGGTGAATAAATAAATTACAGAAAAGCTAGTATAATGTTTTGTTCCAACATTTGAAACAATGAAAAACTTTTCAGGGTAATTGTGGACAATTTTGATAGGATCTGTGGAATCTTACCATGTATTTAAAATTAGAGGGAATGGAAATTGAAACTGGACGCACTCCTTCCTTATATTCTTTACATCATATTTTGTAAAAGTTCATATGATGGGCAACACTGAAAAAAATGCTGTCTGTTTTAGACAAATCGTCAGTATTTAGCTTCTCGATGATGCCTAGCCCATAACAGTTTGAATGCTGAGAAAAAATAATAATAATAATAATAATTTTAGAAATTTCAAGGGGCAAAAAACTCGGATAACTTTATAGCAAAAGGAAAATAATAATATATGTTATTTACATCTCGGGGAGCTCGTCTGCTAGGTGCTTCATTAATATTAATTCTAGATATTATATATAATCTGAATTACTTAGTTACATTAAGCTACATGATAAAATGAGTTGATATTACAGTTGTTCTTTGAATATGTCAGTCAGAGTTAGAATAGTTCAGTCAAAGAGTACTACTTAACTTTTTTCCAGAAAATTGCGGTGTATATTATTAATTCATTCCGCCCAATGGTCATGCCACTGACACAGTTTGCTCTCTTTCTTGTAATAATTACCAATCTGTAATTTAAAAATTTGGCATTTCAATAGCTGCGTCTGGCTGATAATTTCAAAAACCCAGTGGATTCATACTTTTTTGTGGGTTGTGTGCCTAGGGCCTTCCATTCAGAATGCGGTTCTCCATATATTATTATTATTGTTATTATTAGATTTTAAATTTAATAATTGATGGAATCTTGGGATGAAATTTCATTTTAAAAAAGAACTGGAATCTCTCATTATACAATGATATTGCTCAACATACTTTTTCCTTCTTAAACAGCAAATCTCACCATTCAACCTCACCTCGGTACCCTTCTTTACACAAGCAAGATTCCGTTGCTGGGTAACTTCAATCATCCCTGAAGTTAACTACTTTTAGAAATTGATGCAATTAATTTTTTTAATGAAACATTTGTGGCTGCCTATCCAAGAGTCTGACATATTCTTAAACAATTACTTAATGCATGCTCACATGGCATGCGAAATGTCGCTAGAAACTTTGTAATGACAACTATTTTAATAAATAATACAGTAACCAATAATACGGTTTTGAGTATCCTTAAACCTGTGTGTATTCTACTAAAATTAAATTCTTACTTTACCCTGTCACAAATGGTTATTTTAAGCACTGGGTGGGAATAAACCTAAAAGATCCATAGCCAAACACATAATCATTCTTTGCATTTATGCAGTTAGATAAAAAGAGTAAAGAGTGAGAAATTTTAATTCAATTATTGTGAAAACAAGAATAATTTTACATTGTGAACATAAGATAAATTGGAGGGAGCAAAAAGCATCAGAGTAAAAGAAAGATAAACATACTTTTTCGGAAGGAAGTTTTTTTTGTAAATATTCAAATTGGAACCAAAAAAATCTTTATAAAAATGACTAGAGTATTGAATAAGTAGGTTGTATTATTAGATTTTGATTTGATTATTTCACTTATACTGAATAAACATATTCTGTTTTATGAGGACACATTGCATGTGTAGCAAAGGAGCAAATAGAGCACCAGGGGGAAAAACAATTTTGTACTTTATTTTGCAGGGAATAATAAAGAAAAGTTAATCTTAGTATTGCTAGTAGTTGGAATTTTTAGAGGAGCCTATGAAAAGAAAGATGGTACAGAGAGAATGGTTTTCAGGGCCTTATACAAAATAGAAAAGAAAATGGGTTAAAACACAATCCTCCAGAGAACATAAAACATTAGGTTGGGATGATGAATTACCAGGTGAAGGCCTCTCACGGAAAATAAAGTTGGGGAGTTAGCAATTCCAATTATGTTATCAGACTACACTGTGGTATGATTCCACAATTGGCCAGAGAAAAGTAGCATTTCAGAAAATGCCCTCCTACCACATTTTTCCCCAGAATTAGTCATTTTTTCTTATGGAATTCTCTTATACAAACAAAATAAATTATATATTGAAATGAAATTTAAACTAATATGTTATAGTAGTTCCAAATAATAACAAAATATTTTGTTTATGTAATTTAAAATAGTGAATGATGAATGAATCACATACATATAGTTTATCATAATAAAATAATACCTAATCATTTCTCTTAATAAAAATGTAAGTTTGTTTCTTTTTTCTCAGCCTTTCTTTGCTCTTTCAGTTGAATGAATTCCTTTATTAAATAAAGACAGGACAAATAATGTCATGACAACTGACTTGGTGATAAATAACTTGGACAAATTGCCCCACTTGTCTTGCCTCACCCTCTGTTTAACTCTGATGTAATATGCTCTTAATGTGATTACAAGAAGTTTCATTGCTTCATTTAAAAATGTTCTTAATTTAGACCTTAACAATCACATGTAAAATAGTGGTGAATAAGAGTAATGGGAAAATGGCCATTAACATCACTTCTGTGATATTTTAAAAACAATGTAGAGTGTGTGATTGTATGTAGTGTGAGTAGATGACTTAGTTTTGACTTGCTTTCCATTTCCTAAGTAACTGAATAAATATCTCATAATTCTAATTCTCAGCATGTTAACCTAATTAATTTTATCTTTGATTATTTTTATACAAAATTTTATGCTGTTTTGTGTAGTTTATATTGTTTGCAAAAGATTGATGAAGAGAGGGGTTTCCTTTTACTTGCAAGTTTTGGCTTGTGGGCTGTAATGAAGATGCTGAACCTGTGTATTTCAAGCTGCTAGCTTTACATGCTTTTCAGATTAACATGCTTCTTTCTAGTGACTCACCTGTCTGGCCAAGCTCGACTGCAGTTTCAGCGCCATCCTTACACGCATTGGTCATTCAGCTTCTACAGTGAGCCTCGTTTGGAGCTGGCTGTGGAATCACAATTCCAGGGTAGACCTCTTCCTCAAGTCACATCTCTTATTATCAGTCAGGTACACATGTCCAATATTCCTATATATTTCAGTCGGTTATTTACATCTTGACTAGCAATACTTGTCACAATTATTTCACTGAAAATTGAATTTAATTCTCTCAATGAAATAATCGTGCTACCTCAGAGACACTAGTTCACATTTATCTGATTTTACAGGAGAGTGGTTGAACTCTTGTCTCAGGTACATTATCTTCTTCAGCATGGTCAGGTGCAATATATCTGAGTTACGATGCAAAAATCTTACTGCAGTAAGTTATAACATTGAAATAAGCATGTGTCTTTTTTGGGCATAGAATTTCAAACGTTTTTTAAAATATATTTATCACCACGAAATATACTTGTAATATAAAGAAGAATCAC
Organism: Acheta domesticus; assembly: GCA_031308135.1. Lineage (NCBI taxonomy): Eukaryota > Metazoa > Arthropoda > Insecta > Orthoptera > Gryllidae > Acheta > Acheta domesticus. Next base: position 10,009,618 of record JAHLJT010002406.1, on the reverse strand, counting down.
ATATAGCTGCAATTAAATAGCAGATAAATAAAGCTGGAAATATTTCTGTTCATTAAAAACAGTTATGTCAAATTAGTTAGAGAACTGTTTTATCTCTACTTTTTACGTGTTATCTGATGATCCCTAAGAAGTACAAATGCTCGTGTGTAGTTTCTTTCCTTTGAAAAATGACGAGGCCCAAATACAAACAGCCAGGTTTTTGTGAAGTACTGTTATTATACTGTATTATTTTCAAACCTGGTATATGCTGCAAAATTATTTTGATATGATAGTGAGCTTGTTGGTCTCTTGGCTACTTCCCTTAAACACTAATACATGCTTAGTCCCGCAGCTTTGAAAGAACAGTCCAAAACTCATCTTCTCTATTGAAAATCACCTGCTCCAATCTATGACACAACAAACTGATCTGGTCATACCTATCACCCAAGGGATAATCAAGTTGCAGTGAACACTAAACAAGCCAGTCATTCAAAAGCACAAGTATTCTGTATCTAATCAGGAAGGCCTTTTCTATATTACACATCTCTTCAGTCAAACAAATTTAACCAACATACTACATCAGACTAATACTTGAATATGCCATTGTATTTTGGTCTTCTTATCAGAAAGGCTAGAGAAATCTTGAAAATGCAGATACAAATAACCAATACTCCCAAGGAACGTCACCATCCTGATTAAAGGATGCTGAAAAATGTCATTTCTGTCCTGAAAACGGAGAAGCACTAGAAATAATATTATAGTCTTACAAAATTATTATTGGATTTTAAAATGTCCCAAAATTCTACAGTTTTTACTTTCCCGTATACTTACGTATACATGGAGTAATATACGTTGTATAGGGAAAATTATGTAATGCTCCGGAAAATCGATTTCAATGCAATACACGTTTTGGGGATTCCTGATACTTGTCCGATCCCTGATACGACCTTTCCTCTCAGGCCTGCGCCACACGAAAGTCGCGTCGACGCGCGTCACCTAACGCTGATGACGTCAGCTGCGTCGCTGCCTGCGCACACGATACGCTTAACGCGCGTCGTAGATTAGCACTGCATCTTACGCGAAGCGGCACACGGGTGCTCTCGGCGACGTGCGTTGTACCCACAGCTCATGCAAGACGCACAAGCCACAACGTAATGAGTCAAGAGTCACGTTTTCTGTCTTTCAACGCGCGACGCCCGCCAGTCGATAGACTAAATGTGCATTACTTTGAATGCCATTTTGGTGTAATTTAATTTTATTCAGTGTCATTTATGAATAAATTAGTTCATCCCGTGGATATTTGCGTGCTATTTGCAGATCCATGTTTTCTCTGTTGAAGGGATTTGCAAACGGAAATGTGAAAATTAGGTATAAATTGAGCGTTTTTCGTTTGCAGTTTTTTCTGCTTACATTAAAATTTTTTGGCTTCTTGGGAAACATACTAACAGGATTCCACTGTAATTGCCATTGTGAGATATGTGTATATCACCTGGTTGCTGCACCAGTTGTAATATTAATAATACAACAACAATGAAAGTCATTTTTTAATCAAATTTGAAAGATTAAGTTGTCTTTTCCTAAAACAAATAGAATAAAATAAAATGTTTACATATAAATACATACATATGTGTAAATGAATGTATTAAAGATAGTTTACATGCTTAAGAAAGATAGCCTCATTCACTCATTAGTTTGTACCTTTATCTTGTAAAACTCTCTTAATTTTCTTGTGTAATAAATTACTGTTTCTATTAACTATCGTAAACAAGGTATGGTTCAAACATTTGAACATCTTGTTGAGGGCTATTGTGCCAAAATAGGAGAGAGAAATTATTACTGTGGAAGAGATCGTGGATCCTCCTGTATTGTCCCACTTCTTGATAATGGTTTTTATTCACTTTCTCCATATTTCCTCGATAAAGTTCTGACTGCGAGATGGACTCTCTTTTGCTTGTGAACCAGACATGCCCAGTAATTTGCACTTCAGTTTTCAGATAACTTCCAGTACCTGGAGTGATCAGGAAGTGCTCTAGGTAACTCAATCCAGTATGCTGAGAAGGCATTTTGAGACACTGCACATGCCCTGTATGAATGTGTGAAAGACATGTTCACATAATTATAATGCGGGCAGCAGGTAAACAATACACTTGCAAAAAGACATTTAATTTGGAGGCTTGAACCACTGGTCCTCAGGAAAATTGTCTTTTACTGCACTTGCGTGCAATTTGTGTATGTGTGATACTGGGCATGCCTGTTTAGAAAAGTTAAAGTAGCTTTGTTCTTCCTTAAATAGTGAATAAATATTTCATATTTCATACATCATTTATTCATCATATTAACCTAATTATTGCATAATTTTTCAGATCCGAAAAACTGTTAAAAAGAAGCACACACTGCCTCATTACAAACTTCGCTATAAACCATTTTTCCGTAAATCTGGGCTCGGTGAAGAGGAGGATGAAGGCGATGGAGTGAACAGAGAGTCACCTGCAGGATCACTGCAGGTTGCAGTGTTGGAGGTCACACGCCTGAATTATCCTAATCCACCCCCTGCATATATTTATTGTTCTTTGGCAGTTGGTAAGTGTCACAAAGATTTTAAAATTTCAATGTTTTCTCAAAATATTATTTTAAATTTTTGTACAATTTGCATTGTTCGTTTTGATAAGATGGTAGGTAATTGATTAAATTGATCGATTACACTAATCTACAAAAATAAACTTTCTTTCTTTCACAAGAATGAAAATAACAGATTCTAGAAGTATTTTTCATACTGAATTTAAATATCATTTCAGTTTTCCCCCATCAGGCAGGAGTTTTGTGTGATATTCATGTGAACTTTTTATAATTTTTAATAAAAACCATAACTAGGAATTCAAATCTAAATGGTATACTACTCGTCCTGACTTTCATTCTGTACCCAGTAAGTTTCATTCTACTCATTCTGTACCCAGTAAGTGGTAATGATGATTTTCGGGCATATTCTGTACCTGGAACATCTCTCTTTTTGGTCTAACAGTAGTCCGTTAACATAATAAAACTACACTTGTGTTAGTACGTTTGCCATAGTAAAAGTGTACTGATGAAAACGCTCACCGTGCTCATTGCTGGCAGCCCCAAAATTTTCCAGGTGGAAGTCTATGACAGAGTCTAGGAAGTAAATTTTCAAAGACACGTTATCTCTTACTTTATAAAAATGCAGATCAGCTATGCTGTTTGATAGCATTCTGCTTTATGGTTTCCAAGGAAATTGCAGTATAAATTTGTGAAAGACCTCAAGGCTTCTTTTTCCTGTGAGTTTAACATTTCTTCAAAATGTTCATCATCCATTAATGATCACATTTATGGTCTTAAAAATCTCTTCTTTTAATTTAGCATCACTTACTTTGGAAAACTTCGATTTTAAGTATAAGAATCCATCAGAAAGTGTATCCAAAGCTTTTATGAAATTTTTCATTCCTCCTAATTTAATATCCAATGGAGGTAACTTTATTTTTTAGGATTCACTAAATGAACATGAGACACATTTCTCTGGTCAGGGATACGAGATTCCCTGCCAAACAGAAATACGCAATCACTTAGATGAATCTGCGGTTTGCCCCAAATCATAGGAATTGCAAACGGCATATGATGAGTTCCATTTTTCTATCAAGACAACGGTCTTATCACACAAAACGTATATTTGGGGCTCAAGTCTTTTCAAAATCACCAAATTGACAGTGAGTAATGTACATAACCCTTTTTCGCAAGTGGTGTTAAATTTCGCCTGTAAGTATTTCAAGTCAGCTCACCACAAATACAGCAGAAATTATCTGTATGATTTACAGACATTCTTGGCATAATGAAAATGCAAAAACCATGAAAACACAGCTTACACAGTACACTTCTACACACAAAGGAAGGAAATATATCACTAGAGATATTAGTGATATACAAGCTTATCGACACTTAAATACAAACACATCACATTACCAGATTAACTGATCACAAGTAAGGTAATGATTCCCATGGCATGCCAAAGAGAATGTTAAGATCAGATTTTAAAAAGTAGCTGTCACAAAAAAAACTACCTGAAGGAAAAATTTTAAATGCATATCCGAATTCAGTGTGAAGAAATCCTTGTCGACCAGTGTCCCTTCCCAGATGTGTGTCCCCTCATGCATGTGTCCTCTCCTTCCTTCCTTCCGTCGTTCCTTCCTTCCGTCGTTCCTTCCTTCCGTCGTTCCTTCCTTCCGTCATTCCTTCCTTCCTTCCGTCGTTCCTTCCTTCCTTCCTTCCTTCCGTCGTTCCTTCCTTCCTTCCGTCGTTCCTTCCTTCCTTCCGTCGTTCCTTCCTTCCGTCGTTCCTTCCTTCCTTCCGTCGTTCCTTCCTTCCTTCCGTCGTTCCTTCCTTCCTTCCGTCGTTCCTTCCTTCCTTCCGTCGTTCCTTCCTTCCTTCCGTCGTTCCTTCCTTCCTTCCGTCGTTCCTTCCTTCCTTCCGTCGTTCCTTCCTTCCTTCCGTCGTTCCTTCCGTCGTTCCTTCCTTCCTTCCTTCCGTCGTTCCTTCCTTCCTTCCTTCCGTCGTTCCTTCCTTCCTTCCTTCCGTCGTTCCTTCCTTCCGTCATTCCTTCCTTCCTTCCTTCCGTCATTCCTTCCTTCCTTCGTTCCTTCCTTCCTTCCTTCCGTCGTTCCTTCCTTCCTGCCGTCGTTCCTTCCTTCCGTCGTTCCTTCCTTCCGTCGTTCCTTCCTTCCGTCGTTCCTTCCTTCCGTCGTTCCTTCCGTCATTCCTTCCTTCCTTCCGTCATTCCTTCCTTCCTTCGTTCCTTCCTTCCTTCCTTCCTTCCGTCGTTCCTTCCTTCCGTCGTTCCTTCCTTCCGTCGTTCCTTCCTTCCTTCCTTCCGTCGTTCCTTCCTTCCGTCGTTCCTTCCTTCCTTCCGTCGTTCCTTCCTTCCTTCCTTCCGTCCTTCCTGTCTGGCCTCCCGCGTCACTGATCGGAACCTTCGGTCGTCTGTCCCCTTGTCGCTTCCACGGCTAACGCGAGTGTTAGCGTTGGGCGGCGCTGGTGCCCGCAGACGCGACGGCGTGGGTGGAGGTGGTGCAGCGCGCGGACAGCGGGTCGTGGCTGACGCTGGACGCGACGGTGGTGTCCCCGGGCGCCGGGGGCGTGGAGGCGAGTGGGGGCGGCGGCGGTGGCTCGGGCGCGGCGCTGGGCGTGGTGTTCAAGCAGCGCTTCGTGGCGGCGCGCTACCAGCCGTGCGTGCTGGTGGAGGCGGTGGCGCCGCGCTCGCCCGCCGCCGCGGCGGGCGTGCAGCGCGGCGACCTGCTGCTGGCCGTGGACGGGCGGCGCGTGGCGTCGCTGGCGCAGGCCGCGCGCCTGCTGCGCGCCGCCGCGCACGCGCCCCCGGGCGAGCGCTGCACGCTGCGCCTCGAGCGCCGCGCCCTCCTGCGCGGCGCCCCGAACGAGGTCCAGGCGCCCCCGACCCCAACCAACGGCCCCTCGCTGCCCGGCCCAGGCCTCAGCCCCGGACCCTCGCCCGCACACTCGCCCGACGCCAAGGTATATATGCATACAAATAAAGACACTCCAGTATGTAATTAATTAAAATACAATCATTTGTGAGTAGAGACCGGAAAAATATGTAGTATGAAAGGTAAGTATGTGACGTAAGAAATCTGAAAATATGTACATAAATGTGTTATGTGTTATGTACATAAATGTGTTGTGCATCAACCGGCTGTACAACATCACACACGTTTTGAGATAATCGCATTCAAAGGTTTTATTACATTTTCGTCTCTAAAAACTGTAATTTAATTATTTCATTCATTAAAGCGCCAAACTACATAAACATGAGTGGAATATCTGGCGTTTACCTGCCTCATGTGAAATTAAGAACAGCAGATTTGAAGATCTAGGTTTATAGCCGGTTATTGCGAAATATAAAATCTCTGATGTCACTGATGGCGTTTATATTTTTCGTTAATTAAAAGGCTATTTTTACAGATTTGGCACCAAAAGTTTGCGTACACTTAGAACATGGTACAATGGAACTGATGGCGGCCATATCTCAATTTTCAAAAATGGTGTTTAGTAGGTTGATGCATACACCATCCAAATATGTAATGCAAATAGTGAGAATATGTAATAAAAATGTAAAATCAGGTATAATATGTAATATTAAAAAACACTAATTATAAGACAAATATTTACGTAATAAGAAATTTTATTTATAAAAAACTAAAGAAATTTTAAACATAATACATACGTTTGAGAATTAAAGGTCACAAAACGCGGTGTCTGTGATACTTTTCGCACCTAAAGGTGAAAGTGATATCAGTCACTGACACACACTTCTCGCCACACTGAGATAACTGAAGCAGGCACACTGGACTGTGTGAACACTCGACCGTGTCATCGTGTACCATGATCTTTAGTAAACAGCACACAGTAATAATGAAGGGAAAATTGGTGACTGTTTTGAAAATATTTCTTTTCATAAAAATACGTAATAAAATTGAAGAAAATTGATATAATAAAAAGAATATTTCGTGAAAACGGCGAAATATGTAAAATATGTAATAAAGTACTAAATACGTAAAAATATGATATTGTGTTACAAAAGCAACAATTCGCCAAGATTACAATTTTTAGAGTGGTAAGTAGAAAGACAAAAAATATGTAATTACATCCAGTCTCTATTTATAAAGCTTAAAAGAAAAAGGAAAAGTACAATACACAGTAAGCATAAAAGCAGAATACAGTACAAGCTGAATACAATAAAAGTAGAACACAAAGCATGCACGTTACATTTAAATTATAATAAAGGAAAGCAAATTCAGTACATACGTGAATAATAAAAATGAAATGTGCAAAGAATAATTCAGCACATTTAGAACATATGAACATTTAAGGTACCACGCTGACACTGGGAAGGAGCAGCAGTTTTGCACCTTTCACTGACAAACTGGGTTATTTTTTGAGGGTTTTTTCTCAGAATGGAAATCTCATGCAGCCTTTGACATGGGCAAAAGAGGAAAATGAATTAATCACCTCACTCATTATGTAGGAAAATTTCTCATTTCAACTTTTGACTGTTATTCACAAGAGGTAGATCCTTTGGAAATAATATTCTGCCTACAAGTAGTAAGAAACATGACCCATAATTTATTAAGACTCGGAGCTGATCATGTTGTCCCTTATACAATTCTTTTATAACAAGGTTCCATTCCATTTATGAAATCTGAAAATCAGTTATAGATTTAGATTCTTCAAAGCCTCCTCTTCAATTTTATTTCATTTATCCAATGTAAAATTAAAATAAATATAAGAAAGTAAAAGTTACTAATTTACAACACTCCAAATCCACAAGTACCTATCTAATTTTTTAAAAAGCATTCTCCAAAGTCAACTTTATATTTGTTATTAATTTGTATCACTAGTGTCATTTCAGTTACTGACTCATTTAAACATGGAATTGTAGTTCCTACATTGCTCTTTTGTATCTTCAATGCTAAATCTTAATTTCCATACACAGTAATGCAGACTTTTGTCAGATGTGCTAAGAGTAATGAGTCATCTGTCTTTGATGTGTGAGAAAATTTGTAATTTTATCTCTGACTCTGACTCTTGTTAAAAAGATCCTCTGGAATCAGTTTCAGTCTTTTATAGGCAGGAAACTTGAACAAGTGTGTTTTCAGAAAGCTAAAGAAAATGCCCGTAATTTATGCATAGGGACTTTGGACTGCCCATATTGTCTCTTTATTTGCAAGATTCTTTTTATTAGTGGGTTCTCTAATAACCAGATTATTACACTTTATTGTTCTTAAATAATTCACTCTCTTAATCAAGAGAGAAAATCATTTACAGATTTATTTATTTATTTATTTATTTATTTACGTCAAAAACAGTTAAAAAACTGCGTATGACGTATTTAAAAAGGTTGTCAAAATTTAGATTTATGTGGGAATGAAATAGTATTTTACAAATACATTCGACTCCAGTTATAGTGAACTTCTGGGGCCTATCATGTTTGGTTCACTATATCAGAGGTTCACTGTATCCAATGATTGTCAAAATTAAATGGAATTTCTCCACAATGATTGATTTTATTAATACACAGCAAAATTCATTAACGGCACAAACTGAAAATTTCAATATCTCTATTTGTACATAAAAAAATTAATTATTTTGAATTGTTTGCTTTGTACATTTTTCATTAGATCCTTCTCCAGAGTTCAAGCACTCCATACTTGATTATGCATTGTTCTCTGTCTCTAAGTATTGTAATGTAGTCATGACACTTATCAATGGCTGTTGCACTGTTGAAACACCATCCCGCTCTCTGAAGGCCCTTTTAATCACCTAATGATATAAGAGATCCCATTAATTTCCAGGATTTATTTCCTACATTCACTATAGCCAAGGTTATTTGCGTCTTATGCTTACTTGTAATGTAAGTGAAAAGGGACCCGTGACATTAGTTCACTATAACCAAGGGTTCACTACATCCAAGTTTACTATAACCAGAGTTGACAGTACTGCTCACTTGTGTTGCATTTTTCACCAGGAGGGGGAGGGAAGGCTGGCTGCCCCAGAATCCCCTGTCCTAAGGCGCCGGAAGTTGTCTGTTGACCCTGCAGTTGCTCAGGCAACTGGACAGGGAGGCTCTGACACAGACAGTGGGAGCTCCAGCCCTGCATCTGTGCCTGGTAAGGAGGCTGGTGCTTCTCCCTTTGTAATTATAGAAAATATATTGCATTCTTTTCAAAGGTCTTAGGGGCCATCCATAAATTACATAATGCAAATTTCAAGTATTTTCAATACCCCCCCTCCCCTTGTAAACGTGCCCTTGTAACGCACTTCCCTATCTCTACGTAATATAGCGTAGACATAGCAACACACCTCAGACCGCCCCCTCCCACCCCTTTAGCATTACATAATTTGTGGATGACCTTCTGAATATTCTAATATTCCTTCTGAAAGATGAATTGTTGAATTGTTGTTGAGATATCCCTAATACCATTGGATTTTGGTCACCCTAAAAGCATGATTTCTGGTGTAATAGAAATAACTTGTGGTGTTACAGAATGGCACAGACTTTCCCGTTTTAGTTTTCTATTTCCTTGGGTTTTCACTAGCTAAATGGACTTGCCACATGCTCTTTCTCGCCAGCTGCCATCTATCACCACCAAAAGTACATTTTTTTGTATACCAGCATTATAAACAACCCTTTTACATTAACAAAATCATTCATAATATGACATATTATTGCACGAATCATAACGTCATTGCTATTTCTGCACGAAATATGAGCCATCACTGACGTAATAGTCACGGCCCCTATATATTTTCAGTTATGGAGTTTAAAGAAGGCAGTGGTACCATATAAATAGATTGCAGTGTTCGCAGTAAAATCAAATACGTTATGAAAAAACTTACTTTTAAAAACTGATTTATTAATTTATTACTCCTTTAAAATTATATTTTGTTTTTATTTGGTAATATAACAAGAACAACATAATAAGAACAACAAAAAACATCAAATTACCTTTCATTCTCATCCCTTCTCCCATTGTGGATTGGTAGGGCAATTTGGTCTGCTTTTGGACGGTGGGAATAAAGCATGATCAATGTAGTCCAAAGACTACAACATGCATACCACCTTTCCTCCCTACATTTAATCAGATCCAAGTGTTACTACACACCCATGGGGAACAGACGCCTAGAACCTTAATGGACGTCAGCTGTGGGAAGGAGGTACTGGCTGATGCACCTGCATCAGGATGTCAAAGGGCAGTGTTAGAACTGAGGAAGGGGGGATGTCAATATATCCTAATGGATGACAACAATAAGCCCTAAGATCTACCTCTCTAACAGAATTGAAATTGTCTTCCTACCGTTGCAGTTGACATGTTTTATAAATTTGATTACTTGGTATATTTTTCATCATTTTAATAGATTCTTTAACGTATAAGTTCCACATGTACACTTGCGTTTGTATTCTGTTTTTTCTTTAGAACATTTTGAAATGTGACAGGGTCTCCTGCTAAGCGGCCTAGTACTGGTGGCAGTGGAAGCCAATCGGCCAGTCCAGAGCACAGGCGGAGCACTGATGAGGGAAATCCCAATGACGAAGGACTGCAGCTGCATCGAACACAGGAATTGCCTCGAGCCCAGGTATGTCATCATCTTTATCCTAAGGAATTGTAGGCATTTCTGCCTACATAGAATATGAAGTATTCAATTGATGGTGTTTTTTTCAAAATTAACATCTTAATGATATCAAAACAATAGTGTAAATATGAAGATTCTGCATTAATGTATGTAAAAAATATATACACTTATCGATCTGTTCTGAAATATCAAGTTTCACTTACCTAAGAATGCATGAAGTTACTGATTTTGTACAATGATGTAGTAAATATTCAAACATTCACCTAATCTTGCTTGATTGGGAATCACCAAAGTAATGTAATGTAAAGTAAAAGAACATAATGTAAGGATAAGATCAACAATTAAATTATTAAAATATTATTATTTCATTTGAAATATTGATGTATCTGTTTAGAGTTCAAGTTTTTTGTTGTGTTTTTAATTACATTTTTTTAACAAGAAGTATGTACGAAAATATAAAATCAAGATTTTCATTATATAATCCCAGTAAAGTATGCAAATTCACAATATTTGTGATTATATGATGCAAATTCATGATATTCGTGAAGCTAAGATGTTTTGAAAATGGTTTATATGAATAGAATTTATGTTGCAATCTTTCCAGCTGTTAATTTTTATCCTCAGTATTTGAGGAACAAACTGGAAAACAAAAAATTAATTTTTTAGAAGCATTGTGTGCACATCAATGTATTTGAGTATAGGGAACACTTTGTTTCTTCTCCTAATATTGTCCAGGTAATGTCATCAGTAACACTGATGAAATTGGTGCATTTCATCATGTAGATTGTCACTTTCGTCTGGCAACAAGATGCTGGTATGGAATGCCTCTAGGTACAACACAACATGTTCAAGGCATTAAACTGAATTTCGTTGACATACACCATGGCTAATCCCTACCGTTGCTGCAAAGTCATTTACCAAGTGGAACCCATTGACATTCTCCATCATTGCAATTTGTTCAATCTTGGGGTTTGATTCAGACTGCTACTAGTTGATCTCATTATACACCGTTCTCCAAACTTCAAACTTACAAACCATTCTCCTCTTTTATTCACAAGGTTTGTGTCAGTGTTACGCAGCACTGAGATCCAAAGCTTTATAACTATTTTCACATCACCTGCTTAATAATTTCCAAGGTTTCACTACTCATTTGCATACTTTTTTTCTGGAACTTTACATGAGCATACTGTGGAAACTGTCATTCTCAATTTTCAAGCATTTAAATACCCTTCACTCGACAGAGACCAAAGTTTTGCCTCTTGTGTGCTGCCAATTACATGTTGCTTAATAAGAAGAAGCACTTGCCTTGCTTAGTTCTGTATATTTGCTGTAGTATGCACCAGCCTAATTAGAAAATAATAACTGTTAACAGAAACATGAATGTAACGTTACATTTTTTAACATATAGTGCATCTGAGTGTTTTAGTTTCTAAAATTGGCATTATTCGTTTCAATAATTACTTGATATTTGGAATTTTCTATTAACTGCCATATTAAAATTGAAACTTATTGATGAAAAAAATGGAACGTATTAATTGCAGTAATTTGTAACGTTTCTTCAGGTTCTCTCATTTGAAGAATCATTGCAATTTGAAGTGAGACCACAGCATCGTTACCTCAATGTGAGTGTGTGGGGGCGAGCAAGAGATCAGTGTCCTCGAACAGCAACTTCCTCGGCTTCTTCCTTACCAACATCAGGTTCAGCAAGCCCTGCATCCGCTGCAGGGCCTGTGCCTGACCAACTGCTGGGCCATGTCAGCCTCTCCTTGGCTCCCTTATTGGCTGAATGTCAAGCTGCAGGGCCACTCAGCCATCAGGTAAGAGGTCTTTCTTTTCATGGTTAATGTAAATACCATTTATGTTATTTAAAAGAATAAAAACAAAATTTTAAATCTGTTGCCATGTGCACTCTTTGTGATGGTGCACACCCCTGCCTTTTGTTTAGGTTAAAAACAGGTAGACATAATTTCTTTTTCTTTTTTATTCTTGGTGCATAATTTTAAATCGAAGAAGTCCTTCTTCTAAAATACTCAGACAACATTGTCTCAAAAAAGTGCCCCAAATTTCTTTCTTTTCATGTGTATACAGCACAACACACTAAATTGTGTAACATTGGGGCCAATTTCTTTTAAAAATTTTTCAAAAATTGCAAACAGGTTTTAAAAAACCTTGATAGCATAAATACTGAACTAATAGTAGGTCTTCATTTGCTGTATAGTGATTCACAAGTTTTGTGATCATGAAATAGCTAAAGAATACACTTACTCAGCTCAATTCTTTTAATAATCTTTAGCTTCGTACAATACATTGGTTAACGGACGATATATACAAATTCTGGATAATTCTACACTTTATATTTTCTGTTAAAACTTTCAACATATAAATATCACATCATGAAATGTACAAGAAGACTTTAAGGGAAGAATTTTGGTAATGGTAGCGTGTTCATATAATTATGAATGAAGCATGAATTTGGATTCTTACAATAATTTTGTATGCCACATATGACAGTAACCTGCACATCAACATAATGTATGTTGATTCACACATTGAGTGATAAGTCATGAGCGTCATAATCGAAATGTCTTTCACTTACCCTAATGTTGACCATAATACAGCCTAAGCCAAAACATCGGTAACCTTATTACCCAATAATTCATTCAATTTGTGAAGTCTATTTTGATGAGGGTCATGATTTATTACTCAACAGTAACCTGTGTTGTACTCTGGCAATTTCTTTTAATAAGATACTCAGAACTTTGAGACCATTCTCAAATAATACATAAGTGTAGGTTTTGTATTAATGTGTTATGTGAAACAAATAATGTTTAGACATTTAAATTTCTTGGTTGGTCTTTTTTTTTAAATGTAGAGATTTTAATAACTAAATAACTAAAAATAAATGTTAATGATAGCACCAAAACAGGTGCTGAAGTACATATCGAGAGGCGTAAGAGAAAGAGGCCAGCCAAAGAAGAGATGGGAAGACTAAGAACACCTTGGCAGTGACTAGGGGACTACTGGTAGAATAGGAACAGGCCATTGGGCCTATACCTAAATAGTTCATGATGATGATGATCAAATAAGTTAAATGAGTTTCACATTGACCATTATAGCATCTTAACAATTTACATCCTATAGTATTCAGATCTTACTTGTTTTTAAGGCACCAATCGTTAGCCTATTTGTGAAGTAAACTTGATCAGGATCATTTTCTATAATTCTCTAAAATTTGCAGTCATGAGTTTGTAAAAGCAAATATGAATTTCAAAAATCATGTTATATTTCATTTATATATATTACAGTTAATGTCAGATATAGCTGGTTTATTCCCAAATAAGCCAAAATGGATTGATTAAATCCAAAGTAGGAACAGTTTCAGAGCATAGTACTTCTGAATTTAACTGGATGATTTGTGCATCATCCCCAAAATGAGGAGACTAGAGTAGATGAAATACATTACAATGAAGAGGAATAGCAGATTTTATGTGATAAACAGGAATCAGCTGCTACTTGGAAGTTTCTAACACTAGTGAAACTAGTGTTAGAAAAATTTTAACTCTACTTTTAAATTCCATTAATGCAGTCCTAAATTTCTATTTGCATACCTCCTAATGTGTAGCCTATATTTCTGATGATACCTCACTCCACATTTCAGGGTGGAAGCTTCGAGGACCTGGCCTTAGAAATTTACATAAAACAACCTGGGGTTATGCAATGTACAATTTTTATGCAAAAAATACCTTTTTACCTGCATATAAGGTGACCCCCTAATTTTGAAGAGGTCTCCTGAAAATGCCTTTTTCTTTTTTGACCAATACATACAATTCAGTCAAAATAAAATCACAAATTGTCTAATTGACTTAAAAATTGTTTTGTTGAAGAGAAAGTTAAATCTTTTTGCTTGAGCTATCACTTTCTTATTCCTTAAAACCATCAACTTCATTTTTAACTATTTTTACTACCATATAAGTTTCTTAGGCATCGTTATTTCTCTTTCTGATCACCTTCCTATAAGAGATTGTCCTCTTGACCTTTTAACCTCTCCCCCCCCTACAGTTTTGTGCGTTGAATTTCCTTACTTTTACCTGACTTCATGTAAAATCATTCCCTTTTCTGACAGATTTTCTGCCTGCTGCACACTAGTTCGTGGCCTCTGATTTTTCAACAAACATTAATTTTATTTTTTTGTGTACATATGTATAAATGGAGTTATACACATACTACAGACAGTCATGTAATGCTGTGGCAGAAAATAGCTATTTATCGACAGAAAAGCTTGTATTGTGAGGCCCCGTACCAAAAAGCTAGTCCAGACTAAAGAGAAACTGACCAGTGTGAGAAAGTATGTGACACTAGCACCATTAGTTTTAATTTGTGTTATTGAGTACAGTGGCAGCTGGTGCCCAATGATTTGGGGGTTGCAGCTCAATCGAATGATGGAAATGTAATTTTCAAAATTTAGAACACTAATGTATAATAAAACATAAACAGTTCCTGTCAATTAATTAAAACTAAGTCAGTACACTGAATGTTAATAAGGTGATTAGGACATTGAATAAGATTATAGTTTGCAGTATAGTTAAAATTTTTTTCAGAGAGATGTGGTATTTCATGTTATAGATTGTTCAATGCAGGAAATACATGTATCTGTAATTTGTTCAGTTTCGCAGAAATATCAAAGCATCGCAAAGTTTTTTATATAATAAAATTCTATTAGTATATGTACAAACCTCAATGTATCCTGCAAAATTTAGACTACATTAATGATACTGTTGTGTACATATTCATTAATAAATTGTTTTTAAATATGTCCAAAGTAATGGAACAAACATCATTATTCAATGATATAAAGTCACAACTTTTATAATCAAATGTAAGATTATTCAAAAATCAAAAATGAACATTTTTTATTAATTTTTTAAATTAAAAATATAGTTTAAATTCATAAAATATTAATTGAATCCTTCTGAAATCAAAGTTCATAATATCTTATGTTATTATTAATTTATGCTTATATTACATGCAATGTTTATTGTTACGAAATTTTAACTTATAATAAGTATTTAAGGATCGTCGAATGGACATATGTACACTTCCATATGTCCAATGGACATGTGCATAATAATATGTATTTATACTTCTATATTTATACACTCTGTTTTGCATGTTTGCAATTTTACCTTTATAACGATCGTAATATCTCTTCATTTTCTTTGCCCAAGAGTAGAATGCCACATAAATGTTTTTCATACAGCAGTTTAAGTTTTTAATTCTTTAGGACAATTTGTTTAATTCTCAGTTGAAGAAATATATTGAAAAAATATTGAATTTAAATGACAATGAATAAGATAAGTGGTGTATTATGTGACCTTATTTTTAACAGTTTGGTATAACCAATTGTTTATTTTATTGATGTTTCAATCCAAGCTTGGTATCTTTTCTCAAGACTACAATTTAAAAACAACAAAATTAAATAAGAATAAAGTATCACTTATGTCATACCTGTGTCCACACGTATAAAATGGAGTAAAAATTACTTCTTTATTTGAAATATGGACCAGCTCAAATTACAAACATGAAGAATGAATGGATTTAAAACATGTTGATTGCTCCTAGGTCAACTTGTATGACACACGTTATTGTCAGTTCACGTTTCATCTTTAATGAAACGTTACTTTCTGTGCAGCTGCGTCCGTGTGTGCTGCTTCCCCCGGATCCACACATAGCTCTCAGCCGTAGCCACCCACTAGCTGGGCATTCTGGCTTTGAGCCATGTCTCTGCTATGGAGACATCTTGCTGGCCTTCCTCTTCACTCCCGTGGAAGCAGGGATGGTGCCGCCCCCAGCTCAGCAACAGACACCTAAAATCTCGAGGCCTGCAAGCCCTCGGGAACTGAGCAGCAACCCTATTATCGTTTCTGGAAATGCCCTTCCCTTGCGTCGCCATGATTTTCTTAGAACACATTTCAATCGGGCCACTCAGTGCGAATTTTGTGGGAAAAAGGTGAGTTGCTCTAGGAGCATAAATTACACTCTGTACTGTAAAATAAATATTTCTATTTAATAAAGAAGTCTCCATGTTGCCCTCTCTGCAGAAAAGACTTTAGCGTATGGAAACAAAGGGAAAATGTGGTGGTATTGGTGGGAAATACCAATGTATGCATTTGAAAAATGTTGCCATTAAAAAGGAAATACTTAAAATACTATGTTATTATTAAAGAACCAACATTGATAACGGTGTGTATCGACCCTATGGTCAAGCAGACTGGTAATTGGGAGATCAAAGGTTCAGTTTCAGCTCACTGCCAAAAATTTGCTGAATATGATTAACATTAGCGGTGGCTTGGCACCTGCCAGAATGAGATTCATTATTCAGCTGCTGTGATCAGTGAACTGCCCTGAAGTGCAAATGACAAAGCAACACCTTAAACAATAGGCCAAG
Organism: Acheta domesticus; assembly: GCA_031308135.1. Taxonomy (NCBI): domain Eukaryota; kingdom Metazoa; phylum Arthropoda; class Insecta; order Orthoptera; family Gryllidae; genus Acheta; species Acheta domesticus. Next base: position 9,993,042 of record JAHLJT010002406.1, on the reverse strand, counting down.
GACTATGTATAGACTTCCTCTTTCCTTGTAACATTCTCTTCCCTGTCACAGACAGGGAGGAGAAAATAAAAGGTGTGTGCTGCTTTGTCTCGGCAGTGAATGTGATCTTGGCATTCGCACAATTCCTGATGGTTGATCACCTCTATTGTAGAAGAAATGTCTGCTTATTAATTACACCTCTTTTTGATCACTTTTTGTAAATAAATCTCTCATTGTACTTCCAACAGTATTTTGTACAAGTTTAAAAAGTATAAAGAAGGATTTTTAGGCTTTTTTCAAAGAATTAATTAAAAAAAGGATTTTATATATCTGTTAGCTAAATTACAAATCATGCAATTGTAAATAGATTTCTGCAGAGCTCGCGCAGTTTATAAATTATTTTATAAATACATATATTATAAATATTTTATAAAATCTGGACAGTATTGTTGATGGAAGAAAGCTACAGATGATCATTTACTTCATTAAATTAATTTGTGATATGATTGATTCTCCTGGTCTGTTGTCGGGTGTCTCACTCTCTATTCTACAACATAATATACGCTTCCTCTGATCTATATTCCAATTTCTCACAATAGATTTGTATATAATCTTAGACTATATAAAATTATTAATATAGTCAATGATTTTGTTATATGCTCTGCAGTTTCAAATGATTTGTTTAGTGACTCTGTGGAGTCCTTGTTGCACAATGCTTATCAGTATGTAAATGCCAAAAATGGGTAATATGTTTGTAATCGTGTAATTGGGCATAATGCCTGTTGGTTTCAATTTTGAATAAATAAAAAAAAATAAACGCGTTGTGTAATGATAGTGACAAACCTAATTAGTTAATAAAATAATTAACACAGATTAATTTATGTATAATAGCTGATTTAATGTGATCAATATAATCTGTGTAATACAAGTAATCAACGTTGCTCTATTTTACCCTTTTTAATAACAAAAGAAACAATAAAAATGTGTCCAAAAGAATTAATAATCAAAATTGTTTTTCTTAATTTATTCTCTGAACATTTGGATGTTTTATCCTAAAATTGTTTGATTACATGCATTATCTTGAGTCTCTCTTAGAAATATGTATAAATTAATTATATAAATTTGATACATTTTTCAATAAAATAATATTGCTGCTCTTAATAAATTCTTTTATAAAATAGTTTCTTACCTCAATCATTGCTTCTTGGAAAGTTATTATAACAATCATTAAATCATGTTGTACATTTTGTCAATGATTTCTATGATTGTAGATTTGGTTGAAAGATGCTGTGCAATGTCGGGACTGTGCCATGACCTGCCACAAAAAATGTGTGGCGCGCTGCCAGGAAGCTGCTGCATGCTCTGGAGGTGAACCGTCAACTACAATTAGGCGGTTGTCAGCGCAGCCAGAAATAGTCACAACAGCTGCAGAGGAAGAACCTCCTCCCACGCCAGTGCCCCAGCAACAGGTGAGAGCAGGGATTCATTTTGTTGCATTTTCAAAGAAAAAAATAGTCATATTCAAGTGTGTAATAATGTGATCAGATCAACGAAAGTGGCTTGCAGAAATCATCTTGAGCTATCATGTTGAGTGCAAAAGTTGCATCAGTGAGTGGGAGGGACACAAAGTCTGCCAGCAGCCGAAGCAGCGGTGCCAGTCTGCATCTATCAGCTGAGTGCCATGTCCACAGGGAACCGGTGGGGAGGGCCTGCGCCGCGGTGGTTTGGGCGGGCTGCTGGCAACGGCTGCTGCCCATGCTCGTGGGCTGAAACGTGCAGGCTCTGCCAACAACCTGGCATTACCTGGGGGTGGTGCAGGTGCTGGGGCCATGCCAGCTGCTCCTAGCCCAGGCCTGCCCCCCTCACGCAGTCTACCCCCCCTCCCCCCAGCGTTCACCCCAGCCCAGTCGCAAGGTAACCCTGTCCCCTGCAGTCGCACCAAGAGACTCCTCTGCCAGCTCGTGGATTGCAGGGAGTTGCATGTTGCTTTCTTCTTTCACTTATCTCTTTCTTCTTCTCATCTTCTCTTTTATCTTTGCCAGAGCTGGAAATGATGCATGTCACATAGGTAACCAGGTTGAGTAGTATTTCGCATCCATCAGGTAATATTACACTTTAAAGTACTAATGAATTTTCAAGTAGGAAGAGGAATGTTAGCATTATTATTATAATTAATAAGAGTATAATCATTATTATTATTTTTTCCCTCAAAATGATTTCAATTGTTTTGGGATGATTTTATGAAGTTTGTTGAAAATGCACACATTTATTTTCATATTTTATACTAAACTACTAAATTCACCTTTAAATATAATTTGAGGCAATCTTGCGCAAGATTTAGATTTTTTTCCCCTTCAAATCCTGTGGCCTTCACACTTATTCCGTTAACCTTTCACCAAAACCACTTCCTTAGCATTTGATAACTGCTTGCAGGCACTCCGATTTCAGCTCTGGCTGCTGAAAGTGCACGACACATCATCTCAGCATGTGCTTATAGTGAATCTCTCAACTTATTTCATTCTAAATCATTCTGATCTTTTCGAAGGTGTGGCTTGTGCTGCTTCATCCTGTTTGTGCTGAGTGTGCCGTTATAGTAATATTCCTTACAGGTTTATTGGCAGGGGGCACCAGAATGTTTAATAAAGAGAATCGTTGAAAGAAATCTATGAACATAAGGTGATTCTTGAAGTTTTACACATAATAACAATGAGTATTAAATTATCGAATTGATGTTTTTTAAATATTATGTAACTGTAATAGATAGTAATAGAGAATAAGGAAAAAATTATTTTTGATTTTTATGAAAATCTTGAGTTATATAATATGTGAAAATTAGAAGAATGAAGTTTTGTTATGACTGCCATGGTAGTTATTATAAATACTGAATGGTTTGCTTATAATTCTGACTAAAAATTAAAATATAAGTTCCAAAAATTGAAGCATAAAGAAGAGTTGTGCAAAGAAATGAGTTGCCTTATGTCTGTAATAAGAGAGAAGACAGGGAAGATAAAGCTTCATAGAGGATGTTTTGCCAGTGTGGTACACAACATTAACAATAGAATGAAAATTTTTATGTATATATTTTATACAATGCTAATAACTAAGACCTGAATTTTCAGTATTTTATAAACATCATTTTATTATTTTTGAGAAGTGGATTCAGCCCATTATAAGTGTTTGTCATTTTTACTTTCTCACTCTTATTTAGTAAGAAGAGAAAGTAATTTATTTGTGTGCAGTATAACAGTGAATTTTCAGCATAAAAACTCTTTTTGCTAGCCCTTAGTAAAAAAAATTGGAAAAATCTTATTCCTGTATGTAGTAAATTCCTTCCTCTAACATGTTAAGTGGTCAAAAACGATGTTTTGTGAGTACTTACTAACTTACTACAATACTGAAAAATCAATTGACATCAGAGCATCTCTCTGACCATCTGTTCATCCATCTACGGTCAACTCTAGCACCTAAACCATTCAGACGATTTTCTACAAAATTGATATTCCTCAATCAATTTGAACGAACTCACGGCTTGGCAAGTTTCAAATAGATATTTTCATTTTTGAGGGTATTTTCAATAAAGCGTCAATGTTTTTAAAATTTTCTCAGAAAAGCTTCAAATTTTTTTAGTTAATTTCGTCCTCAAATGCTTAAGAGAATGATGCATGTCTCGGTTTTGTTGAAATCCCTGATTTTTCGAAAATTGCAAAAGTTCAATTTTTTTCATCATCTTCTTACAACTAAAATATTGAAGATAATGATTTTTTTTTTCAGAATGAAATCTAGTATTATATATATCCTGAAATAAGTTCAGGTACAATTTTTTGAAAATAGGAGTACTTATCACATAATTTTGTGTGAAATGTAGGCAATATTTAAATTGTTTTGAAAGTTTTTTTACTCAAATAGGTTCCAAATTTTTTCCTTGCATATGTATCGAAGGATTGTTCAAAGAAGTGGAGCTAGCATAGGGTGGCAGTGATTTAAATCAACCAAAAAAAATCACGTTGTAAATCACAGAAAACATTTATTAAAACTTTAACATTAAATAGTAAAGTAAAAATATTACTTCTAATTAGTTATAATTTTCATCATAAATTTTTTGCTAATTGAAATATTCATATGGATTATCTGAATATGTATTTATGAAGTCTTAATATGTAATCAAAATTGAGGAAGTCTTAATGTGTAATCAATATCACATTCAGTTTTGACTTTGTAACCAGTGAATTAGACGAGAGCGTAGGCTTCCGCGGCCGGAGTCAATATTAAGTTGGCTGTCCGGGTGACGCCGCGTCCATGGCAAAGGTGCCGACGTTTCGGTCGCCATTACGCCCTGAGGAAGGTCGCAGAATGGCGACCGAAACGTCGGCACCTTTGCCATGGACGCGGCGTCACCCGGACAGCCAACTTAATAATACAGTGAATTAGACATTCAGACTTAAAATACTATTTTCTAATTCAATCTTTTATATGAAAATAAAAGTTTTGCAGATTTTTTAATACCCAACTTATTTCTGATCTTTGAATGGAGGAATCCAAAATTCAAAATACGTATTCAACACCTACAGACAAAGCTACTGCAGTTAAATCGTGCCCAACAATAATTTCTTCTTCAGCAGATAAACTTTATTAATCTTCTGAAAGCTATTCCTCCAATCAATAGCTGTTAATTTTTTGGCAACATCTTCAGTGAACAAAATGCCATTGAATTGTTGCAAAAGAATTTGAAATTTGAGAATCTTCAGTATTGTGTGGTTCCAGGACCTTTAAATTTCAATGCAGATTCGTGGTCCACTGTTGTTAGTTTATAATTATTGCTTAAAACGTAATTAGGTGTCATCATGTATGCTGCAAAGGAGGCATTGCCTTTTCATATTTTATATGAAAAGTTTTTTTCAATGCAATATTGAAGATAATGCCTTAAGTTTCTTAGTCAAGTCACTAATTACGACTATTACAAATGTCTGTTCAAACATTTGTAAAAATATGAAAGGTTATAGAAGGATAAAAGGGATAACAAAGCTCCCAAGCTCAATTCGGTTTTGAATAGAGGCCATGTTTAATGTTATTTAGAAAGTCATTTTCCCAAAATTCAGAAACAAAAACCTGACATCTATATATACAACCTGAATGGTTGACATCTATACATATCTTGGAGAGCTTTCTCAAAAGAATGTGGCGGGAAATTCTTTCAATATTAAGGTGTTCTTCACTACTTTTTTTTCAGATTTTTCTTATGGGTACATCATATTGAAAAAAAATTAATAACACTTTTCTCGTCATAGATACAAATATAACTCATAAGAAGTTAATCACTTTTCTATGGAAAAATACATTTCAGGATGAAAATCTCATCATTTTACCATACAAAAATGTTGCGAATTATTTTTTGTGCCAAATTCAAATTTTCAAAAATAAATAATTTAAAAACAATTATTTTTAATATGTTTTTATGACCCGTTTTGAAGTGAAAAAAATTTAACTTATCTGAAATTATCAAATCCTGTTGCAATTTCATTTATTATTATTATTAGTAGTAGTAGTAGTATTAAATCAAAATATACAACTTTGGGTGAAATTCAAATTTTTGCAAAATGGTCGTGGAACTGTGACATTTGAAATGTGAACGTCTTGATAGTTAATGTTTATTTTTGCACATTTCAATAGCTTGACATCTCGAATCGATGCTGCTGTATACGTATAGTGCATTCAGTGCATATTAGGCATTCAATCTCTTCTATTAGATTTTTGGTTTTTAGTTTTCTTCTGATGTCCTTGTTTCTCAACCTGTCTTATTGTGACTCCTAAGAGGTTCCTAAAAAAAATATAAATAAAAGTAAATTGATAAATAAAAAGAAATACAATATTTGTTGTATTCTAATTATACTTAAATTTAATGTGATTTAAATTAAGAAATTGATTTTTTTTTAATCAAATTTTTTTGCATCCCTAGCTAGCCTCATTTTCAGCAAATTCTGTATTTTTGAAAACTGGAAAACTGCAAAATTTGAACATTTCCAAAATACAAAATTGTAAACAAAGATTTTCCAAATTTTTGCTTCAAATTTTTAAATTCACTTTCTTTAAGATTATTAAGTTGCATGGTTGTTCATAAACAACCATGTAAAATACAAAAATATTTTATGTGAAGAACTTCATATTGTCTCTCAGTGCTCAACACTTTCTATTACCCAAAATTACTTTATATAATTTTAATTTTATTTTTCACTTGTCCTAATCTTTATAATCCTTACCTGTAAAATTCTTCTCATTCAAAAGTCCATAAATTTCCCTCAACCAGCTATGTTTAGGTCTTCCTCTTTTCTTCCTACCTTCAGAAAACCACTCTAAAATGATTTTTGGAATTCTATTTTCTGACATTTTTTTAACATGTCCAAACCATTGAAACTGCTTACATTGAATAGTTTATAAAATTGTTTTCATTTCATTTTTACTTTTATTTTTAAATTTCTTATTTTATCTAATTTTAGTATCCTGGATGACCTTAAATAATCCATTTCTGTTGCCAGTAATTACAGTTTTAAAATTTTCTTTAATTTCCAAATTTCTGAACCATATAAAACAGTCGTTTCTACAATAGATATACATATATTTAATTTAGTTTTTTTGTTATATGTTTATCCAATTATATTTTATTTAGCCTTCATGTAGCTGATCTTCCTTTATTTATTTTATGTCTTATATCAACTCTTGATTTCCATCCTTATTTATTTCTACTCCAAATATTTAAATTTTGAACAACATTTAATTTTTCCTTTTTCCTATTGTAAAATTAAATCTGTATTATTTACTTCACACCAGTCAACTGACATTTTTATCGAAAATGAGATATGAATAAATTCTGAATGGCCTAATGTAAACATACCGTTTAATGCAGAAACCACTCAACTGTGAAGCCTCCCAATGGGTTATATTTTATTTTAAATTTTCTGTTAGTGACGAATTGTCTAACAAAATCATATGGCTGCTTTCTGCAGTAAATTTCATGTTCATTTTGTAGCAACCCTGCTGATTATTGTCTTAGTGGTTGCATCATCTTGTGCCAGCTTTGGCTTAATGTATTTTCTATTAATGACATGAAGATTAACAAGGCAAAAATGTATATATATCATGAAGGTGAGACTAATAAATCCCAATAGGAGGTTTGCTCGATATTATTGCACTAATTGAAAATCAAAGTTTCTAGTGGATCTAAACATCTTATTCTCTTCAATGATGGCTCTTCAGGGCAAAACAAAAATTATTGTATTGTGTGGTTCCTAATGAATCTTTGTGATAGAGGAATTTTCGAGATTGTTCATCACTACTTCCCCATCAGGGAGCTATCGTTTTTATCCTGTGATCATGATTTTGGGTGTATTAAACATCGTGTTTGAAGAGGAGATATGTGTTTTTACACAAAATCAGAATGTTAAGATGATTCTTAAATCAAGTAAAACAAGGCACTTCACAGTTCACCAAGGAACAATCTAGATGATCTTTAGTTTTAATACTTGGCGACCTCAGTTTTACAAAAGAATTCATTGTTAACTCAGATGAAACTTCTGGAAAGGGAATTCAAAAAGAAGACACGACTCCTTTTAAAGTATCCACACACAAAGGATTTTATTACAACAAAGCTGAAAGTGGTTGCTAAGCACTTTATCGATGGTTTAACCTTCTCAGCATTCACACTGACAAAATATAGTACTGTTCTGGCTCTCTCTACAGTGCTTGCATGTCCATCTGGAAAGCTTCCCCTCAAAACCAAGAAAATCAATGACCTGAAGAAATTGGCCAAGTACACTAGAGGGTACGAAGATTTTTAGGATATCCTCCACTGGCCTACAACAGAAGCTTAATGTAATGTTAAAAATGTTGAGAAATAGAATAGTAGATGTGTGGAATCTCCTTCCTGAACCTGTTCTGACTGCATCCTCACTCAATGCTTTCAAAAAGCTCAACGATCACTTTGTAAATAGATGAACTCTACATATTTCATTCTATCCCAACTAAGTTAAAGCCTCTATGTTTTTGTTTTGTGAATAGATAATTTAACTTTATTACTTCTCTACTGTAACTCGCTATATACCAAGTCCATATATTTTGTGATACAATAGTTTTCGATTATTCATTATATATTATATCTGCACTGAATCAGGTTACCACCAGTGTTACTGTTGCCTGTATTAATTACAAATAAATAAATAAATAATGTAGACAGGGTGTATGAGGATGATTAATTATTGAACTCACAAGTAAGCCTATGTTGAGGTTTTTGTTTTTAGTTATTATTTATTTATTATATTCATTTATTATCTCTTGAGTTTTTCTTCTCTGTTCTCTATTGTTTCAAAAGTCATAATTGTACACCCAAAAAAGGTTTTTTTTTTTAAAGAAAAAAGTTATTTTATTGCAGAAACCCATCAAATACAACATTTTTAAAATTTCTTTGTGAATAGAGAATAATTCTAAAAATTAAATACAATCCTTATTTGTCTCTAGGAAATATTGAGAAATACCGTAATTTTTTTCTTGGCAAAAATCTATGATAATATTAAAAGCAGGAAGTTTTCTTTTGTTTTCCAAAAGTTTGAAAAAGTGTATTTGGCGGGTTCTTGAAATAAATAATTCAATTTTAGTATTTTTCCATAAAGGCAACTAAAAACATTTAACACTGTTATTCCCCTATAATTTGTACATTCATTCTCTTTTTCCTTTTTTATGAACAACTGAAATGACACCATTTTTCCAATCTTGAGGGGGAAAATGTTATATATTTTTAATATAATTTAATAATTATTCCCGAGGTACCAGGGCGCTATTCCGTTGTGTTCTGGTAGAAATCGAGCCCTAAATCACATATATGGCTCAAAAATGATTGAAAAGGGATGAGTGTTAAAATAATTATTTTAAGAATAAAATAGGTTATAACCTAAGGATCTGGCCCTCCTAATGTTATACAATGCCACTATTGCATGTAAAGCTTTGCCAGGTTGTCTTGTATTGCATATCATGTATCATTGCAAATCATTTAATTCTAAGTTAATTCACCTTATTAGTTTGTTCATGCAGGATATTTTGAGCTTTATTCAAACAATTCAGTTTCAGTCACCTTATTACATAACATGTTCATTGCTTCATATGAGAAATAGTAAATTCCTATCTTTGTCTCCCATTCATCAACAAACCAAGCTTCTTTATCCTTCAGGTATTGAACTCATACATAATTTGTCTTTTTTAGCCATTAGGGGTTATTCATAAATTACGTAACACTAAAGGAGGAGGGAGGGGTTCTGAGGCAGCATTATGCTTCATTACATAGGGAAGTGCGTTACAAGGGGGAGGGGGTATTGAAAATACTCGAAATTTGCGTGATGTAATTTATGGATGGCCCCTTAGTTCTGGGCGTATGTGGATCTTACTGTCAAATTAACATTCAGGTGTCCCTTTTGCATTTTATTTGAGAGCTTGACACAAAAGCTTTCTTACATAGATTTTTTAATAAATGAAGAGATTTTAAAGTTATGCTTAAGAAAGTTACAAGAATTTTAATTTTTCTCCTGCTGCCTACCTGATAAAATTAGATGTATGCTACATTTTCAGTCATGTTGACAATGATTAGTAGGGCCTAGATATTTATGACCTAAAAATGTTAGAAATATGCAAGCATTTATGACTTAAAAAATATGAAAATATGACCATAAATATGACATAATTTTTTTGGTTGCATTTTCAAAGCCTTCAAAATGCTGCTGTTTAAAATAACCATTATATTGAAAATATACTTTTAAAATCTAGAACATTCACAATTCACACATTCTCCTTTGGCTCCCCATGAAGAAAATTCTACTTCCTAAAGTTATTAAATAAATTTTATAGAAGCACTGACCTTGGCACAAAATCTGTCAAAACTAAACTAACACTTCCTTCACATCTGGTGCTTTCTACGGTTTCTTTTTTTCCGGCTATATAGCTTACCCTCCTAATTCATATTCGTATATATTTTTAGGAAAGAGACAATTCTATACAACAAAAAATTGTAATTATTGTAAAAATTGAAATTAGATAACAATTAGAAGATATCTCTTTAAGATGATTGCAAAGCAAGTATGTGAAAATGGAATCAAAAAGATAAAAGTGACAAAAAATACAAAAATTCATGAAAAAATATTATTATAATATGAAAAATTAACGGAAAATTACCAAAGGGGGGAAAAAGCCAAAATATTACTTTATATGACACATGAAAATTGCAGAATTTTAGTCATTGTCAATAAAATTGTGCTTATCCAAAATTTTCCATGGAAATAATGCAAAGAAAAAGTATATGACATGTCATAAACATCCGGGTCCTAATGATAATTATGTCACAATCATGGCTGACTAACTCTTCTGTATTCAATTTGTACTTTTTCATTTGTTTGTCTAAGTCCTTTTTTGTTGTTTGCATCCAACGTGTTTTCATTGAATTTTCTGGTAAAATATTAACCACAGAAACATATGAACAAGCCTTTTATGGCATCTCAAGAATTGTGTATGTAGACCTGTTATGGCTGTCACAGTTTTGTGTTCAGGAAGGTTACCTTGAGCCAAAGTGAAGGTGACCTTAAACCAAATCAACCAAATCTCATGTTCTCTTACGCAGATCTGGGCAGTAATACTTTTAGAGAAAGTCGCGGAAAATCAATTTCAAGATTTCAATGGAAAAGCACATTTTGGAATCCTCTGATATCAATAAAGTGATTGAAATTTTTGGGGAACTTTATATGAAACCTTTGGGACATTTTCAAAATTTTCTCAAAAATGGCTCCAAATTTCTTCTTTACATTTCTTGTAATAATAGAGTGACACTGTTAAAGATGTGTGATTTTTACTGTTAACTCTAATTTTCAAAAATTACAAAAATTTGAATTTTTTTGGCATCTTCCTAAAACGACAATATTGAAGAGAGCAAATTTTTTCTTTAACTGAAATGTATTCTTCACAATTGGTTCTTTTCACAAATATGTATAATTTTTAGAAAACAATTTCCACGTAATTTTGATTGAAAGAAGAGCAATATTAAAAAATATTAAAAGCACCAAGATCAATTCACACACAATTTTTAAAATGATCATGATTTTTAAATGTCATTTTTAATTCTGGTAAAAGAAATTGATATTAGCCACCATGTGTCATTTACATCAAAACACACATCACAAAGTTTATTTAATATTACACTAATTAAATTTATTAAAATAAATACAGTAACTAAATATGCTGAATAATAAATATTTGCAAGCAAATAGACATTCTTCTTCAAATTTTCTATGTATTTTTGTACTATGTAATTTTCTGTGTATGTATAAATCGATGTTAAAATAGTGGTGCTGGTCTCATTTCCAGCAAACACTGTATTTTTGAAAATTACACAATTTTAAACATTTCAAAATTACAAAATTGAAGATAGACATTTTTACTTACACAGAATTTGTTCTAAAAAATTAACTCTTTAAAAAAAGGACCTGTTCAGTTTCTTTTTTTAAGTAGTTTTTGCCTCAAAAAAACTCACCAAAGAATCCAGCTGAATAAGGAAGTGAAAACTGGCCCCAAATCAAAACAATAATTATGATTCTCATGTGAAAGGGAATAAAAAATGCTGTAGATTCTCAAAAAATCAGCCTGCTAGCGTAATCTGTTGCAGAAATACAATGAGAAAAGTGTTTTTCGCATTTTCTTTCATAAGAGTATTGCAATTGATTTGGTTTGGGGTCACTTTTCACCTCCTTATTCAGCTCTTTTTCCCTCCCTCTTCCATATATAAGAAAGGATGGCAAGGGAAAAACAAGGACACAAGTCTCATTTTTGCAGAATGCTGAATTTTCAAAAAAAATTTAATTCAGAAATGATGTGAGAAAGTATGTGCTGTTGTAGCTCCACTAGTTACTTAATGAAATCTGTACCTCTAAATAATATTATTTTGTGTCATGTACGACTTTTGGAAAAGATACGCAATTTTTATTGATGTAGTAACAATTTTTTAAAAATTTATCAACAAGATTTTCTCAAAAATGGTTCCAAATTTTTTCTTTAATTTTTTTTTTTTCTTGAATAGAGCTAAGTTCGGTAATGAAAATAGTGCAGGTTGATTTTTATTGAAACCTCTGAAATTTCAAAAAGTGCAAAGTTCAAAATAAGTTTTCTTGCCCTCTTACTACTACATTATTAAGGATAGATATTTATGCAGTCTATTCGTGATTGTTAGTTCTTTAAATCATTTCATGAAGAGGGTTTCAGAAAATTAGAAGTTTTTGCCTAATTTTGATTTATATGGTGACAAAGTTCAAATTGTTTTCACACCTGCCCTTTACATTTAATACTGAAACTTGAGATTTCTTTCTTAATGTAATCTATTCAATGCAATTTTTCATTAATTTCAGGTGCAGATGTTTCAAAATACTCATAGTTTTGTGTAATGTTAGTTGTGTGGTTTGACTATTTTCAAGTGAAGGCTGGTGTTAGAAGAATAGAACGTGCAATTTTATAATACGTATTATGTGACTGTCACCAATAATATGAGAAAGTATGTATATGTGAAAGCTATGGTATAACTGGTTAAATATTGTAAAATTGTTTTACAGACTTAGAAAAAGTTACATAAAATTTAATTGAATCAGGTTATTAATTTTACTATATTTTTATGTTCATTTTTATTTTATTTATTTATTTACGTCAAAAACAGTTAAAAACTGCGTATGACGAGCTATGGGGAGAAGTGAATTTTGTGCACGTTTTCATAATTCTGTGGTCTCTATCCTAAACCATATTCTAGTCGAATTTTGAATACAGAAAAGAGAGTTTTTTTCGAGTTTTGTTGACAAAATATTCGCTCCTATATAATAAAATATATTTTCAAAGGTAAATTAGCTATAAATTTCTGCCCTGAACCCTCATGTTCTTCATGAAAGAATAATACTTTTTGCCGCGATAATATGAAAAACGATAATTTGAATAACTATATTTCCCACTGAAATTCAGAAGACGTGCACAAATAATGAAGTTACATTTATGTCCAGAAGCAAAACAAGGGACCATCTCAGCATTTGCTCAAGGATCAGGGAAACTGGACGAAAAACCTGATCGAGATGGGGGCCATCAACCCAGAAACTGTGGTACAATACTTGTTACAGGTTCTTTAGAATTATACAGTCCAAATGATAAATAATTACATTAACTATCATTGTTAAAATTAATTCTACTTTCCTTTTTGATGCTCGGTATAGTCTCGAATTGTATAGAAACAGTTATGCAGCAGAAAAGATTTTACTTGGGACTTAAACTTTTCTATGGAATTTAATCGTTTAATGTCTTCTGGCAAAGTGTTGTAGAGTAATGTACATGAATTGTATGTGAATTTTTTGTAGTGAGCTGTTGATACTGCCACCTGGTGAATATGATTACTACGTCGTGTGTTATACTTATAGACATCGGCGTTTGCTGAAAATATATTCCCGTCCTTAAGTAAGTCATTTTTGACAAAAACTACTGATTCGTAAATCAGGAGACAAGGTAATGGTAAAATTCCTAGATTAATAAAGAGTGACTTACAAGAATCACGTGGGTTGGATTTGCTTATTATTCGTACAATTCTTTTTTGTAATCTGAAAGTCTGTGAACTATAAGATGTGTTTCCCCAAAATATTATGCCATATCTCAGGCGGGAGTGAACATTGGCAAAATATACACAACGAGCTGTATGAAGGCTGACGGAATTTGAAAGAATTCTGAACGCGTAGCATAATGAGCTTAATTTTGTGTTCAATTCATTTAAGTGGGCATTCCATTTGAGGTTTGACTGAATTGATAGACCTAAAAATTTTGTTACATTAACATCAGTCAATGTCACACCGTTCATTTTCAATGGAGTACAGAATTTTTTATTTGATATGGAAAACTGCATTGAAACTGTTTTATTTTCATTTACTTTTAATTTGTTATTACGGAACCAATTTGAAACGTCTGATATTGTACTATTTACGGTTTCTTTGTTGCAAAGAATATTTGTATCATCCGCAAAGAGAACTGTTCTTCCGTTTTGAATCGCTAAGGGCATGTCATTTACGTATAATAGGAAGAGAATAGGGCCTAAAATCGATCCTTGCGGGACTCCACGTACAATTGGCAAAGAACCGGAAAGGTGTGTACATAAAGTTCCATCATTCCAGTAAGGTATTTCTACTCTCTGAGATCGTTGTTTAAGGTACGAACATAGCCAATCTAGAGCAATACCACGGATTCCATACGAAGGTAATTTTGAAAGTAAAATGTTATGATCAATGACGTCAAAAGCTTTGAAAGATCTAAAAATATTCCAATAGTTGCTTCGTTTTGATCCAATGATGAGGCAACATCCTTAAGAAAAGAAAAAATGGCTGTTTCCGTAGATTTTGATTTCCGGAATCCATGTTGGCAATTTGAAAACGCGTCGTGTTTATTCAGAAAGGTTTCCATTCGCACATAAAAAAGTCTCTCTAATATTTTTGAAAAACTGACAAAAGAGAAGAGAGAGAGATTTTTCATATGAACTTCGTGTCAAAATTCTGACTTTATAGATCGTAGTGTATATTAGATGTGAAATTTTGATGTGAAAGGAAAACTATTCATTTCAAGAGATAACATATTATTTTTAAACATTTTGCTATTGTAACTCTAGTTTTAAAAAAAATAAAAATCTTCAATTGTTATCATATCTTAAAGATATGTTTGTTTTACTTCAATAAGACAAAGGAGAGTTCTGATACAAGTCAAAGTTGCTAACTTCAGAGGTCCATTGGTCATTTTTACGTTGAATTAAGTTTTGTATTTGGGGCTGAGTGTTATACTACATAAAATGGTTTACTTTCTTTTGTATGTTAGAGCTTGTTTCAGTTTCTTTCATTTTATATTTTCTGTTCATGTCTAAAAGGTTCATCTCACTTTTGTGTAGAGTGGATTTGTCTTTCAATAATTGTTTTCATGTTTGTCATCCAGACATCAATTTCCTGAAATAATTGTCTCAACTGCAAAGATAAATTCAGAAAAAGAATTGTTAGCAAGTTGTAACCTGTGTGATCTTAAGATTTGGTCCGACATGCTTTCAGGTGCTGTGCTAAGTACTTCTAGACATGACTTTCTGAGTCTGTAAGGAAATTTTGCCTGAGATTATGTGCATTTGTAATGCTCACTGCTCTTCTGCATGAGTTGGTTCTGACGCTGCCTGCTGATAGTGTGTTGGGTGATAGTGCTTGAAAAAGATAATGTTGTGTATGCAGTCTTCATTGGTGGGCCCTCCCCCTTTCTCGCTGGCCGGTGAGGAGGATGTGGAGGCATTGCTGGAGCGGCTTTTGGCGCATCCCAATGACGATGACCTGATGGCAGCAGCTAAAACCTCAGGAAAACAACTTTATGCCTGTTTACCTCTTGCTGAGCGCAAGATGAAAATAAACAACATGGTGAGTAGGCTCATGACAACAAAAAAATCTTTAAAAACATTGGAACATTTCACCTTTCATGTTGCTCATTTTGAGAAATAAGTGTTCTGTGCCTTATAAAAGGATTTCCCACTCTCCTTTCAATGTGTATATAATCTAAACTAAATGTTTCATAAAATAGCTTTTAAAACAAAAGGAATCTATTATAGTCTTATTATTTATGTAGAAGCAGTACAGAAAATACACATAAACACTTGAAATCTTCACATTAATCATCATTTTGCTGTTGAGTTTTGCCATTTGTAAAGTGGACATTTTCTCAAAACATTAGAATTAAAATTGTTTCAATGTGTGCTTAAATATAATGAACAAATATTCATGCATTTTTTTATTTTAAATGAAAATAATAATTAAAATCATTAATGAAAGGGAAAAAAAGAGTATACTTTTATCATCTTGAACAAGAACAGAGCACATTCTGAAATGCTAATCTGATTTTAAAATAACCAATCTACCAAAACCAATACAGTCCATATCCCTCTTTTACAACTCCCTCCTTGGTTACATCTTCAAAAGGCCAAAGCGTGTCTGTGAAGCTACCATCTTCTATTGACTGCCCTTGTTTTAATATGTAAATGGGATGTACATCCCACATCCTTTACCATTCTTTTAAGGTAAGAAATTCTTGGCTCCTCTTGTTCTCTTTGCCAATATTTTGTCTTAGTTGTTATTGCTGCTGCAAATGGTGATAATAGCAAAATAAATTTATTTTATTTTGAAAATTCCGCCACCCTGCTGTATATTGCAACAATGACAGATCTTCCGCACACACTTGTTTTCACGACAATGCCTACTAACTCGTTTTCACGTCGACTAACAGCCAGCGCTGCCGGGAAGATCTTTCAACACACCATGTGCAGAAGAGAGACTTTCAAGGGAAAATAGAACTTAAAGGAGAATGGCAAGCAATGAAAGGTGAAGCAAAGCAATTACTCTCGAGAAAAATAGAAGAACGTGCAGAACATGTAGAACAAATAAAAACGTTAATAGAAGATTGGATGAAGTGGTAGAAATCCCATAGAGCTCCTAATGCAAGCAACACGCCGAAGAAAAGAACGAGAAGCAAAACCATGGTTTGAACAAGATTGCTACCTGCTAAGGAAAAAACATACTCCACACCCTACACCTCATAAAAACTCACCATGAAAAAAATACACTACTGCTGACATACAATAACAGTAGAAAATACTACAAATGAAGTTACGGAGGAAAAAGAATTCATACTGAGAGGAAGAAGGAAAAAGAATAGTGGAAGAAGCAAAGAATGACCTTTATATTGCCCTACGACCCAGGAAGCAATCGCAGACCCACTACATAAACATGGACGAGTGGCAAACACACTTCAGTAGCACTCTCAATAGAGAAGAAACCAAAACACGCCAGAAAACACACAAGAGTAGGCTTACAAGCTTCATTAGAGTGAACAACACTAACTACGAATGAGGTACAAAAAGCCTTAGAAAATACTTTTTAAAACAAGCTGCAGGACCAGACAAACTATACAATGAATATCTAAAAGACATGGCATACCTGCTAATACCTACATGGACAAAACTACAATAAATGTGTTGATACAGCCACGATACCCAAGAAGTTGAGACAATAATAAAAATGATGTACAAAGGAAAAGGAGATCCAAAGAAATGCATAGAGGCATCACCCGGGAGAATAATCCATTCAAAGTGTTCACTAGAATAATCAAAGTAAGAATAAAAGAGACAATTGATAAACATCTCCAAATAACCAAATTTCAGAAAAGGAAGATCAACCCTGACCACAATAGATTTGCTGCTAACTTATGGGAAGCCCTACAAGAGAAAGAAAAATTCTACATCGTACATCTACACCGTATCTAGTAACATCTACATCGTATTCATAGATTTCACCAAGGACTGGAAGCTAGTGGCAGAGAAACTAGAAGAAACACTGGGTATAAACAACAAATAGACACAAATCATAAGTGTAATACTTCAATGGAACAAAATAAGATATTGATTTATTTGGTCAGGAAACAGTAAAAATTGTGTGTTACGTATGGGGGAGGAGACTATCTGCGCACATTTTCTTGAGGTCCAGAATGGAAAAAAATAAATAAAAGCGCGAGGTTAGTAACATTTGAACAACTAGACATTTTAGTTTCCGAATTTTAGAAAAAAAATTGCAACGGTAAACGAACTGATTTTATTTTTCTGCATTGCTAACAAATAGTAGCTCACCCTCAGTTCTACTCCTAACTCTACAAGCAAAGGAGTGCACGAACAAGGTGGACGGGCCGCGGTTTCAGCAGAAATCTTCATCGAAGGCAGAAAAATAACAGCAAAAGAATTCAATGCCTGGGAGTCACATGACAAACCAGTGCCAAATGTTTGACTAAGAATGTAACAGAGAAAGCAACGCGAGCTATAAGGGCGATGCATAAAGTAAACTACATCAGAACCCTCAACTTAGAAACAGTAATGACACTATTCATAACAAAGATCATGCCGATCTTAACATATGGGATTGTAGTCATACAGCCACATCGGAGAGATGATTGATTCGTGTTTCCGGGTGCGTCAACTACTTAGGTCATTAAGTGTGTTAAGCCCCGTAAGTGTGTTTTTTCTCGGGAGGTGGCGATGCTCTTTTCCCCGCTGGATGGCGAGATCCGGCGCCGACCTACCGTCAACTCTACCGCGATTTTCGTAACTTTGCCCTGACAGGAATCAGTGGTTGAAGGTTTTATCCAATCGGGAGCTTGAACGTCACCATAGTGACGTCACTGTAGCGAATAT
This sequence comes from Acheta domesticus, assembly GCA_031308135.1. NCBI lineage: Eukaryota > Metazoa > Arthropoda > Insecta > Orthoptera > Gryllidae > Acheta > Acheta domesticus. Next base: position 9,974,777 of record JAHLJT010002406.1, on the reverse strand, counting down.
AAGCGCCCGATTGGATGGCAGCGAAACAACTGATTTCTGTCAGGGACAAAGTTACGAAAATTGCAGTATAGCAGGGTTTTCCCCACAACCAGGTATCTCCCATCAGCGGGGACAAGCTGTAAGCTCCCGACCGGTCTCCCGGCATGTGTGGTAGTGTAAGTGTGTGTAAGAGGAGAGGATAGGACAAGGAAGAGGAAGGAAAGAACACGTGCGGTTCGTGGCCCTTTTGTTAGAGTACTGCTCCGGCATTCGCCTGGTGTTGATCCGAGAAACCACGGAAAAACTACCTGTCAGAACTGCCGGCCGCTAGAATTCTCCTCCAGACAGCGACTGAATTCGACCTAGCTGACAAGCTAGTGTCGAAAATCCTGCCGCTGTCAGGACTCGAACCTAGGACCTCCCGATCAGAGGGACTGCAGTGACATCAGGTTAATGCACTGAGCCATCTCTCCTGGTCCGGAGCGATAAGAACCTATCCGTACTAGAAAGAGTAAAAGCTCTATATATTAAAAGAGCTATCGGAATATCAAAATCCACCAGAACCAGACTCCTCAACTCTCTCGCAAGAAAAAACATTCCTCACAGAGGGCCTCGGGACATTTTTGTCTTCCCCGAACACAGAAGTCCTCAGAGAAACTATTGGAATCGTTGGAAAGAAAAGGGGAAGAACTACCCCCGGAGTTCTATGGGACACGGACCATGATAGACCGGGCGAGGACAGCAGCAAACTTCAAAATGAGGCACGTGGATAACAAGAATGGCAGTACATGGCTGTCGTAGATTTGTAACAACGCAGCATTTCATGAACCAACAGAAACGTGTGAATGTAAACGATGAGGACAGATTTGTGAACCCTTCCACAAAGAACTGTGCACTAATAGATAAAATCAATTAGAGGCTAAGCAAATCAATAATGTAATGTATGTGTGTGTGATGGAGGATATATTCAATGCATTTTATATGGCTATTTGGCTGCAATAAAAATGTTATTAAAGCGAGACTTTCTTCCAGAACGACCGACTTTACAGAGGGACACATCAGTTAAGACGCATGACTTACCAGTTCGTGGTGCCCTCCATCGGTCAAGGTGGAATTCAGTAGGGTGTTGGCCCATCCTCAGCCTTGATGACAGCTTCCACTCTCGTAGGCATACCTTCAATCAGATGCTGGAAGGTTTCTTGGGGAATGGCAACCCATTCTTCACGGAGTGCTGCAGTGAGGAGAGGTATCGATGTAGGTCGGTGAGGCCTGGCACGAAGTCAGCGTTCCAAAACAACCCAAAGGTGTTCGATAGGATTCAAGTCAGGACTTTGTGTAGGTCAGTCCATGACATGAATGTTTTTGTCGTGTAATCACTCCTCCACAGGCCGTGCAGGATGAACAGGTGCTCGATCGTATTAAAAGATGCAATCGCCATCCCCGAATTGTTCTTCAACAGTAGGAAGCAAGAAGTGTTTAAAACATCAATGTAGGCCTGTGCCGTGATAGTGCCACGCATAACAACAAGGGTGGAAGCCCCCTTATTGAAAAACACGATCACACCATAACACCACCGCCTCCGAATTTCACTGTTGGCACTACACATCGCTGGCAGATGACGTTCACCGGGCATTCGCCATACCTAAATCCTGCCCTCGGATCACCACCTTATGTACCGAGATTTGTCAGTCCACACCACATTTTTCCACTGGTCAATCATCCAATGTTTACGCTCCTGATACCAAGCGAGGCGTCGTTTGCCATTTACCTGCGTCATGCATGGCTTATGAACCGCTGCTCGACCATAAAATCCAAGTTTTCTCACCTACCGCCTAATTGCCGTAGTACTTGGAGTGGATCCTGGTGCAGTTTGGAATTCCTGTGTAATGGTCTGGATAGATGTCTTCCTATTACACTTTACGACCCTCTTCAACTGTCGGTGGTCTCAGTCAGTCAAACAGACGGAGTCGGCCTGTACGCTTTTGTGCTGTAGGTGTCCATTCACATTTCCACTTCACTACCACATCAGAAAGAGTGGCCCTAGGGAAGTTTAGGAGTGTGGAAATTCTCGTACAGACTTCTGACACACGTGACGCCCAATCACCTGACCGCGTTCGAAGTCTCTTCTCATCCCCCCCTCTTCTCTCCCCCTCTCTTCTCTCCCCCTCTCTTCTTCTCCACTCTCTTCTCTCCCACTCTCTTCTCTCCCACTCTCTTCTCTCCACTCTCTTCTCTCATCCTCCACCCTCTCTCCCCCACCCTCTTTCGCCATCTCTCCACTCTTCTCAATGTACAATATGGAAGATTTTCCTTTAATTGTATTGGAGACCAGTGAGTACACAATATTATATACTGTTCCATTGTTTACCTCTCATAGATTGGCCTCCAGCCTCCCCTCTCTCCCTTTCCCCCTTCCCCTCTCTCTCCTCTCTATCCCTCTGCCTTGCCCTCTCTCCTCTGTCTCTGTGTGTACAAAACGAAAGATTTTCCTTTAATTTATTGGAGACCAGTGAGTTTCACAATGCTATAAACTGTACCATTGTTTATCTCTCATAGGTTGGCATGTATTCAATTTTAACTTATAACTATTGTTGGAACTGTGTTATTAATAGATCAGCAAACTGAAATCAGCTATGGATGCAGAGACCCCATGCTCGCCTGGCTCTGGAAGGAGCTACAGAATCAGGTAGCGGGCGGGCAGACCCAGCTACTGCAGCCCGGAATGCCTTCCTCATTGGGAAATCTGATGAGAAAGTCCAGGCCCTAGCTGTGCTCATGTTGCATTTCTGTGCTGGACTACAACATGCACAAGATCTAGAGGATGCTGCAAAGGTAAAATGTATTCTTCATAAAAGAAGTGTGTTTAGTATAATTTACTTTTTCACGTTCCTTTCTCTGTCTCTCTCTCTGTCTCCCTCTCTCTCTCTGTTTTCTTTCCCGCTCTCTCTCTCTCTCTCTCTCTCTCTCTCTCTCTCTCTCTCACGCACGCGCACACACACACACACACACACACACACAAATTCTTTTTAGTAAAGCATTTTATGATGTGCAATAACAAACTCTACTTAAACTTTAGCAAAATATAGAACCAGGGAGCATTCACACCGAATATATTAAGTTATTTTTAGAAATTTTGAGCCAGTGAAACCCAATACATTAATCAATCTTTTCTTTGTGTACTCTCTTTTACTGTCTAAATAAAATATTAAGGAGAAACAATGATGGATGAATTTTTTACTAATAGTACCCCCTAACATTTAATTTATTTAAATAGAAAATATGCCTAGAAAGTGAAAATATACTTATTTCTACACCCAATAAAATCTTTTTGAAGCAAGTTGTTTCATTCAAGTAGCAGAAATAAAGATAGTTACTAAAAATCACATTGATGAATTGGTTGGCCCAATTCCTTCCATAGATTAGTACTAGAAAGCCTTTTTGCATCTAAAACTACTTTAATACTTTTTAAACATTTTATGATGGCTTGAGGATTATAATAACAAAGAGGAAACCTGTATATAATTCTAAACAGCATCTGTCGTTTTAAGCCTGACTTTTCATACAGATTCACGTGGTCCTTTCTCTATAGATTTTGAGTAATTTTGATTTTTCAAAATTCTTCAAACAAAAATTGTGTTGGCTCTAATAGATAAACAATGATTTTTTAAGTATCAAAATTTGTTCATAAAGAAATATTCTCAAGACCTGAAAATAAGATTATATCTTTAGTAACAGTATACTGAGGTTTGTGGAGTCCAGTTTAACATTGGAAACACAATTTAACATTAAAAGTATTGCATATTCCATAATATTTACATTAACACAAAATTTAATTTTGTGTTAATGGGAAGTTGTAGTGACTTTCTTTTGTTGCAGAGAGAGTTAGCTGACAAGCCAAATGAGTGTGGTGCCACCCAGCAGGCCTCCCAGTGAGCCATAATAAAATTGTAGTTCTAATTCTGATGTACATAGACATATATTTGCACCAACTGAGTCTGAGATAAAAAATATTCACAGCACCTTGTTTATGTATGGTATGCAGTACCTGGGACCTAAAACTCCATGCTGCAGTTGTTTATGAATGAAATATATTTATATTAAATGTTATTTATTCTCATTTTATTGATATTCTTGTTTTTATTATTATTTATTTCTTTGTTTTGTTTTATTTGTTAGTTGTTTGTGCATATTTATTGAAACATTTTAGAAAATTTACTTTTTTATTTATTTATTCTTGTTAACTAAAAAACATTCCACTATTAACATTCCAAACATATTGGTTCTTGTTAGAATGGATTTAGAAGAATTTTGACGCATTGTTGCATAAACATTTGGGCTGCCATTAAACAAACAAAAAAGTGCTTTGATACACCACAGCAGTGGTGATTAACTACATAATGTGAAATAAATTTTACATCATTAATGTAAAATTATTCGCATTTCTTTGAATTTATGGAGAGGATGCAATTTTTTATTTATGCTATGTAGATCTTGGTAGTTAGTTCTTTGTAGAAAAGAGCCCCTTCGGCTTGTGAGCATTTTAAATTAGTGACATGAAAGAATTTTAATGGAGTAAAATCATATAGGCAGGAAAACATAAAATATTATGTACAATTAGTAATATGCGTAGGTTTAATTTTTGATTGTAGTTGACAAGTTAATGAATGTGCTAGACACTGCCACATTGCAGAATTTTCTGTAATATTTCAACAGGAAGAGACTTTTGAAAAATACCCATGAAACTTGTTAATATATATGCATTTGTTGCAATTTCATAAAAAACTGACATGTGAATTATTATGTAGGACTTTCTTATAAATAGTTGACCAAAACAGGAATTGAAATATTCTTGCGAATATAGATTTTCACAAGAATCTCTGTGGTCGAGCAGGCCATAGGTCATTAGAATGTATCTGCATAATTGAATTAATTGATATTCTAGGGACAATGACACCCAAGATTCAGCAATATCAGATGCACTGGTGAATCTGTTGTTTGCATATGATTAACCTTTCAAATGCAGAAATGAAGTAAAGGAACTAGCTGTTTTGTTGCTCTTTTATACTGTGTATAAATGTATAATTTGTTTCATAAATATTTTTTGTAGACTTCTAGGTAAAGTGGCAGCCCTGTTTTTGAAATGGGTGAGGTCCCAGTTACTGTACTACCTGGTAAGTCATGAAAGTAGAGATGGGTAAGGGCTGTATAGCTTGAAAAGTTAAATCATAAAGAATTCCATGACCATATCAAAATAATTTTGAATATACTGTTTCAAGATAGAATGAAGTTTATAAAATGTTTTTTTTATCTTAATCTATGAATTTTGAAAATTTATTGTATTGCAAGGATAAAGGTATATTTAGGTTACTCATTACAAATGCATTATGTAAAATCTGTAAGTCTGAAACTGATATGTGATGTAATAAAATAGTGTCTTGTCCTGATGTGGCCTCTGGTTGGACCAATTTGAAAAATTGGAATTGTAATTCAAATTGGTTTCTTAAATGCCAAATGGATTTTGATGGAAAGTATTCATTTGCAAAAGGTGAGTTGCAGAACATGCTGAATACTGTAAATTTCTTAATTTTTTTTATATCACCTTGCCTTTTTAATATTTTGAATAAAGCAAGAGATGATATTTATTGATTTTAGCAATTTTGATAGCTCTTGTTTCTGATAAATATCAGTTTTAATGCAATTGATGGGTGTAGTTATTAATTATAATTTCTATTGGAAATTGGAAAGTTCTAAGAACATTATATCATGCTGACTTAAAACTTTTATACTCATGTTATATTCAGTTGAAGGAATAATATTATTTCTACAGAATATGCAAATTGTATTGAAAGGAAATTGATTTACTGTTCTATAAGCAATTGCACTTTCCAAGTTCATTGTGAATTGTCAGCAAATTCTAATCTTGGCCTACATTTTATTCTCCTTTCACTTTTGTTTTATGAATTTTAGTATTAATGGTCAATGTTAAGTAAATGAGAAACCTGGTATTTTTTTCAATCTTATCTCGCAAGTCCATTGTGTTCCTGTTAAGTTCATCTCATGATATGGCCTATTTTCAGTGGACTTGCTTAGTGACATCTTTGTACTAAGCGTAGTTAAGAAAATTATAATAATAATTATTATTATTATTTATACATGGTATGGTGTTTATGACATTTGTCATTTGACTTACAAGATGTTGAGATGACATATTTCTATTATTCAGTATTGAAATTATTGTTGAAGACGGAGACTTGTTCATTGTACAGTACATAAGAGTGGCATTTCTTGCACCTTCCAGGTAATTATTTATTAGGTTGTGTTTTCTCTGAAAGGAAACAATTATTTTAGTTTGTAAAATTTTGCACATTGCATTTTTTGAAACATTGTCCTTTTAATATAAACTATATAAAAATGTATAAGAATAGTTTAAGGTTGATTTTTCATTTGTCAAGTATCAAGTATTAAATTTGCCAATTTTAAGGTAATTGTAAAGTATTGATATTATTATGTTATTAGGAGGTGGAAAATGTAAGAATTGATAAGTTCAGTTAAGGGCTTGAAGCAGAAGTTATTTATTTTTCTCTCAATCAAGCTATTGTAATTGCAGTGGTAATCAAGCAACTGTAATTTGATTATGATATGATTGTATATGAAATTATTTTTCAATTAATTGTAATACATGAAATTATATTTCCGAAATACTGATTCAAATTTTTCTTTGAATCAGTCCAAAAGTTCATTGTTTGAAGTGGCAAATTTAATTGTCTGGTCAGTAAAAAAGGGAAAAAATTGTGGTGAAATATTGATGAGACAAGAGATTGATAAGGAAAAAATCCAATATATTTAATGCCTTAAACAAAAAAGTTAATTACACACTAGTGACATTGTCATGATGTTTCTAGAGGCAGCAATTCATAAATATGATTTTTCCAAGAGTCCAACATTTTTCCAAACGTATAATTCAATTTGTTATAAGATTCATTTTAACACATATCAAAACATTTCTTTTGCTGCAAGTAAATTTTATGCTTCACTAAGAGCTTTCTTTCATTGTGTGCACTTCACTTGTAACATCATTGTCTAATAGAATTTCCAAAGGGTAAAAATGTTGCATTTATTTTTCAAAGAGTGATTTTATTTAAATAAAAGAAAATTAAGATATTACTTCTGCCCGAGCCCAATGTTGTAGTATTGAACCACATCACTATCATCTGTAGTATTTCACCACCACACTATTGGACTATGTGTCTATAAATGTGGAATTTATATTATCATGCAATTGTTCTGGACATGTTGTAAGTGATAAATTTAATTTGAAAATTATAATTAATATTTTTGTTAATACATGAAAGATTTGATAAAGATGATTTCTTTTTACATTTTTTTAAGGTAAAAAGTTACAAGAAATCTTCTTTTTGCTTGTTTTTTGTGTTGTTTGTTCCTTTTAAATCAATATTACTAACTGAAAAGAGTAATAATACAACAGACGAATCAATGTAAAGTGTACGGGACAGTATTCAGTTCGAGAAAAAAATATTAGGAGAATTCTCAATGATGAGAAAAATGGTAAAGATACAATTCTAAGATTAAATAGTATGTCAAAAGGAAGTGAAAAACTAATGTAATGAATGCATGAATATATGCAGTCAAGATGCTCAATAACACATGCATGCTTTCTTCATGCATGTATAATTAACTTTCTTTTCCCCTTATATAACTTTTTTTATATAGTTATATTTAGAGCTTTCTGATGGATTGTGCTCTTTTGTGTAAACTATTTCCTTCTCATTCCATTTAAATGTCTAATCAACTTTCTGATCTTGTCCCTTGAACCAATAAATTTCAACATATCTTTTCACTAAGGGATTCCAAAGTAAATGAAAGAAGAGTGGTATTTGTAACAATTCTAAGAATGCATTCTTGTGTATAACTTTGTGAATTGATCCAAGAATGATAGAAAGGCATTAAGAAAGGAAATTGTATAATTGCTTTCTGAAAAATTATTCAAACACGAGATTTTCTGCTGTAAAATGTCCATTACTTAACCCAATGTGATTAAAAAAAAACATAATCAGCAGATGACAAGCGAGTGTACTATGTGCTGGTGTAACTCCTTCCAAAATGTGCTTAATTGACAAGACTGATCATCTGGCCAATATACCTAACACCAACAAACCTTGACAACCATAGGCATATTTTTTTAGATTGCTTTTGAGGAGCAAGTTCTTTGTGTAGTCTTTGGTTTGGACTTATGCTGCCAAGAGCCCACACCTCTGCTGTCAGCATCAGAGCACTGTAGTACTTAAGCATTTGTTTGTATGTTCTGTGCTGTGTGGCAAATATATATCCTTGTGATCTTCCTGTACAATTTTGTTTTTCTGACATCTTAGCCTATTTCCCATGGAAAAAAACTTAAAATAAACCTTAAAATTTAGTGTGCCCATTGTTCAGATTCGTGTAGTTATTCCTTATTTTTAACTCAGAGCTGGATTTCTATTACTGGGATCCTTGAAGCAGATATTTGGAAGAGATCCTTATTCACCATATTGCCAAGCAAATAAATATGGAATATAAGAATCACTATCCCAAAATGTTTCCCCAAGTTTGATTGCAACCAAGTTTGGTTGCAAACTTTTTTTTAAATCATGCAACCTGCAATGCATCTCAGCCTGGTGAAATACAGTAGGTTGGACTGTTTGTGATGAGTGGAGCCTAGAAGTTCAGACTTTTATTTGACCTAAAATAGAAAGGCAAAAAGGCATTTATTTTTACTAAAATAGCCATGTGAAATGGCATTTATTCTCACTAAAGGAGGAGTGCAAATAGGCATGTAAGCAATGAAAAATCACATTGAAAAGGAATTTTTGTAAAATGTTATTAATTAAACTGATTCATTTTTTTATTATAACTAATAATATCAAAAATCTTGACTGGTATCATATTTTCTATAAAGGTAAAGGTATCCCCTGTGCAAAGCACACAGGCCGATGTGGCCCTAAGGTAGGGCTCCACCTTTTCGTCGCCATCGGCACAAGGAGGAGGTTGTCGTTGCTCATCAGAGCACAATGCTCCGGCTGCCTTTACCCCCAAGCAAGATCCTGGTACTCACTTGGAAAGGAGGCTGAGTCAACGCCAGAGCCACCCTGAAGGGAAAGCACCAGATAAAAATCCCAGCCTTGCCGGGATTCGAACCTGATCATATTTTCTTTGTATGATGATTTTGAATTTCTTTTACTCGACTCTTTCTTTTACATCTATTTGAAAAGCTATTGTAGACTCCCTTTTGAATCTTGAAATGGCATCAGTGAAAACAGATTTTTTTTTTTTCATTCTTCTCACTTGTATAATTGCCAGAATTGCCAGCACTGAGAAAGGTATTTCAAATACAAAGAGGTCTGTCCTCCAAAGGAACCAGAGATCATACCAAACAGTAGGATGAGATTCCTTGTGAACAAAATGAAAATCATTGATAAAAATCAAAAATCTTGACTGGAATCATTTTTCTTTTTCATCTAGATTTTTAACACTACCTGGCCCTGGAGCCTCCGCTTCCACAGAAAGACAAAACACTAGCATGAGTTTGTGTTGTCCAGTATTGCAGGTATGTTTCCAGCTTGATCGAGATTGGTGCCAGGAGGAAAATAGCAAAATAATGAGAAAAAGGCAAAGATTCCAAGACTAGGCAAAATGAAAATTACTAAAACAACTCCAGAGGTACACTTAAGAAATTCCTATAGTTAAAATCCATAACACCATTCACCAAAATGCCTAATAAACAGGCATTTTGCCAAACTTTTTGGCTCTAATGATGAATATTGCATGGACTACACTGGGTAATTATCCAATGGCTAGTCATAAAATGGTCATTGGTAGTGTTGATTTGAAATTTAAATTAGTTTGAAAAACTTGAACATCAAGTGGAGATGTCAGAATTATTCAGAAGTCGAGATTGACCACAGGCTCAGCTATGGACCCCAAGTTAACAAAACTGTAGACAAGGCAGCGAAGACAGCTCCAGTTTAATACCAAATGGAGGAAGCCTGAGAGAGGAAAGGCATAGAATGATATCTTGTGCAGTTCATTCCCAAATTGTGTTTGTAGCCCCAGAGTGGGCTGACAAACTTGAGAATGCTTGCATGTGATTGAAATATGCGCAAGTATATGATACGTGAAATTTGTTCCAACAAAACGAGTTTGACTGCTTCACAAGGGCTAGTCCAACCCCTGTGAAGTATCCTAAACTCTTCTCCTATCCTAATTCCTTTCCAATTCTGGCTGCTGGGTAGTGACGCAGGAGCATGTGGTAGGAGGTGCGTACATGAAGATGCTACCTGACGATCCCCTTGACAATTGACTATGAGATGTGACATATAATGACATGTAGATGTAATGGAGGATTATTCCTAAGCACTCTGGTTAACAGAGGAATACTCCCAAGTGCAAAGTGTTCAACGCCCCACAAGGGACTTGGAGACATGTAATGTCCAGACATAACAGTACAAAGAAGATTAGCACAGAGAAAAGTGTCAGCTTACCACACAGCCTCTGACAGTGCAGTAGGGGTTCTGGCTAGTGTACCCCCTACAGATCTGTTGGATAGAGAAAGGAAAGCAGTCTACAATGCAGTGAAAAAGCTGACTGACCTCTTTTGTGACAGACTCTGCCAAGGACGAAAAGCAATATCAAGAAGAGCACTTGGAAGTCTCACCTGGCAGAATGGCAAGAGAGGTGGGATAGAGGCACCAAGAAAGGTGGTTTCACCAGATGATTGGTGAGTGTATCAAATTATGGTTCAACAGAAGTCAAGGTGAGGTAAATTACTGAAGCGGTCTCCACTCATGGCTGCTTTAAGTCTTATCTGATAAGAAAGAGCAATTTATTTATTTATTTACGTCAAAAACAGTTAAAAACTGTGTGTGACAAGCTATGGGGAGAAGTGAATTTTGTGCACGTTTTCATAATTCTGTGATATCTATCCTAAACCATATTCTAGTTGAATTTTGAATACAGAAAAGAGCGTTTTTTTTTTCAAGTTTTGTTGACAAAATATTCGCTTCTATATAATAAAATTTTCAAAGGTAAATTAGCTGCCTGAACCCTCATGTTCTTCATGAAAGAACACACTTTTTGCCACAATAATATGGAAAACAATAATTTGAATAACTATATTTCCCACTGAAATTCAGATTGAAATTGATTCAGATTCACAATTGATCCCAATTGTGAATTTTGTGGATATGAAGGTGATGATGCCACGCATACAATGTTTATATCCATAGCATGAGACGTTTGGAGAAGAAAACTGAACGAAGCTTGAGACATGGATGAAATGTTACAGCTTATGCTCAAATCAAATAAAGATTGGAGCACAATACAAGAGTTCCTCACCTTTATCATGAAAAGCTAAAATGAATGGCTCCATATTTAATTTGATGTAATAGCCCAGCTACCTGCCAGACTCTCCATGAAGTAACACATTGGTTTCCACAGAGAGATACAAGGCCACAAGAAAAGAGTTGTTTTTTTAAGTACAGTGAGAATCCCAGGGATAATCATCTTCATTCCTTATGGTACATTAAGCATTTTTCCCCCTCACCAAAAAAATCATCTGCATCTGACTCTGCTCTTCAACAAGCTCACATGAATTCTTTATGTAAATTTTGTGTGAAGGAGTAGACTTTTTAAATGTAGGATATTTCAATACTACCTGAATGTAATTAGGAAATATGTAACAATACAGAAATTGTTTTATTCTATGTAAGATTATATTAATACTAATTATTTTCAACCCCTGCAATTAAAAACGCAAACCCATGAATTTTGAATCATTGAAACACAAACCTTAATACTAGACACTGACACACTCTTGACTTGCAGGTTCCTTAGTCTGTGGTCAGCAGACTCACAAGGCCTTTTGTGACAACACACATACATGGAAGACAAGGGACAAACAACCATGTCCATGGCAAGACTCAAACCCATGACCCTTCAGATAGTGGTGCTGATTCGGAACATGCTCTAGCCACCTTGGTCATCCAGGTTGTTGCAAGCTGAACCAAACATAATACAGTGAAAAAAATGTAACGGGCATACATAATATTTGCCAAAGAGGATTCAAATTTATTTTATATTAAGTGTGTGAAATGAAAGTTTCCAGCCAAAAGAAGTAATCAATATCTTGCAAGAAACACTCATTTCAGTCACGAAAAATAAACAAATATTTTTCTTCAGTTGTATAAAATTCTTCTTTGAATTGTTATTGTTTCATCCCTACTCTTCTTAGTTATGGAAACAGAGTACATTTTAATTAATCTTTGTGGTAAGTTTTTTCAGACTACGGTTCATGTATTTTTTTTAATACAGGACACTTAACTTTTTTCCTGAAAGTATTGTGAAATATCAAAAGACACACAGACATTACAGGAACTCTTTTACTATATATTTTTATTATAATACTGGTTGACAGGAGTCATGTCTTAAGATCTAACTTTTCTTTTCTGTTGTAATGTCAAGAAAAAAGTGCATCCATTGTTGATTTTGAGATCAGGGCATGCAAAAAGAAAATAATAAATTAAATAAAAAATGTTGAAACCATCCAAACATTTCACGTTCTGTAACTTTGATCATTAAAAGAAAAAATAGCAAAGAAAAACTCAATTTAAAATAAATTTTGTTTTCTGTGATGTCAACTGTTGCTGTTAAACTAAGAGCTGAAGTTCTAAAGGGTAAAGTTTATTGAAAAACATGACATGAACAAGTGAAGTGGTTTTCGAAAGTAGTTATTTATATCACCTCTAAATGAGTCCTTAAAGACTAATAGAGGACGAGTTATAATGTTTTTTGTTATTTCTAATTTTTCAAGTTATTTAAAATAAACATTTAACACTTTCATGAATTTATAATTGCCATTACTCTTGATGCTCTTTAGCATAACTTGTTGATACAGGTTCTGGTATTTTTAAATAACAATCGCAGAGCAGGGAAGGACCATAAGGACAAAGTGGGAACAAGTGAGACAAAGTGGGGAAAGAAGGACGAAGAGAGCAAGGGGACAAAGTCGGACAAGGGAAAAAATGGGGCAATAGGGACAAATGGGTCGGGGTCAAAATGGGACAAGATGAACGTCGGGATAAGGGGCAAACGGAAAAGGGGGAAAGTGGAACTAACGGTACATGGAGGACAAAAAGGACAAGGGCCAAGTGGGACAAAAAGGACATATTTATCCAAAGATTTATGAACACTGGTAAAATCTAAACCTGAGAGTCCGCTAAAATAATTTTAATGGATTCCCGAGCATTTTAGCGGCCGTTGCTATGGACGCTTTCTTAAAGCGTTGTTTAGATGGTTGGTTGAAACCATTGTTGAAAAAAATTGATTTTCGACAGCCTTTTTACTTTCCCGTATACGTACGTATACACGGAGTGATATACGTAGCAGTGGCGTAGCGTCAGGGGACGCTGAGATGCTGAGCATCCCCGTATATAAGAACCTTAAATACTGTATTGATAATCTTACAAGTGGTCTGTTGAGCGAAACACTTTTTGTATTAATTTAAAATTGATTTCCTATGATTGAATTCGGCGGGCTGTTGAAGCTGGCCTCTGATTGGTGGGAAGCTAAAATACTTCAGCGTCGGCCGCCAGATTGCGACGAGCAATGACGCATGCGCAGATGGCGAGGTCCCCCTCTCCCCTCTTCACCCCTGGCCCAGAGAAACCCGACTGCTTTACGCTAGCGTCTACTGCGGAAAGAAACTCGTTTGTGCACGAGAGCGCAGCACACTTCAGGCGTTCAGTAAATTATCTTTCGCTCTCTCACTCGGGAGTCCCCGCTTGGTCATGGGTACAAACTGTAGAAATAGTGCCTGACTACTATTTCTTAATTAATATCCAAGAAATTGTATTATCTCTTAAATAGATTACATATTATTTAAGTCTGCAATGTATAAATTAACAAATGGTCTTATTGCCATTCGCGTATAAGAATTAAAGCTGAGCCATTGTATAATTTGCTTTCAAGACATCGGCAGCCCTGACTGCTGTGAGGATTTTGTGGGAAGCGCCTACACCGTCGTAAGCAATCGAGATCGTGGAAGTAGTCCCAGTGTATCTGCCTTGTGTTGCGTTCGCCTGTTAGACGAAGTAGTTGATAGTGACATTTTGTGTGTTATTGTTGAGCATCCCCAAACGTGTGAGTCACGCTACGCCACTGATACGTAGTATAGGGAAAGTTATGTAATGCTGCGCGAAAAAATGGCCAATTTTCGGCGGAAAAAAATTAATTGCCGGGCCGTGAAAACAAATAAGTGATAAAACCAGTTGCTAAATTAAGAAAAAAAATCCTCTATCTCGTGGTGTGGTCAAAATCCATGATTTGTTGCTTCTTTATACTTAAAAATCGATTGACGGCATTCCGTCCGTCTGTGGTCAACGCTAGCGCCTAAACTGTTCGGTCGATTTTCTTCAAAATTAATATTCCCCAGTCGATCTGATTCTAGTCGAAGCTTTGTGATTTTGAAAAAGATTCTTTAAAATTTAGGGGTACTTTATATGAAGCCCCCGGGGATTTTCAAACTTTTCTCAAAAACGGCTCCAAATTTTTTCTTTAAATTTCTTGTATGGATAGAGGAAAATACACTTTTTAACATGGCATAGGTCCGATTTTCACGTACAGCTCTGAATTTTCGAAAATTGTGAAAGTTTGATTTTTTTTTCGGCGTCTTTCTCCAACTACAAAATTGAAGATAGAGATTTTTTCTTCAAATAAAATTTGTTCTGCATATTGAGTTCTTTAATAAAGGTCATGTAAATGTTTTTCACAATTTTGGTAGTTTTCGTGCAATATTGCGTGCAATATGTGCAATTTTAAAAAATTACAAAAACAAAATTTTCTCAAAAACGGCTCCAAATTTTTTCTTTCAACTTTTGGTAGGAATAGTGGTAAATGTACTCTATCAATGACATAAAAGCCATTTTGGTCTATCGGTTGGTTTTTTCAAAAATTACAAAAATGTAAATTTTTTTACTTGTCTCTCACGTCGTTAATATTTACACTATCGGCGATTTTTTCACATTAAAATATTTACGAGTATATATGCTTTAAATAATTTCAAGTAAAGTTTCTCGAAAACACTACCGTTTTCTGTGAAAAGTAGCTCAAATTTCGGCATTTTCAGAAATGCTCAAACGTCATTTTCTCGTATATGGCTGCAATTTTTTTCTTGAAACTTTTGTAACGGATAGTGCTAATTACACTCATTAGTATAGCGTGAAGTTTATTTCGAGTTTTTTTTGTTTTTTTCAAAAATTATATAAATAAATTTTTTGAAAGATCTCTCATATCTTTAGTATGCACATTATCCGCAAGTTGTAAAGATGATTATATTTGTGAGTGTAAGTGCTTCAAATAACTTCAAATAAAGTATTTTGAAAACTCAAAAATTTTCTGTGAAAATGAGCTTCAAATTTCGCATTTTTAGTAGCGCTAAAACGCCATTTTCTCTTAAACGGCACATAATTTTTAAAAGAAAATTGCCATTTACGGCTAGGTTTTTGTGTTCTTTAATATTCTAAAATTAATGTTTCTGTTCTACCAATAGGAAACCGAAAAATTAAGAAAATGACAAAAAAAATGTACTTTTGGCGATGATAGATGGTAGCTGGCAAGAAAGAGTATGTGGCAATTCCGAATAGCTAGCGAAGACCCAGGAAACAGAAAACTAATACCGGAAAGTCTGTGCCATTCTGTAGCACCACTAGTTTTAATCAAGGACAAAACTTTGTTTGTTTGTTAGTTTTTATCGTGGCAACCAATTGCAAAAAACGGGACATTTCGGCACCCTCAGGAAGTTTTTACTGGTGGTACAGAATTCAGAAAAACGAGACGATTCTGTATTTTATGGTATGTATACGGACCCTATTTTCGAGAGATACTGTACAAGTAAATGTGGTTCTTTCAGTACAGGTATAGCGTGCTAATTGTTAAATTTTTAGCATTAATGCTAAAAGTGAGGCGATACTCAAGCGTTTATAGCCGTATAAATTTGTGAACGCAACAAAGAAAACAAAATACTTTCTTCTAATCGCATCAGCTACTGCTATCCTTACTGTATCCTTGATTTGTATACTTGAATTAAAATTAAATGACATAAGTCTGTCTAAAAAATAGTGTATGACACACTGAGTAAAAGAGATTATATTTTACAACTCATATCATAAATATTTTACACCGTAACGTCATGTCAGTGCAAAAATTAACTTTTTTAGTCATCCAGAAGTAAAAGCGGTTCTTTCTGGTCATGCGTAGCGTGCTAAAAGTTCGATTTTTAGTACTAGTGCTAAAAGTGATGCTTAAACGTTCAGATAAAACTGAAGAGAAAAAAGTTATCTGACCGCATCCGCTACTACTGGCCTTAATGTATCATTAAGTGATTTGCGTACTTGAGTTAAAATAAAAGTCAGTAAGGCTGTCTAAAAAATAGTGTATGCCACGCGTGGTGAAAAATATTTTATTTTGCTCGTAGGATTGCGGGACTCGGCCTCGTGATATTATTTTTTACTCCCAAGATAAAATGTCACTTTTACCATTGTATCGTAAATGACTATTTTGCACTGTGACGTGACGTCAATCACCGTGCAGTCATTTTTTTTCACGTCGACCTTACGTTTTTCTGACATCTATTTTTACTTTCCCGGATACGTACGTATACACGAAGTGATATACGTAGTATAGGGAAAGTTACGTAATGCTGCGCGAAAAAATGGCCAATTTTCGGCGGAATAAAATTCATTGCCGGGCCGTGAAAACGATAAAGTGGGTAAAACCAGTTGCTAAATTAAGAAAAAAAACCTAACCCGTGATGTAGCCAGAAACCCTGTTTTCTTGGTCCTTGATACCGAAAAACCAATTGAAAGGAAAACGTCGTCCGTCCGTCCGTCCGTCCGTCCGTCCGTCCGTCCGTCCGTCCGTCCGTCCGTGAACACTGCTAGCGCCTACCTAAACCATACGTACGATTTCTTCCAAAATTGATATTCCCCGGTCTATCTGATTCTAGTCAAAGCTTTGAGATTTTGAAAAAGATTCTTCAAAATTTGGAGGTACTTTATATGAAGTCCCCCGGGGATTCTCAATCTTTTTTAATGAAGAGACAAACTTCACGCACGCATAGCGGTACGTAAAATCCCTCTTTCATACAATCGTAGAAAAGAGCAGATTATACTAATACATAAACCTATTAACATTCTTTGTGAACGACACTATCGAGAATGGCTGTCGTTATTTAAATTAAGCGCTAGTAAATATCATAACTCATTCAGAGATAGCAACTTCAATACCTGAACATCGTCTATCAACATTCTACCAACGTTCGGTAAACGCCAAGATATATATGTAATTTTTATCGTAAACCACTCAAGTATACAACAGTGCAGATAAAATATTCAAGTAATTTTGCATAAATAATTTTTGTACAATATGACACATAAAATTTGTGTTGGCTCAAGGCCACACCTATTGAGTTGGACAAAACATTTTGTTTTAATGTCAGAAAAACATTTTGGCAAAACTTATCGCATTTCAACGAGGATTTCATTTCATTTTGGTCCATTTATATACTCTCTGTTTTGGTCTATAAAGTTTGTTTCATGTATTTGTTTTGTTGGCAACACTGATGTTTTGGCCAAAGAAAGAATAGAGAAATGTATGGTATGGATGGGTGGTGATATAGGGTGGAATGGCTGACTTTTCGTGATGTTTAATTTGACGTTTTTGTTATTATTTTGATACTTCTGTGATGTAAAAGAATAGGATGCTATTTAAGTATGATGTCTTCAAGTTTAGATAAAAATAAACGTTCGCGGGGAATTAGGGGCAGGTGTTTATGGTGTGTTAACTGCGTCAAGTGGATTCCTGTATTGTTTATCGTAACAATTGTAGTATGGTCTTACTACGCGTACGTCATCCAGCTTTGTTTCTGTAAGTATTTGTTTGTAATGTTTCTCCTTTAAATACATATTCAATGAGACATTCTGACAAGGTGACGTTTTTGTAATTTAGTCCTTCATGTTCAGTGAATCTACCGCTATTCAATGCATGTAAACGAAAAGCGTGTGTCATATACACATTTAAAATCAACTGTTTTATGTAAGTAATGAGAAATTATCACGAAAGTTTTATATTGTTACGTTTTCCGCACGCTGTAGAACTGATGGCAGAAGTGGGTGGGGTGTTACAGAAGTAGGTTAAAGATAAAGCCACCTTTGTAGGGGAGAAAAGTTGACCTTCAGTGTCTTGACGGTTTTGTGCATCATTAAATTATATGACAGTGGATGTCATTGTTTTAATAGAGGCTCCCAGAAGAAACAGAATTGAAACTTGTCCGTTTTCCATTCCTGTCTTGAAAGTTCCAAAGTCTTTAAAATTAAAGAATGTTTGTCAATTGGTACGAATTCTGTGCGATTTCTGTCGTCAGTCTGTTAGTGACAAAAAGTTGTTCTCAAGAAGTTTAGGTTTAATCTTCAGAAAGAAGCCTAATATGTAATTTAAAATGTGTCTCAAGAGCCAACAGAGTGACAATCGCAGCAAGATTCGGTAAATAGAATTGCAAAACGGATTTATTTGAAATACCCGAGTAGATTCGATATCTGTTTATCTGCAGGATAAGAATGGACAATCTTTCAAAATACATAAAGCTGCCACGCCTGTTTGGCGCAACAGCATTAATTGCCTTCGCCGCCGCCAGAAGCGCTCGCACGAGAGCGCCGGTATCGTCACAGATTGCAGGCGGTTCTTGCAGGTGGCGACACTTCTCGCAGCCTCGTCTGTTTGGCACTTGGGGAAAGCCGGAGTTTGACGGGACGTGCGTATATAGGTCAGGGGCGGTATGGCGCGGGGCAGGCCGAAGAAGAGCGTGGCGGCGGTGAACCACGAGAAGCGGACGCGCGCGCGGCTGCAGCGGGCGGCGCTGGCGGGCGAGGAGCGGGCGCGCTGGCTTTTGCGCCACGCCGAGTACCAACGTCAGCGCCGCGCGCGCCTGGCGCCCGACGCGAGGGCGCTGGAGCGACAGAAGAACGCGGCGCGCAACCGCCTGCGCCGCGCCGCCCTGTCGCCCGAGAGCCTGGAACGACAGCGCCGGCAGAATCGCGAGCGCGCTCGCATGCGGCGCGACCTCGCCGCGCGCCCTCCCGACCTCTTCGCGGCCGTGGGGCTGCAGCAGCGGCGCCGACAGCGCGCGTCGCCCAGGGCTCGGACCGCGGCCGCCGCGACGGAGGGCACGGGGGACGAGAGCGCCCCGCCTCCCCTCGCTCCCGAACTCGACCCCGCCGCATTGCTGAGCAGTGTGCAGGTGGAGCTGACGGAGGGGCAAAGCGACTCTGAACTTGGTGCTCCGAGGGCAGAGGCCTAGTGTCTTAAAGCTTGTATGTGTGTGTGTGTGCAGTGTAATACGTTTTATTGATGTGTCGACCGCCGCCCCCTCTGCGATCCCCGGCGTCCGTTTGGCGGGGCCAGGTCAGTGGAAGTCTCGAAAACACGATGCCAACTCTTTTAAGTGACAGATCAGTGAAGGGTGATTGCGGTTTCTTAAGAATGTTTTCATGCCACCAGTGTTACATTTATTTTCTTTTCATTGAAAGTGTAGTAGTTGGCAGCTGAACATTTTTCATCATTAATGCTTTACTGTGTACTACAGTATGATCTTTCGTACATTAGATGTTCCCAAATGATAAATCTAATGATTACACTATCCTAATTTTTTGTTTTAAACTTGCATAATAAAATCAATTGGCTTGCAGATTTGAGTTCAGCACTCACTTCTTTAGTCTCATTCCGCAAAAATATTGTAGGTCAGTGTAATGTCAACCAGAAGATTGCTTTTTCATAAATATTAACAATCGTTAGTGTTTCATTGTGTTTGACTTTGAAACATGACCAGTTACCCTTTGGACATGCTAGGCACTTTGACAGCTCTAAGGCCAACAATGGAATTCTGGAAGAAATATTTGGCAGACATTTATCTCAGGATAAATAATGTAATCACATGTACTTTTTTAAATGAACGAATTACAAAACAATTTTATGTTATTGTAATTTATTTGTTAAATTACAATGTCAATTGACTTGTTGCTTAATGTTAATAATTTTATTAAATTTTAGTTGAGAAAATTATTATGAATTTATCACTTCTGAGAATAACTACAAAGTATCATAAACTTTAAATATTCTGACAAAGTACAAATTAACATTTTGAGCGCTTCTCGAAATTAACTATTTTGAAAAGGGGAGTATAATTTAAACTTGAAAATTGTACTGCAAAATAAATTCAGAATTACACGTAATGTAGGTTTTGTGTAAAGTTTATTTGTGTAGATCTACAAAAGGTAGCGCATATGACATGTGGAAAACAGTCCAGTTCAACATTGAGGTAATAAGATTCTTTGAAAGATGACATAACTCAAGGTCATCTATCCGTATCTCGTTTTCAGGATGTTCACTAGACTCAAATAAACAGAATTAAACTCTGTTACTTTCAGTTAAAAGAACTGTATATTCTGTATCACATAAGTGTACTTTCAGCATAAACATAGTACAAATAGCGTAGCAGAATATTGTAAAGAATTTGCTGTTTTTTAGATTACCGGTAACATTTAAAGATAAAATGTTGCAAAGCCATTTATCACCAGAAATTGTTTATTTATGAAAAAAAAACTACCAATTTAACAGTTTATTTTGTATAAAAATGTATGAAAACTTTGCTTTGAATGGTGTAGTAACTTGTGGTGCATCTGAATGACTATTTTTGTTAAATATAGTTCACTAAACTGTATGTGTTTTTTGTGTATGTTTAAATGAATGGAAGAGAGCTGCATTTACACACGATTAGTACACAAAAATGTGACACCTGAAAAATAAATTTTTAGTTGAGTGAAGCAATACATTTAGACATAATATTTTTACTCAGGAAAAAATTATGAAAATTTGCAAGATGAGGGGCCCTCCTAGTTTGTCACTTTGACTACGGGTGCAGTATAAAAGTTCTACATAAGATAGAACCATTCACTTACAACATGACTAATTTTGAGATGTCACTTCTCTTCGTTGTTTAAATTATAATTATTGTAAACAATATTGAATAAAATTAAAATCACAAGTCCTATTTTCCTCATTCCTTATATTTTACAAGTAATCTTGGTGCCTGCAGAAAGGGAATTTAAAGGCCTAAGTTGGTCAACAACAAAATGAAGTAACCAGGGTTCCCAGATGGTCACCTGACAAGGAATTCAAGGATTCTTGAATTACTTCAAGCCTGTGACTTGATGGAGCATAATTGAACAATTCAGCTAGCAGTGTTTGCCTCGTAATGTGCCCAATTAGGTGTGTTTCCTGTTAGGTGTACCCAGAGAGAAGATACTAACAATATTAATTCAAACTATGTTTGGTATCATATCTTTATTGTTATTATTATTATTATTACTACCCTTATTGAATTTTAATAAATGTTAAAATGATATTGAAGCATCAGTGGCTGTGGCAATTTTTTTTACCCATCAGGAAGCAACTGTACCCTCTCGCTCACCTCCTATCACTTATTGGCAATCAGCAGGGTTACATATTTAGGGCTTTTAATTCAATCTTTACTTTTTTAAACAACATAGTAGAATAACAATGAAATAGAAGCTTCCAAATGTGTTAGGTGTGTATATTCGTTGTTTTTTTTTAACCCACTTGTTCAGAAATATATATATAATTTTGTCACGCATCATCAATGTGTCTTTTTCATATTGTAAATTTAAATATGTAAAGAAATGTAGATATTCTGTATGTAGATTAAAATTATGTGAATAAAGACAATTTTTAGTTTTGTGTGTTAGGTTGTGTTATTGTTTATCCTTAAGTCACTATAGTGTAGAAATTACAAATTTATGAATAAATAAAAAATATTCTACAAGCATACTAATTCGAAAATATTAGAATTTTATTGAAATGTACATCTTTAAATAGTAAATTTGAAGAATTACATCTTGCCTGTCTCTTACACCTGCCCTTGCCAGTGCACATTTAAACAATAAAGAACTAGATTTAAGTAGTCCCGTTGCACATTTATAGTGATAGGAAGCAGCAAGAATATGCGTACTGTAAATTAAAGTTGGGTCGATTTAACAGAATGTTGTATGTTGTGGTTTTTTCAAAGAGGACAGAAGTTATCATTCATATTTCTACCTACAATTCACATTCTGCAGCATTATTGAGAATGTGAGAGCAAGAATGGCCCAACCACAATATGATTATCATTGCAGTTAGGTTATACGTACTATCATGACTTCCTTTGCTATCAGGATGTATTGGCCAATACAGACATCTGGATTCACAGACTGCCATGGCAAGAGTCATTTGATACTCAGCTGTCTGGGACAACCCAGTCACAGTCACATCAGTTGAGCTGATGTTCATCATGCATGTTGAATGATGCCATCTTCTGAACTATACTGCTGAAGAAGTACAGCTCTTCTCAGCAGAATAGCTCAGAAGAAGGCCAAAACATCAGCTCAACTGACTGTGATGTGGTCATCTTGGACAACCAAGTATCACCATAGATATTTGGTCTAGTGGACCTTCTTCATAGAACGTAGACGATGCAAATAATCATAGCAGTTTCAAACTTTCTTATATGCCATCCATTAAAATTTACATTACAGAACAGATTTCTTTGTAAATGCTATGATAACATGGCTTTTTTTTTATTTGTTAATTATCTCAACAACTGTGTTTCGTAAAAGTGATTGGAAAGTTTTGTGTCTCTCAATTTATGCTAAGATCTGATGTAGCTCATTCAGACAATCACACAATTGCTAATTTAAAGTGTTTCACTTTAAAAGAAACTTTTAAATGTAAAAATTTTCAAGACATGTTAAGGAAAAAATGGTCACTATCTGGATACCTGGGAGAAGTCAGGGAAATTAAGGATATTATAACTTAGGTTATAGCCCATAAATAATATTGATATTTAACTCATGATGTGGAAGGGAATCTGAGATGCTACAAAGAAAAATGCTTTGCCGATAACAGCATTTTACTATCACTAGTGAATTCTTTTACGATTAGAGCACAGGTGAATCAATGTACAAGCACCACACCACATTGTTAGAGCCCCCCTGATCCCCAATATTTTTTAACAAAATATTTAATTTAAATTACCTCATAAATAGTTGAAATCTTTTAGTTCACTTTTACTTGAAATAATATAGCTTTATTTTAATATTAACTATGATTTCATTTGTTATAAGAAGATGATGTTTAAGAAGGTTGATGAAAATATTTACTTTATG
The DNA here is from genome assembly GCA_031308135.1 of Acheta domesticus. Taxonomy (NCBI): domain Eukaryota; kingdom Metazoa; phylum Arthropoda; class Insecta; order Orthoptera; family Gryllidae; genus Acheta; species Acheta domesticus. The sequence goes on along the minus strand of JAHLJT010002406.1, from coordinate 9,951,477 downwards.
CACTGTTGGTCAGCTCTTCCCCCTCCCCTCCACTCAGTTTTTCATGAAACAGACTTTAGATTTCTTATTGCTCAGCTTGCCACTTCCTTCCATTGTCTTCTGTGATACTTGAAATTTAAGATGGTTTGGCACTGCCCTGAATTGAATTAGGGATTTGAAAATTGATGTAATTATGTACATTACGGTGTACATAAAAAGTTCATATTAATTATGTTTAGTTCCAAAAGTTATTATTAGTTATGTATTTGAACTTTAATATATAAGCTGGCAATGCCAACTTTATGAGAATCTATTTTGTTTTCTTGCCTTCTACGAACTTGCATACTACAGAGAAAAATTGTAACGCTCCAGCAGCCAGGGGCGATTTTTTGTCAGGAGAAACTCTTGTTAGGGGGCCCTAAATGGGGAAAGAAAGTGTTCCTTTAGGAAGTAAATTACTTCTAATACGCTGCGTTGTCATAATTCATGTGTTGTGAGCCCTTGTTACAATTGGTTCATGACAAAACGTCCGTCCATCTGGTAAACTCTAGCACCAGATCGTTTTCCTCGATCAACCTGGCCGAACTCGAGGCCCTGCAAGTTTGAAACATATTTTGTTTTTGGGGGTACTTTACATGAAGCCTAAACATTTTCAAATTTTTTTTAAAAAATGGCTAATTTTTTTAATTATTTTTTTCTTATGGATAGAGCAAAGGACGTTTAAATTGGCACAGGTTTCATTTTCGTATGAAAATTGTAGAAGTTCAAAATGTTTTCGTTTTCCTATGAGTACAATATTGAAAGAGTTTTTTTTCCCCTCTTTTTTTAACTTCATAAAATCTGTTCTTTTGAAAGACATATTTAAATAAGGCATGTACAATTTTTCAAAAATCTGAGTAGCTTTCATGCAAGATTGCACAAAACGTATATTTACATGTGAATTACAGCATTAAGTCTCCAGTTCAGAACCTGACTGGTTGTCTTTTATCTGGTTGATGGCCAGGAGGAACATAACCACATCCGACCTCACAGTTGCAAATTATGAGTAGAAATACCCCTTCAGAATCATAGATGTAATTATCTGTGAGGTTGATGCTTATTTTCTTCTGTTCATGGTATGATAGAAATGTAATGAATTGTTATTTCCACAACTGCCCTTTATATTTTTTAAAAATCTGTGTATCTTAAGTACTTTTGCTAAGGGTTGTATTTTTCTGTTACAGTGACGGTTCCAAATGCAGTAGAACGGGGTGAGTACCATAATGGCCTTGCCTGTGAACTTTAAAAGATTAATGTTGATTCTTTAATCAGATACATGAATCCACCAGAATACAAAATATTGATTTTTTTTACAGTGTTCTATTTGTTGGGATATCATGCATTGTTTATCATCTTCATGTGGGCTTATTGGCAGACCATTTTCACTGAGATTGGTCGTGTACCAAACCAGGTAAGGTTTCATAATTTTTTCCTTGTCAGTTACTCGTTTTGTGAGGCTTTATTTTCCACATAGTTCATGTAATATTTGTATTTTCTCAAACATTGTAATGAATGTTTTGGTTTGTTTTGCAGTTTAGGTTACCTCCATCAGAAGTGGAGAAGCTGGCAGAAGCAGACACTGAGGATGCTCAGCGCCAAGTTCTGGAAAGATTTGCACAGAATCTTCCTGTCACTAATCGCACTGTTACTGGAGGTAAGGAAATATTATGCTTTGTCATATTAAATATCTACTTCTAAATATTTTAGAACCATAATTTACTTTCCATTTTAAATACACAGATGTAAGTCGGATTGATTCCATCCCTTCTATATAAAATTTCTGATTTAAATGACAATTAATTTAGAATGTACCAATGTATTTTACAATGAGTTTTTCTAAAACGTTCACCAGGCATTAATAACCATCTCCCTTAATTCAGCTCTTAGTGGAAGGATGTTTCAAGATAGAATGCCAAAACAAACCATTGAATACATGACTCCCTTTTCATGTTGATTTTACTTCAGTAATCAATTGTTGAAGAAAAATTATTTAGAGAGTGAACTTTTTCCCTCACTTAATGCCCTACTTTATACAACTATTTCTCTGCTAAGTATTACACTTATTGTTTATCCTTTTGTTTGATAGCGGTGCGTTACTGCCACAAGTGCCAGCACATCAAACCAGATCGAGCTCATCACTGTAGTGTGTGTGGGGAATGTGTTCTAAAGATGGATCATCATTGCCCCTGGGTGAATAATTGTGTTGCCTTCACCAATTACAAATTTTTCATCCTCTTCTTGGGTTATGCCCTTTTATATTGTATCTTCATTGCACTTACCTCACTCAAGTACTTCATCAGCTTCTGGAGGGTTAGTATGTTGGTAACTATTACTTTTTGTTTTTTACTTTCCTTTATCATATTCTGCTGCTATTCATACATTCGTTTTGGTAGGTTGAATTCTTTGTTGTATGAAAGTGTTTGGAATTTTGAGTCAATTGTCCGACTTTGCTGCTTAGCAAGCAGTGGCCCCCGTGCCTGGGCCTTGTTTAATTCCCATGCTTGAGGGGTAAAAGAGACGTGTGAAACATGATGTATTCCCTTCACCACAACTCTGCCTGCCGGAGCTTTTCTTCATCACACAGTTAAATAACTCAGATGATTTTAAAGGCAAGCTACAACTATATTTTTGTCCTGATTGAGAATTGAACCCAGGATCACACCGTAGGAAGCTAGTATGCTATGCGTGAGCCATCCTGTATACCCAAGTAGATAACCAGTTTTCATGTTCTGTATACGTTTTTGCAAATCGTCTCCTGTATTAGTATACCTTCCCTTTGCATTTCTCACACTCAAATTAACTGATCTTTATAAATTGGGTCTCTAATGAAAGAGGATTTCATGTAGACATGATGAATTGCACTTTGACTTAAAAAATATGATGGATTTGTTTAAAAAACACATCTAAATATTCATGTAAAATACAACCTGCAACGCATGTCAGGGTTTTTGAATCTATATTGTTAAATAACTCCTAAACAAAATTTAAAGACTAAAAATTAAAAGCCATTGTAGGGCCTTGAAAACTAAAATTTTGAGGCCAGAGGCCTAAAAGAATTGTTCCTCACATCGTGATCTACAGGATGAGATCTTCACCATTCTGTTACATTTTTGCTGGTTCAATGCTTCTCAATTCTACCCCACGTGTTCAGAGACTGTAGAATCTGCAACTGTATGCAAAATTACTAATTACTTCATATTCTATGTGATTAAATTACACAGGTGTACCTCTGTGCTTGATAAGTTAAATAAGAATAGTTTGTATTAATAAGGGTGTACTATATTGTTATCAATTACAAAGTAACCTATAGAACAAGTGATGGAGTATAAGAGGATCTTGAAGAAAAATATATATAAGGCTTAATATGGAAATGGAAAAATAAGGAAGAGTATGGGGTATAGCATGTGAGTGTATGGTAGTTGATCATAATGCTCTGAAAACTATTAAAACAAAAATTGTAAACTCTCTTCAAAATTTAACTCTAAAAATAACATCTTAAACATTTCTCTATTTTGCATTTATTAACACTTTGCGGACCATGGTCGAGAATTCTCATCATCTTGCCCCCCACATTGGAAGTACCACAGACATTCCCATTTTGACACACTCTCACTTGCTTTGAAGAAATATATCTTTTTTGAGTGATACTAGCGCTTTGGAACCTTTGTTTACTTTTGGTTAGTATATTCCAAAGATTTCTCCTTTTTTCAAGCAAGCAAAGATTGTTGATTCCCTAAGAAAATATCTGGGTATTCTGGTAGGATGGTGTCTTGTGGTGCTAGTATGTAATGTGTTTTTTCAAATATTTGTTGAATTATTCTCATTATTGAAAATTATAATGTTTCGTATGAAGGAATTTATAATATTCCTACCATGCTCTATTATGTTAATTATAATCCAATTTTATTTGCAGAATGAACTGAAAGAAATGAGCCGTTTCCACATACTATTTTTATTCTTTGTGTCAGTGATGTTTGCAATTTCGCTGGTGTCACTGTTTGGTTACCATTGTTACCTGGTGCTGCACAATCGCTCTACCTTAGGTATAATTTATTTTTTCAAATTTTATTTACTTAACTTTCTTGTATACATATGTCAATCTTCCTTGGTATGTTTGGTAAAACTTAATGAAATGTTTCTTGGTGTTTTAGTTGTGATTTATTAATATTATTGGAGAAAATAATGCAGTTTTTGATTGAATTAATTATTGGGGTGTTCAGTAGTATAAGTAAGTTGTTTCAGAGTTTAAACTTCATTTGCGCTTCTTTCAGAGGCCTTCCGAGCACCAGTATTCCAGGCAGGCCCTGACAAAGATGGGTACAGCCTGGGAAAGTACAATAATTTCCAGGAAGTGTTTGGTGACAATCCCAAAACGTGGTTTTTGCCACTTTTCACCAGGTAGGTTGAAGATATTTTCTTTATGTGATTGCAATACTTTAAATGAACAGCAACTGTACCAAAAATAACCATCTGTGAAATAGTTACTGTTTATTCCTGGAATTATGTGACTATTCATTTAAGTCAACTTGTGATGTTCAAAATTCTTTTTAGGTAATTTTTATAGTCGATTTATTTAAATGAATATTTATAATATTCTATATATTTTATTTTTAATGGTATTTGTACACTGTGTTTTTTTTTAATACAAACTATGACAATTTTGAAATTACGCTATATTTTTATGCATCAAATAATGAAATAATTTTTACTAGTAAAATATTTTTTAGTTTGTTAAGGATGTGTGGTTTTTCATTTAGGTAGAATGAAGTAGTGAAAACGCTGATGAGATGTTTGTGACATTATTAAAAGATGAAATAATCAAAGTCCTCTTTGTTAATTTAGATTCATTCACAGAGACGGCTTTGGACTGTCATTGCTTTCAACTGTCAACTTCCTGCTGTCATCGACAGTCTTACTATACATGCTGAAAGTTGGAAGACATTGTCAATCCATATTGTCAAAAGCCAGCTATGAATAAATCTAAGTTGACAGAAAAGACTTATTTTATCTAATTTTGTGGCTAGTGGTTACAAATCATTGTAGGCATTTGTTCTCTGAGGAAGATCTCGAAGACTGTAGAATGTAAATTTCAATTGTTTTAATAATTTTTAACAATATTAGTGAGGTTGATTGAATAAAAATCCATGAGTTACAGCCTGGTCATGAGACATGGCTATATGATTTTGGTCTTGTCATACAAGAACTTCCATTTTCCATCTTTATGAGTTTGGTGTGTTAAAATGAACGTCATCAATTAATAGGTTGCTTTCATATACTATTTCGACTGGTTGAATTCTTAGACAATTTTACTTCCATTTTCTTCTCTTTTTTAATTTTTGTTTTATTGTTCATTCTCTCTTTTTCATATACTACTAGTAGTTTAGAGAAAATTGTGTTATGCTGTTGGAAAATTACTAATTTTTTAACAGAAAAACATTATTGTGGGTCCTTCATACTGCATTTTTTAAATTTTTTTAAATGTATTTATTTATTTTTAACAAAATATCCGTCTGCCATTCCATAGATCTGTGAACAATACTAGCAACCAAAGTGTGTAGATGTGTAACAAAATTGTTGATGTATCTGGGTGATGTCACAGGCACTTAAATTGGAAACTGATTGTTCAAATATTGAAAGGCAAGGACATTTTCAAAATTTTCTCAAACATTTCCAATTTTTAATTTTTTTTCTGAAATGTAGCAAAGTATACTTACAAAAAAAGGTCAAATTTTCATTAAAATCTAAGAATGTTTTGAAAATTGTTTGAAGCCCTCTTGCAACTACGTTATTGAAGAGAGTTTTTTCTTAATGAAATCTGCTTTTCAACACTCATCTATAACACAGGAAACCCCTGCAGCACCATTTTGACCCCCTGGCATTTTTAAATCCTTGTAACTTATTTGTTTTTATAGAAAGGAGTTAGTGATATTGCAACTTTTCAATATTATCATTTATTTACAGTTTGTTAAAAATTGATGCATCAAAAAAATGTATTTCAAGCAAACTAAAGGAATTTACTTAGGTCTTAGAGGCTTCATTTCGTCTCTTGGGTATGGACTTCGTAGTATAACTTCTGTTTTGTGTATTTCAACAGTGAACGTTTTCAAATATGCCTCCTAGGATTTCAGATACCTTCAGAAGAAATACACATGCATTCATTTCACTTTGCAATATTTTCTACATGCAGATTGTTGAATCTTGAGTTTTTTCACAATGATACAGCAAGTATATCTCTAAGTTTCAAAAAGCAAATTTTATCACTAGAAGGAAAAGTCTAGTGATCACTTCAAGATTGACTTACAAAATATTCTTTCAAACCATTCATATAAAGAGAAGTATTTGAGGACAGAAGAGGAGTCACATGTACAAAACAGCATTATGGACTCCAGATGGTGATGTGCTCTTTCATCTGAAAGATTATTTTGCTTTAGAATGAAGTATTATGCTTAAAAACTGAAGCCATATTGTAAGTCAGAGGAATAGTTCAGGCAGGGGTCATAGAATATTCAAACAAGCATTTTTCCCTTCCAAAGTCGATGTATTTACAGTTGATGTATTATGTATTAAAATCAGTGAATTATTTAGGGCTTGAAAACTGGACTAATAGTGCTTACAGTTGTGATTAATAGTGGGTAATCATTAAAAATGTATGTACCAATGTTTTTCATGTAATGAAAATATTGGGGAAATATTGTGAAAGGCAACAAAGAGGAAACTCCTGGAAAATGTAGCTGTGAACCACACGTACAAAATAGTTGTTGATCAAATATTTTAGGAGTAACCTACAAAATGTGCTTCAAAACTGTGGTCTGTACAAGTTTTTGTTCAGGATATTCCAACTAGATGTGTTCGTAATGTTTTCATAGTAATGTGAAATGTCAATACTAAGAAAACCTTAACAAGAAATGAGAAATGTCATTTGAATCATAGGGTAATTTTCTTTTAGAATCCCATCATCAGACACATCAAGTAAGTCTATGTTGTGAAACAAAAATTATGTAAAAGTAATATATAAAATACAACACCTGACAACTGCAAGACAGTAGTTTATGAGAAGTACATTACAAAGGAAATTTTGTGTCACATGTGAAAGTAAAATTATTTTTTAAAATGTGAACAACATTTTTGTATTATTCTTGTTACAACTGCATTATTCACAGGTAAACATTTACTTGTCAATGTACATTTATAATTTTGTTGTTTTTGTTTATTGGAACATTCCAATCAAGATGTTCCTTTCCAGCCATGAAGAACATTAACGGCCGGAAATATTTGAAATATGTTAAAGTTGATGTATAATGATTCTATTATATACTCAATTATTTTTCTTAAGTGTTATAGCAATGAAAAAATATTTGCGATGTTTCCTCATAAGAAGTATTGCTGTAGTCACAGAATCACAAAAAAACTCCTCAGGACATTCTAGGGGGAACTGATAAGCCAAGTATTCTAGTGTTAAATAATGCCATGCAAAATCTTTTTAAAACCAGTAGCTTTCAGAAACTTTGAGTGATATGATAATTTTAAAATTAGTGGTACTATAACAGCACTTACATTTTTATATTATTGGAACAGATGTGTAATATTATAAAATTGCAAATTATACCCTTCTAATTCACCATCCATCTCATACAACCTTCTCTTCAACAAAAGAAGCACAGGAGATTTGAAATAGCAATTTCAGTGATTTACATTTTTTCAAGTTCAAAGGTTTTAATCCTAGAGTGGATGTCCCAATTTTGCTTACATGACCTGGTGCAAGGAGAATTTTGTTCACAAAATGCAGTCATTCAAAAAAAAAAAAAAAAAAAAAATTAAAAACTGAACTTTTGTATCATTGAACATAATCAAAACTACTGTGCACACGAGCAGATGTTGAAACAAAGAATGTGGCATAGACTGTTGTTGAATTTTCAAGGAAGGAATGGGAGAGCAAAACATTGGTCTGGTGAAAGTAATTTACAAATATGCCAACTTTGGGGTTATTAAAATTTGGATGTATAACATATTCCGGCACAATTGGTCTTACTAGAAGTGGGAGTAATTTACCCTTGGAATGGCAGGAATCGAACCTTGGCCTTCAGATTGTAATCCAGTGCAGGGTCTCCTTCCTCATCTACTTCAAGAGATTGTCTTATGAGTTACTAAACAATACTTTGATTCCTCATGAGTGAACAAAGCCTGTTCGTATCAATGAAAACAATCAGAAATCTTGACTGTTATCCTCTTCCTTTCTCATTTAGATTTTTAACACTACCTGGTCCTGGAGTCTTCGCATTCATGGAAAGAAAAAACACAAATGTGTCTTCATGTTGCCCAGGCTTGCAAATATTTTTCTGATCATATCAGTGCTTGGAGAAAAAAAGCAATACAATGATGAAAAAGGCAAAATATCAAAAATAGGACTCCGAAGCCAAAAAAGGCAAAATGAAAATCTACTGAAACAACTCCAGAAGTACAATTAAGTGATCCCATTGTTCAATCATAAAATCATAACAGAAACAACTAGTGTTATAGAATGGGACAGACTTTCCCGTATTAGTTTTCTATTTCCTTGGGTCTGGGCTAGCTATTCAGAATTGCAACATACTCGTGCCAGCTACCGTCTATCGCTGCCCACACTACATTTTTTTGACATTTTCTTAATTTTTCAGTTTCCTAATGGTAGAACGGAAATTTTAATTTTAGAATATTAAAGAACACCAAATTCTCGTCCTAAATGGCAATTTTCTTTGAAAAATTTGGAGCAGTTTTTAAGGAAATGGCGTTTAAGCTCAAAAAAGGTGAAATTTGAAGCTCTTTTTCACAAAAAATATTTGAGTTTTCGAAACACTTCATTTGAAGTCGTTTGAAGCACTTTAACTTATAAATACAATAGTGTTTACAAATTGCTGGAAATGTGCATATTAACAGGGTGGAAGATTTTTCAACAAAATTACATCTATGTAATTTTTGCAAAAACAAAAAATAACCCCAAATTAAACTTTATGTCATATTAAAGAGTGCAATCAGGACTATGTATTTGAAAAGTTTGAAGAAAAAATTTGGAGCCATTTTTGAGAAAATTGCGTTTGAGCATTTCTGAAAATTCAGAATTTTGGGCTAGTTTTCACAGAAATTAGTTGAGTTTTTGAGAAACTTTAGAGGACATTATTTAAAGCACATGTACTCATAAATATAATGATGGGAACAAATCAGTACTAATGAAAATATTACCAAAGTGAAAGACAAGTCAAACAAATTACATTTTTGTAATTATTGAAAAAACAAAAGAATAGAGCAATATGGTGTTTATGTCATCTCGTAGAGCACATTTAGCACTATCTCTACCAAAAGTTTAAAGAAAAAAATTGGAGCTGTTTTCGAGTGTTTTTTTTTATTATTTATTTTTATTTTTTTTTTATTGCACATATTGCACAAAAATGACTAAAATTTTCAATAAAATGTACATGGCCTTAATGAAAGACCTCACTTTGGAGAACAAATTTTATCTGAAGGAAAAATCTCTATCTGCAATTTTGTAGTTGGAGGAAGACGCCGAATAAAATTCAAACTTTTTCAATTTTCCGAAATTCGGAGTTAACCGTGAAAATTGGACTTATGCCATCTTAATAAGTGTATTTTACACTATTCTTACAAGAAATTTAAAGAAAAAATGTGGAGTCGATTTTGAGAAAATTTTGAAAATGTCCAGGGTCTTAATGTAAAGTAACCCCAAATTTTAAAGCAAGTTTTTCAAAACCAGGAGTGAAACCAGATCGACTGGGGAATATCTATTTTGGAAGAAATTGTACATATGGTTTAGGCATTGGTGTGGTTCACAGACACCGGACAGACGGTCAGAGGGATGGACGGACGTTTTGAAAAAAAACTCTTTTGCGGTATCTGGGGACTTCAAAACGTGTATTTCTGTTAAAATCTTGAAATTCGATTTTCCGCAGCACTACATAACTTTCCCTATACTATGTATATTACTCCCTTTATATGTACGTGTACGGGAAAGTAAAAAAGCATTTTGCTTAACTTCAGGGCTCTTCTTATAACAATGGTGCAGGTGTGATTTTCATTGAAATCTCTTAATTTTCTAAAATTACTTAAGTTTAAAATTTATTTCAACTATCTCTACCAACTACATATTGCATTGTTGTTCTTATCAAACTCTGTTCTTAAAAATTAGACTTTTAAATGAGGACATCTACAATTTTCTGAAAATATCAGGAAGGCATAATGTTTCAATCTGTATCACATTAAAACTAAATATCATTTTAAAAAAATGAGGAAAAAAATATTAGCACAGAGAGTCTCATATTAACTTTAAGAAAATATCAAATAAAGTTTGTGTCTAGTCTTTGCAAAATCAGGCAACATTTTGGAGTCATTTTACAGCTCGAACTGTTCTGTTTTTGAAATATTCCTTTGTATGTATGTATACCTAGAACTTTGCTAAGCTACATGTATGTAAGAAATGATAGGTTGTTAACTTAAGGTCAGAAATGTCTGCAATACCATGATATGGCAGGGTGGATGTTAAGGCTGTGATTCAAAGAGTTAATATTCTTTGGTAATGCAAAGTATTCCTATTATTAGATCTTCAAATAATTTCTTGTAGACCTTTTAAAAAATATTTCTAGAGTTTGAATAATTTTGAGTTGAAATGTGGAGAATTAAAAGAATATTGCAAATATATTATATCCCAGTAAATGATAAAAATGCCTATGGTGTCTAGATAGTATAGTAAATAGTTCGCATTTCTCATCTACAGCTTTCAGGTTCAAATCTGAGCCTGAACAAATAATTTTGTGTATTGTTTGTTTTCTTTAAATTTGTAGAAGAATAGAGTACTATACTCAAATTAATGGCAGAAAGCTAATTTCATTTAAACTTTTAAAATTTCAGAGAAATAAAGATAGGTACTTATTTTTTTAAAGATACGTATGCACTTTTTTGTTTGATTAAGAGTTTTTCAAATGATGGCTGAAGTGTTAGTAGGTTGGAAGTTGGAATATTTTAATACTACATAACCTTTACCAATAAGGCAAGAAAGTATGTGCTGTTTTAATTTAATTTTGAACACAGGTTGTATAGAAATACACAAAACATAATGTATTACTTAGACAAATCGTATGTGCAATCACTGAATAAATTTTCTCATTTTGTTAAATTATTATTACTATTATTCACATCTGCTGAACTTACTTGTCAACTCAATATAGTTTAGTTGTTGATTTGGCTGTCAGTTATACTTGAATTACATTCTATTTTGTTCAGTTTTTTTAATGACATACATAAACTGTATTTTTTTCTCTCTTCTTTTCTCAGGGATATTGCATTACAAAAATATTTGAAATACAGTACATTCTGTTTAAACTGTAATGCATTTTACTTACTTATTTTCAGTGTTTTGAAACCTAGTATTTGGTCTCATCTTTGGGTGCTGTAATTTATATTAAGAAAGAGACTTAATTAATAACAAAATTTACCTAGATTACTCTGTTTTTCTATTTATAGAATATTTGGGTAAGTTTGTACCTATTATAGTTAAATTTATGTATTTGTTTATTTATTTTTAATTCTTGAATTTAAAAAATTACTTTTAACCATATAGTTATCATTTGAAAAATAAAAGGTAATCTGTGTAAATTTTGTAATCAACTAAGGCTATCTCTTAATATAAATTACAACACCTGAAGATGAGACCAAATTGTAGATTTCAAATGTCAAAAAAAAAAAGATAATAAAGTGCAAATGTAGATTTATAAGAATCGTATTTCAAAAAATTGTTTACAATAATTTTCATAATGTAACATTAAAAAATTGAAGAGACAAATAATTACAGTTTATTCCTGTTTTTAATAAAACAAACAAAATTGAATGTAGTATTGTTAACACAACAATTACTTTTATAAATCTTAGAGGGGAAAGTGGAATAAGACTGCTCAACTAAACTGTACTGGGGTTTGCTGAAGCCAGAATTAGTGTGAAAATGTTAATAAGATTATTGGTGAGATAGGTACCTTCTAATAATAAAATAAATAAAGTGTGATGTCTGGTATCAAATATATATTTAAAATAAAATTAAAATGAAAACTGGTCGGAACTTTGTTTTCTGCTCAGATACTGCAAGATAGATGATTAGGGGGCCAATTTTAATGAAATGTCCTTTTTTTCTCCTTCTTCTTCTTCATCTTCTTCTTCTTTTTCACTTTAGAACTATGCCGTTTAGTATAGAAATTCATTTTATGTTACGACAAAATGAATGACCCATTTTTATAAGTCATTTTTTTTTTTTTTCATTTTTCATTGATAAGTCATTTTTTAACTTTTTACTGATTTCATCGATTTTAATATTGTTTTAATGGTACATGCTTCAAACAATATTTACGAGATGCAAAAAATGTTCACTGGAGAATTCCTGAGTTGTCGATTCAATTTTCTCGCTCATGTATTGTAATATGAGCTGTTGTGAGTAGTATGTAATCTAAGGTTCATGTGACACTATCGGCACCATTGTCAGTTTGGCTGATTTCGCGATAAATAAAGGTAGAGATTTTGTTTTAAAGAACAGTCCAAACCAAAAGCTTTGCAAGCTGAGTTCACTTAAACAAAAAGAAGATTGATTATATCAGTAATGTATCGAACAACTTGAGTTGTTCATCAAAACTGGTTTTGTTGAATTTTTTGTGCATCATTTTTTCTTTGTTTTTAGGGCATATTTAAAACACTTTAAGCACATTTTATTGATCATTTTTGGTGAATTTTTAGGTCATCAAAATCCACGCCCTACTGATGATGATTGCTACACTAGCAAAAAAATCTTAAGTTTAAATATATAATTGATACTGAACAATACTTTTTATTTATTTAATTGTGAAAATATTATTAAAATCTAGATAATTACACATCAGCTGTCATTGTGTGATAAGGTAACCACAAAACCAATGTAGATTTGCTCTAAAAAATATTTTGCTAACAACTTTTATTGTATGTACTGCTGTTTGATATCATTTACAATAATCTGAAGTAAAATACAGAGTATAATCAAAACTGCCTTGATAAACATGGGTCCTTGAAGAAATCATTCTTATTGATTTATCATTGTTGATAGTTGTTTATGCACTCTATAAGCTTACAAGGGTTGAGATATGGAAATAATTGATTTAAACCTTTACTGGAATTATTATTACAAAATGAACAGAAACTCAAGATGTCAAATGTAATGATTTTGTTTGGTTGGCTAAGAAGAAGAAAAATTTTATATTCCTTTATTTATATTTTTACTTCAAATTTTAATTATTGTATTGCCTTCAACATAGTATTAAGAGAGAAAGATCGTCTTCTATATAATTTCAGTAGTATACCTTCCCTTTACGGCTCTCACATGCAACCAATCTTTATAAATGAGGTCTCTAAAGAAAGAGAATTTCACATAGACATGATGAATTGCACTTTGGCTTTAATAATATGAAAGATTTGTTTAAAAGAACATGCATAAATATTCATGTAAAATGAAACCCAGCAACACATGTCAAAATTTTTGAATCTATATTGTTAAATAACTCCTAAACAAAGCGACGTAGGACCTTAAAAACTGAAATTTTGGGGCCAAAGCCTCTAAGAAACGTTCCTCACACCATAATGTACAGGATGAGATCATCTTGACCATTCCATTACATTTTTGCGGGTTTGAAGCTTCTCGATTCCACCCTACCTGTTCAGAGCCTGTAGAACCAGCAACTGTATGTGAAATTACTAATTACTTGATATTCTATGTGATTGAATTACATGGGTGTACCTCTTTACCTGATAATAAAGTTAAATAAGAATAGTTTATGTAGACAAGGGCATATTATATTGTTATCAATTACAAAGTGGCATACAGAACAAGTGATGGAGTATAAGAGGGTCTTGAAGAAAGAATATATATTACAGGCTTATTATGGAAATGGGAAAATAAGGAAGAGGATGGGGTATAGCATACGAGAGTTCTCGCATGGGTGCACTAGTAATCATGTAATACTGGCAAAAAAAGGTGTCTTAAAGAGTTTCATAATTTATGGTGTTGGGATAAGAATTAATGTTTCTATAATTTCAAATAATAGTTCATTAAATTTATGTAAAGTTTTAGTAGTGTAAAAAGAATTTGTTTAATATTTGTTATATAATTTACTGCTGTATGAAAATGCTCATAACCATCTTCTTTACAGTAATTTTAATTATAGAAAAACTAGTAATATTCAAAGAAGATTCCAAAATAAACGTCATTTTATTAAGGGACCATCACCTAAGTGAAAGAATCAGAAATCCTACATAATCCCCAATATTACTTAGTGACTTCAGATGTACCAAAAGATCACTGACTTGTCCTAGCCTACTTAAAAATCACATATAAAGTCAAGATGAGACCTGCAAACAAGCCAAGGAAAAATGTGAAGCTTACAATAAAAATTGAAATCACAGTTTCAGTGCCAAAGGCAGGTAAAACCATGTGTGCCTAAACATTTCTGGTAAATAATTGAGGTACTTTAAGGAATCATTTAATCAATTCCTACTGAAAATATAACATTAAAATTGTTTCAGTAGTTTTTGAGTTGTTTTTAACATTAAATAATCTTATAGTTGAATTTTCTGTGAGAGAAAGAGAAAAGAGGAAAAACAACTATTATTTCAATTGACATGTTCTTTTGTACCAAGTATTCTCATGCTAAAATGAAGTATGCCTGTTGGAAAGTTAATCTCAGGGTGCTATTCATTGGTTGATAATAATAAAATGATTAATAATCAACAAAAAGAGCAGATTGTAGGTAAAAATTTGCAATGTTTACAAATTTATTTATTTATGAACCCATATTGATTGACCCACTTTGCCTGTCTCTGTATGTTTGTTGCATTGCTGGATTTCTCATTAATTTTGTTAATATTCTGTGTAGTTTATCCTTTTCATTTGCTTTTGTATTGCGAATGTCTCATTCGAATTAAGATGAATTGTGTTAAATGTTCATTTTCCCTTCCCACGTGCATTTGTGGAAATTGTGACTCCAAAAATGTCAGATATTTCCATAAATGTTGACATATTAGTGTTGGACATCACAGAGAATGTGTAGGCATTCAATAAAATGTTTTCAAGTGCTTATTGCCTGTTCTGATATTGGTATTTCCTTAATTTATGATTAAAGATGTAAGAATAAATAGGATTTGATTTGAAAACTGGAGTTATGATGTTTCTCTCAATACATGTTTTAGAATTTGTATGGATTAATTTTTTTATCAGTATTGATTATAGTGGTTCCTTGTTGATCTGATGTAGATCAAAATTGTTTATATGGGAATTTTTCAGGGATAACAAATATGACCTGGTTATAAAATTAATTTCTAATTCTTTACCTGTATTATTTTAGAACATTTTGCCATATCATTCTTAAATACAATACATTGGGATTGGACCTTTGAAATAGCTGACTTCCAAAATAGTAATAATTTCAAAATACTTCAAAATTGTCTGCATTTCATTTTACTATTATTTTACTGTTTTTATTAACAACAATGCCAATATTGGGTTGCCCACTCTTGTAGAAAATCTTTCCTCTATCCTTTTAAATGTTACCTTCATCCTGCATTATCTGTTGTGTATAGCTGTTCGGCGCACTGGGCACATTACATTGCTGCACTGTAATCTCTCAAGTTTCCTATCTGTTGTGTTTTTCCTAATTTTCTTCTTGACTTCTTAATTTGAACTAAATCCTTCTAACAATTTTTTTCTTTTCCTCTGATTTACCCTGAAAAGTTAGTGAAAGCAATAAATCTGCAGAGAATAAAAAAAAATATAAAAATAATTGTATCCAAATCCAGATAAAACCATCTTTATTACATATTGTGTAGGGTTGACTTCCAGTCTTTCCCACAGAACCTCATACTTGTAGGAACTTCTGTTACACATTTTATTCAATATTATTTTGGCTGATAAAACAATCAAGGATGGCAGCAGCTTGCTTCTTTGAAAGAGTAAGAGGTTTGCCAATTTAAACATAAACAGTCAATGCACCATCTGAGTTTTGAACCAAGTAGCAAACAATTTGAGATAAAAAATTGTAATTATAAATTTTGCCATTGACTGATTGTGACTGAATTCTCTCTTCATTAATTTTAAGTTGGGTGAAAAATTATTTTAATTAGAATCATAAATTAGGGTAAAGTTCTAAAAATAGATTTATTGTTTAATGACTAATAATTAATCAAATTGATTGTTTGAAGATAAGTTTCTTTGAAATAAACTTGTGTGTATGTACCTCTGACACCTGTTATTTATAGTGAAAATTTAGATTAACACACATTAGAGTTATGTATGTGAGAATTAAAAGGACTCTCTGCTTATCTAAATATATATTTCTTCAGACTGTTAAAGTCAAGTAACTGTTTTTCACATTTTCTTTTTCATTTCTGTACCAAGAAGAATAATTTCTTTATACAATACCTATGGTCCTTTGCTTTGTTCATTATTTTTAAATGCTGATATACTAGTAGTGATTGTTCAATTTTAGTTTCAAGTTCCTTTCTGTCTGGTAATTTCCCCACACTGACCTCATAATTCTTCTCTGCTATGGAGCTGGGGGCTTGGGTTGTGATGTTTAAATTTGTTCCAAGCTGAAGGATAGGTGAAAAATAGCAGTACTGTTCCTCTCCGCATCTCTTTATCTCATGTTTTCTTGTCTCTCTCTGTATTTTTGAAAATATCTTCAATTTCAAATATGCAATAAGCCAAACAATCATATTGAAACCATTTCTCTAACTGAAAGAATTTTTAACTTTCATAATTAGAAATTTTACAATAAAAAGATTGTGTCATAACTATGTTCCCCAAAAAATCACCAATATTTTAATACACACTTCCTCCTATGATCTTCTTTGCATCCTCCTGCAAGGAAATTGTTTTGCCATTTCATGTCCACAGATACACAATGGTTTGCATTAACACATTTATTTTTGCCTGTCAAGCATTGAAGCAAAACGGAATAAAATTATTAAAATGTGAGAATAGTTGATTACTCCTTCCTCACTGTGTTCCAAAACTGCTGAAGTGACTTCGTTCTGGTATTATTACAATTAGTAACAAAATAGATCAAATCACATTCTTTCCTCACCCTTACCTTTTATCTGTATTTGAGTAATAATGTAATGCATGGTATCTCTAGTTTCATTCTTTAACTTTCCTGGAGATGTAAAAGTTACCACCTTTCTATATGTGTGCATATACAGTACAATACTTATACATGCTAACATTGAAGGCAGATTGTGATTTTTCTAAAATTAAAAGTCATTGTATATGACTGTTCATCCATGCACAAGGAAAAAAACAGTTATTACCTAAACTTATGTTTGTAGATCCTACCTTTTTCCCTATTGAGTGATCCTTCCTCATTGTAAATCATTAAGGCTGTCAAAAGACTGACTTTTGTTGAATAAGGAGTACTTATTTTCAATAGTCAAGGCATCATGTATAATTTGGTTCTTAGTTAATAAATGTTGTGCTGTTTGAGTTTCAAAACTAAGTTCAAATCTAATTTTATTTCTTGTTGATTACATTTTTAAAATCTACCAACTCCACTGAGTATTAGAACTCTGCAGAACATCCAGAAATCCATGAGCAAAGCTGATTGCTCTGATCATAGTGCCACTTTGGAATACATTAATTGAATATCAAGTGGTTCATAGGAACCTTCAGTTTCTTTTACAAAATATCAAAATCTTCAGTTCTTGTTTAAAGCAAAACATTGGAGGAGCAGAGGAAATTCCCTTTATCGGAACAGTTCCAACAAAATTAAATGATTTATCTGTTTTTTCATTTCAATAATACATTATTTATTTTGGAATTCATTATTGACCCAACGTGAAAGGAGATTTCTCACAATCAATTAGCTGACAGCAACTGCATTGTCAAAATTTTGTGACCATATCTGTTGCTCCAAATTTTAAATTAAGTGGTTGGTGGAAAAGTGTGCCAGAAAAGGACAATAATATTTTATATTTTAAAAGAATTGTGTGTACTTACAAGGAAATTTAATTATCTATCATTTCAATTTGTCA
Source organism: Acheta domesticus (assembly GCA_031308135.1). Lineage (NCBI taxonomy): Eukaryota > Metazoa > Arthropoda > Insecta > Orthoptera > Gryllidae > Acheta > Acheta domesticus. Next base: position 9,933,381 of record JAHLJT010002406.1, on the reverse strand, counting down.
TACAATCATTGAAATGAAATGCACCTTTTTATTAGGCTTTTTAAAATTTATTTATTTTTTTAAATTTTAAACACCCAGCAGTACAATCTGATTTTATTTTTAGTTATTAGTGCCATGATGTAGCAGCAGTAAATTAGTTGTTTATAAATTATGTCATAATTCAAAAGAAATCATTTATTCATGACATTTATTTTCCAAGCTTGCAAGAAGTTTTATCCCGTATTAATTGACAGGAATGTAGCAAGAACTGCATTCGTTTTCAGAATAATAGCTACAAAGGTCTGATACTGCTGGTAGTTAATGGTAGATAACAAATTTTAAACAGGTTTGGAGCATTCTCTCTAAAATAGAATATCTAAACTTCACAAGGTAATAGATAGTACTGAAACAATATTGGAACTGTTTATTCATTTTTGATAATTTCTGAGCCAACATGTTCTTGCCTTGACCTCTTTGAATTTTTATGTATTTAAATAAACTTCATAAATACCAAGTTTTATTTAACAAGTTAGAAATGGTTACAATATGATTGTCTGGTGTTAATAGTTTATCCCATAATTACATTTCAGTTTCTCAGTTATTTTTGCATAATGATAAATAATTACATTTTCTTCTTGTTTTTTCCCTTAGCAATTATGTGCCTCAAAGTTATTTCTTTGTTTTTCCTAATTTATAACTGCTTTTGTGTGACGTGCTCTTGAATCCAACAAATTTTGTACAGTAGGATTAACAAACTCTTCATTTGGCTCTTTGTTTTTCACTTGCTTTGCCCATTTGTAAATTAACGACATTCTTGATAATGAAATATCATTTTATCATTGTAGATTTATCTACAAATTGGTTCTTTCATGTCTGCCTGCAAAATGATTGCACTTTCCAACACTTCACTGATTCCTTCACTATACAGTTTTCATAGTACCTACGTTCCAAGTTATTGAAAAGAGCAGTTGTTGAGAGTTGTATTTCATATACTAACAGGTACCTTCATTACAACAACTAATTTCTTCATTTCTCAGTATTTAAATAGTGGAAGTTTTATTTGTCCTTGTGTAATTTCTTAAATGTAATTACATGGAATTTCGTCAGATGTCATATGATTTTAAAGGAAGCTGTTGTACTTCAAGTGAGGCAGACCATGTGTTTTCCATTTTATCGATTCAGAATATATTTATTTTTATAAAAAGTTTCAGTTGGTAAACTGTACATTAACTCAAACTTGTCAGGGATGCTCATCGTTGTATACTCATTTATTGGTCTTAGATTGTAGTTTAAATATATGTCAGGGCATTGAACTAATTTCATTTTGCATTTCAGTCCAATTCACTTCCAGTTCAAATTTTGGTTTCTTCAATCTTTTGCCCTCTAATAAATATTATGTGAGACTTTTTATACAAATATTCCAAGAAAGTTCACTCAGAAGGAAACTGAATTGTTAAACAAATAGATGTGAAATAGATGATGATACTGCGTGTTTGTGTTGCAAATACTTCCAGCATGTTTATTTTGGCTGGAATCATGCACATCATTACTTATGTGCGTCCTAATGCCAATATAGAGGAAGCCCAGTTATTCTGTAAATTACATTCCTCCAGGAATTGCTGTGGTTACAAGTTTCACGTTCCATCATGTGTTTTCCTTTTTGTATTGTCAAGCAGCCAGCTTGTAATTTAATTTTAAAAGCATTTATAAGTAATTTGTTGTTGTTTTTTTTAATATCTTTGGAAAGTAAAATAGGGAATGAAGTTAAATTTTCACTGACATTTCTGATTCTTGGGCTTTCATTTGCTCAGTTATGGTTCATTACCGTGGAATAAACACAAATACACAGCCACCCAATACACACCCTGAGCCCTGGTAAAGGCAGTGAGTGGCAAGGCCACTAGTGGCTCACTCTTCTGTTCTAGTCTGGGCGACGGAGTGGTGTTCCCGGTCCGTGCCCAACATCAGCCCAGCTCCTACAACTCCATGGGCAGCACGCAAACCAGGTCAGAGCACGTACACGACAGGCATGTGTGTGAGAAAGCCATTGCTTCTGCCCTTGCTTTGGCATCTGTTGGGCTCCTGTGCAGAACCCACTCACTTCTTCGCTTGCTTGCTCTTTCTCCTTGACCCAAATGCACCCTGTGGATAAATATGCATGTTGGAGACACTGGTCTTGGGAGAAGCCTTGCCCCATCTGTCACCATGGATCACCATTTTTCCTAACATCATCTGATTTACAAAATAAAAATCTGAAGGTGTAAATTATCTCTCTTGAATACAGTCATAATGGAAACACACGAAGGGACTTTTTATGACCAAAGCATGGAAATTAAGATTGTGGTTGTTATCAAAGGTTATTGTAATGTCCTAAACTCTATATCTGTTACGCACTATAAACTTGTGTGTTTAACCCGTATACTCCTTTCTCATACAAAGATTAATAATCTATGTGATGATGGAACATTTTCTGTATACCAAGTTGATAGTGTTTTATAAATATTTTTGAGCCTTGAACTAATAAATAGTAATGTGAGATCTTACCCTGTTCCTATCAAACTAGTGTGTGCCAATTTTTAATTATGATGAAAACATGCGATTTTTATTTAAAGTTTGTAAAATATACCAGTTTTTTATGTATTTGTAACTTTTTCTGTTAATGTTTGCATTTTTGGTACTGTGTGAGTAATGAAGTTTGTTATGCTCAGAAATATGTACAATGACAATGTTTTCCAGTTTGGGACATTTCATTAGAGAGGCAGCTTTAATTAAAATTTCATTGCTGGTGTTGTATTAAAAGAGAGGCAGTTTTGTAATGTGCTTTTGTGAAAATTGATGTATTGTATAATTTTGGAGAACAACATCAGTCATCTTGAAAATGTTGTGGTGAACAATTCTAGGAATGTGTTACTGTACATTCACTTGATTCAAATAATGAGATAAAAAGAAATTATGTTTCTGAAATTTTGTTGCAGCAGAAATGAAGGTAAGAAGTGTATATAAGTTATATGTTACGGTACTTTCCTAGAACACCAAATAATAAGTTTTGGAATAATCATTGTGCCAAATTACATAGTGTAATAACACAATGAATTTGTGGTTTACAGTTGTGGCACTGTTAAAGTGCAGTTATAATTCACTTATTGGCAAGGTTAGTCCACTCAAAATATGGATTTGGTCCAGATTTATAGTAGTATTTTTAGGGTCTAATTCAAGAAAAGTGAGATAATGAAGTTCTTTATGCAAAACGATTAATACAGTGATATATCTGAAATGTTGACTTTGTGAATGAAATTGTCTCAGGTATTATCATAAATTGTCATCAGTAATTCTAAGAAAAAGCGGTCTGGTTAAAGAATTATGCCTTTTTCTCTAAAACCAGAAGAGGCAAAGGCAGTAAAGACTTCAAGAAAGTTTGAATGGAAGTTACCTGACATACACTCTTCAAATACACTTGATATATTGGAGTTTTTCTTGCACTGTATTCAACTTCAGAGTGCGAGGTTTAAAAGCACTGAAACAGAATATGTTTATTGGATTAAAAATGAACATCCATACAATAGTTTGAAAAACAGAAATCAAAATTATGTAAAACTACTGATGTTTTCAACTTGTAGTAACGATCCTTCTTCCGTAGCATCTTTTAGCTCTACTCTTGTATCCCTTTTCCTGCTCCTTGCAATATTTTAAAATGTATGACACTTGTGCATTTTAAGCAAGGCAGAACATTAGGCAGCCCCAGCATAGGCCATGCCAAAGCCATAGAGAGCCTCCCCCGCTGTAGCTGCAGCATAGAGGTGCTAGAGAATGCTTCTGTGGTGCCTTGTGGCTTCCATGTACTGGGTTAATTCAACAACATGATGCCTCAGTGTAGGCGTGCTTACTAGGCACATTGACTTACAAAGCAGTTTGAGTTTTTAAATAGGCTTGTAAATAGAATATTCTGTACAAACTGTAGAAGAAATTTTGTGATTATTTTCTGTTTAATCTTGCAATGCTAAGTGCTTCCAAAGATTTTGGAAGGAAACTGTTGTGTAGTAGTATTTGTTCAGGTAGTGGTGGTTGCTGAGAGTTATTGTTTGACATTTACATGTTTACAAATTTGGATAGAAATATTGGTCATTGACGGAGCACTTTTGTGCGTGGCTTGCACAAAAGTGCAGAGTTCCGGACTGCCTACTTTGGGCAGCTCTAATCAGTTTTAACAGAATTTGAATGCTTAAAGAAAAAATTCTTCAGTAGGAAGTGAAAGAGATGTTCATATTTCTGTATATTTTTATTTTCAATTTATAAATTTCTGTTGGTATGCGTACCTTAAGAAAGTCATATCTTTAAATGTGAAACTTGTTGAATGAGTTAACATTTGAAGAACTTCCTACAATAATTAATGTTTGATATATTTCTATTTGAAGTTATACTTGAAAAGTATTGTTATTTGTCATTTTCAAAATGAATTTCACAAGACTGTTGTTCTTCTGAAATCTGGCACAACCATTTGTGTAAAAATTATACTATCACACTGTACTTCTACAGTTTGTCTTGCAGACATTTCTCTTTGCCTAAGAAATACTATTAGCACTTTTAGACTATAACTTTCTGTTTTTGGTAGCTCTGATTTGGCATCTGTATATATCTATTTTTCTGTGTTTAAATATCTCTTGTGAACTTTATTATATCTGTTCTTTAAAACATACAGTTAGCTCAACTTCTATAAAAGTTTTGTGCTTCTATGAAATTTCCTTGATAAGGAAATCAACAGCAACTTTAACTGACAACAAAAAATAATGAACATCGAGTAAAAAGTCTCTCCAAAGTCTGGAAGAGATTCTGACAGCTGAAAAATATAGGAATGTTTCCTAGTAATAAATACCAATTGTTAATTTTGCTTTGGTAGCAAAACTTCATTGTAATTTTATTATATATAACAAATATGGATATTCGTCAATGTAAATGAGTTGAATTTTAGCAGTTGGAAGTACTAAAGTTGAATATAAATGTATTGGAGTTCATTTTTGTGACTTGGATCTTTCTATGTGTGACTTGTTCCCTTTGTTCTGAAATTAGTGGGATAATAGTTCGGATTTGATTTTTTGGGCCAGAAAAATAGGTGATACTTTTCCACATTTTTTTTGTCAGAGTTTGTTCCAAATGATCCCTTCATCCTAGGAAACCTGATAACATCTTCCTGCACCAAAAAACTCATTGTAGAACAAAAGCAGAACATAGAAATAATTGTAATTTTATATATGTTTTAAGAATTACCCTTAGAACATTACATCTACAGCACCTATATTTCTTACATTAAACAGCAAGTTTTACTCATTCTGAAAAACTGAGTACATCTTTATTGACAACCACTGATGTATTTCAAATGGCAACAATTTCTATGTGTGCTTTGTTATCCTAACTGTGTTCTATCTCACGTTTTCTAATGCAGGTGGACACCCTCAAACCTCCTTGGTGGTTGACAACTTTTGTTGGTTGTGCAGAGCAAATGTGGTGTAAAAAAAATTGGAAAGGGAATTGCAAAATTAATGCTGTGACCCAAAAGCAAATCAGGACCATTTACTTTCCTTCATTTTAGGTCCAAAGGAGCCAGTCACAAACAAGGGAAACATTTGTTCCCTAGTGATATCACTATATTTGTTCAATATAGTGATAATAGCGGCTGTGTGAATAGTATTGCCAAAGATATTGTGGTCATCCCGTTGCGCCTCTGTCTTTATTACAATTATTTCTTTACCTGATATACATAATACCTTGATATCCAAGCTCTCTGTTTATTAAAAATTTAAAAGTAATAAAACTTCTGGCACGAAGCAGTGTTGCCACTGGAAAATTTATAATGGGTCATGGGACTGAAGTTTCCCCCTGTTTAGGATAGGGAAAATGATATTTCTCATTATCTATTGGTATTGAGCGGGGAAATAATCTTTGTTTACAACCCAAAGAAGAAATAAACATTGTTCAATTTACATTCAGCACCATATTCAGCAGTACCACTTATTTATTTGTTGATGTCAACCCATGCCATCACCATATTCCTCCGTCACGCTGCCGATAAAATCAGTGAACACACACAAACAAACAAAAAAAATGTACAATTACAAAATATCTAATTCAACATTCACACTGACTGACAAACTATTTACGCTATTCACATTCACACTGTGCACGTCTTAGTTGTAATGGCCATCTATGTTTCAAGTTTTACAAAATACAATACAATACTTGGCCTTCTTATAAAATATGTGCCATAAGCGCGGGTAATATCTGACAAATGTTCACTTCCCTTTAGGCGATAGTGTTGCCGTCGGCTTGCCAATCCATTCCGTCCCTCAGCTGGGCTCGTCGTTCCAAACTTTTCACACATCCAATGCATTTCACACAACCTACTAAAATCCCATACTTTTGGCTCCCCACTCTTTACTACTACTGTCAGCACATGCTCCCTATACACCCTTTCTCTGATAAAATTCACTCTCCTCAAAGGACATGAAAACTTGCCAACACATGCCACACCATGTTGTTTTTTTTGCTCGCTATCATCCCTCTGTGTCTTCTCCAGTGAGTCTAGTCTTTCGATTGTTGTTTCAACAAAACAAAAATGCTTGCTTTCCTCTGTCACTGAGATCTTTTGAAACATTTTATATTTTTGTTACCTCTATTCTGATTTGGTGCTTTTCAGAGGTTCTGAAAATTTTGCCTTTTAATTCGCCGCATTCCTCAAAGTTTATTCCCCTCTGGTTCACCTGCTTTGTCAAAATTTCAACTTATTTCGAAAGCAACTTACATCAGTTGCCTATATTCAATTGTCTTTCCGTGTAAGTATCTTTCTGCCATTTGGGTTTTCCTTCTAAATTTTTGTGTCCCCTTTTCAAAATGTTTCCAGATGATTCTTGAAATTATTTTCCTAACACTTGTTTTCTAGTTCGAAAGTTCTTCTGTTATTTAACGAGAATATAAAATTCGGTTCCACGTTCACGTTGTCACTTGTTTCTTCTTCTACTGACTTATTTACTAATACATTATTTTCCTAAACAAAAATATTTATTTTTGACAGTTTATTAGACTAGGGTCCCGCATACAGTTACAATATTTATTAGTAGGTGTATTTTCAAAACCCTGAAAAGGGAATCTAATTGTTCTATATAGACCACGCTCACATTAAAGAGTAGCAGAATACGAATTTTATACTATGCCCCCTCAAACAGTTGAGCCAATTCTGTATTGAATATATTTGGAACCAGGAAATCTGAAAATCAAACCATTTTCAGATCGCATCTTTTCGTCTCATCATTTCTTTTACATTCTTTCATACTAAATATGTATTGTAGAGAAAGTATTATTACACTGCCACAAACAAAAGAAATTTTTTTGACAGCAACACCTATTGTGGGGCACTGATATCAAAAAATGGATAAATCTGGATCCTATATGTAGTAAAATTCTTCCTCTAACTCATTATGTACACAGAATCAACATTTTCTGAGTTCTTGAATACGGCAAAATGTCTGCCTGACTGTCTGTCCATGCATCTGTTAGTGGTCAAAGCTAACTCCTAAACCAATCACATAGTTTTCTCTAAACTTGATATTCCTTGGCTGAACTCAAATACTAAAGATAGAGATTTTTTTCCTGAGTGAAGTCAATTCTTCAAAGGCATCTTAAAACAGGCCATTTTTTCATAAATATGTGCAGTTTTTGCACAATTTTGCACTAAATAAAGGCAAGTTTAAACAATTATTTTCTAAAAAACAGCTCCAATTTTTTTCTGGAAAAGAGCTAAGTACACTTATGAAAATGTCCTATTGGCAAACTCTCCATACTTTGGAAAGTGCAAAACATTAACTTTCCAAAACCACAATATTGATTACAGAAATGTTTTCTTTAATGAAATCTGTTATGGTTGTTACCTAAGAAAAAATATATTTCAATTATTTGACAAAGATTCAAATTAAATGTTTAAAAATTTTTGACGAGTGGAACAAATCTTCAGAAAATTAAGTAATGATTTTTGTTGATTATTGCTATACATTTAAATTAATATTTTTGGGTACATGCATTGATACTGCATGTATGTTGTTTGTTGGTCAGCACAACCTAACGAAAGGCTCTTAAAACATATAACTAATTATTTGCTACACATTCAAATTAATGTTTAATTAGGTAATTTGGGGGTTGAATTTTATAGGGCATTTATAGGTTTATTAGGAGATTTTTAAGTTTCACTAGTTTTCTGTTATCTTAATTTAAATATTTGTGTATTTTTGTTTTGGGAGTCACTAAAAAAGAATATAATATCGAAATCGTCGTAGTTAGGATGCTTTGCCTTTATTTTCAAAATCGGTACTGCTGGTTTGCCTGTTCTCACTAGGGGAGGGTAGGACAGTCTGTGCACACCTGTGATGCCTCCAGTCTGTTGTGCAGTGTGTGTTGTAAATCAACACTTATAGTTGTTGTGAGCTGCTGTCAAAAGTCTTTATTTTAAAGAAAGATATTCCCACACAAAAATAAATTACATTGTATTGCATTTCTATGAATTTTGCCTAGGTATTTTCACATCAAACAAATGGTATATGCACTAGAAATCGTTACAGCTTGGCAAAATGTGTCAAAAGAAAAAGTGTTTTCCTTGATTTTCCTTTTCTTTTTGTTTTTCCTTCCTTCCTTTTCTTATAACCTTAAAAAACATGCACTTTTAGACACAGGTATTTTTATACAAAAGTAAAATACATTTAATTTCCTAAAAATTATGCCTGCCAGGCTTTATCTGTGAGACAAACAGTTTAGGTGCTAGAATGCATTGAAATTAAGTGTACTTTGGAGCCCTTAGATACTGTACCTTGAGTCCCTATTGCACATTGGACATAGCGGCTAAGCTAAAACTAAATCTTCAATTAACTAAGACCAGTTTGTATAAATTGCAATATTATTATAATACTACGTAATTGTTAACAATTAATACCAATCAACTATTACTAGAAACTCCTTAATGTTTTGTAGGACAACTTGTTACATATAGCATTCCAAATTTGTTCACAGTGATTTTGGAATATTTGTTGGAGGATTAATATTATTTATTTACTTATATTCATGCTGCAATCACCCGTCTAAATTTAGTACAGATACATTACACTACCATATTATTCAGACTCAGTAATAAAAATATTAAACTTTTCAAAATATTACAAATAAATTTTAAGTACTAAAATACATTCTACACATTTATTCAAAGTCATACAATAAAATATGTTGACTTTTAACTTGATAAAGGCCACATTATATTTTAAAGCAGCTCATTCAGTGGATTGCATCATGAAAATATAAGTTAAATTTTGTTAGTTTACATTTTGTTTAAACATTTTGGATTGATTATTTTTAAGATTATTTAAAGGACATTTCAATATAATTTTATCTTTCATTGGAAAAAGTCAATGTGGTTATTGATAAGTTTATAAAAGAAGTAATCATTTTAAGTACAAAGACATAGTGCTGCACACCAGCAACTTCAGAATTTTCAAGAGTGGAGACAACTGTATTTTCTGTGCAGTGAATGACAAAAACTTGAGGCAAGAAGTTTGAGCTTTTTAATGTAGATGGGAAGGGGGGATTCTAGATTTGAGAAGCACACAAGTGTATTGGCCTTTTCAAGGAAAAATAGAGAATTCTCAAGATCATTGGATTAGAAAATTCATATATCATTTGCATTTCAAATCCACGATTTCTTTTTCTTTCAAACATATTAACATTGTGAAAATTAAATTTATTTTTTTTTAGAATAGCACATTGTGAAAGCTACTGTCAAGACATGGAGAGGTAGGAACGTTTTTCATTCTTCCTGTAAATTACGGTAGATTTGACATACGACCTATCGCTGTTACCACGACGATTTGCTTACAGAGGAGCTAAGTGTGTATAGCTCTACCAGAGTCAAAAAAAGCCTTCCACTGCTCATGCCCGAATGTGACTTTCCCCTTCAAAGCTACAAAAATTTCTCCACCAGCCTGCACTCTTTGTTACAACCATGGTGGAAATATTTCCACCATGGTCACAACATAGTTTTCTTTCTCTCGGGGGTCGCGCGGTAATTCACTGCGAGTTTGGCGATAACAAACTGTTGAGTGACAAGGATCACACGAAAGGCAGCTTACGCGTTTCTACAATAGGGGTTGTCCACACGGTCAACAGAAAATCAGGCGTGTCTTGGAGAAGGGTTTCAGTAATAGGATAATATGATGGAATGGAGAAACACATTGATGAACTAGTCATTTCTTTGGCCACTCATGGCAGTGCGAGTTCCTCTTCTGACGATGAGAGTAGTGATGACGAGTGACGGCCAGTGCGATCGCTGCGTCTCGCAGTCGCCTCCGCGCTACCTTTTCATCGAAAGGGGAAATCTCAGCTGCCGCAGGGTGGGGGAAGCCTCCGAGGCTTTTCACCGAAGGTCCTCCCCGTCATAATGGTTGTTTTGCGAACTGCAGCTGTAGTTAGCGTGACGAGAAGAGCAGGCGGGCAGGTGCTGAAGGAGCGGCGTTGGCGGCGTTGCTTGCAGCCTGGGCGACGGCGTGTCGTACCCGCAGCGGCTGCTGGACGAAGACCGCGACCTGCTGCTGGGCGGCGCGTCCGCGGGCGGCGGCGGCGGCTGGGGCGCGCCCCCCGCCGCCGTCGCCACCGCCCCCGCCAGCGCGCGCGCCGCCGCCGCCGCCTCCAGCTCCTCCGTCGCCGTCACCATCGACGACGACGAAGAGGACGACGAGGACGACGGCGAAGAGGAGGAGCGTCTGACGGCGCCCGCCGCGCAACGGGGTGGCCGGCCCCGTCGCCGCCGCCGGCTCCGCCTCAGCAGGTAGCGCGACCGGCCTGCCGCGGCCCCGGCCCGCGCTGCTGCCCTGAGCCCCCCGCGCCCCCGGCCTCGCCCCGGCCCCGGGCCCGGCCCCGCCCTCGGCCCCGCCCCCGCGACTGGGGTCCTCCTAGACTGCACAGAACGACTGCAACCGACAATACTTTCCTCCCTTTATCGAGGCACACACGTACGGAACAGAATACACTACCGCCGCTACCGCCCTGACCGCTACCGTCTTGTACCTTTCAGTGTAGTGTTGGCCGCCAACGCGCGACTGGTCTGTATCCCCGTGTGTCTATCTGTTGTGTGAGCCGCTAGGGCTAGCCCGGAGGTAGAGTAGAGAGGCAGCAAGCAGGTCAGAGCGAGCGTGAGCGAGCGCGAGCGGGCGTCTTGCCGCACCGCGTCGCGCCGCGCCGCGCCGCTCCCCGCCCCACCGAGCCGCGAGCTCCGCTCCCCGCGCGCCAGTCGCCGGCCGCGGTCGCCCTCGCCCTCAGGTGAGTGAGCCGCCCCCCCCCCCGGCCCGACCCTTGGCTCCGCCCCGCGCCGTCGCCTCGGGCCCCGTCGAGCCCTCCCCGTAGACTCCGGCGCTCTTCGCCGCTCGCCCCCTCCCAGTGGTAGTCTTAGCGGTAGTGCGATAGCATAGCAGTAGTAGCAGCAGCAGCAGCCGTAGAGCAACTAAACGAAAGGCCGGCACTGCTCGGACCCCGCGCTCCAGCGGCAAGCTTCCGCGCAAAGCTTCCTCTGTCACCATCACATTCACTGTCACCAGCTCCAGGACCACCATTGACACGTGCACCACTTCCATCACTGTATTCTCCAAGAGTGAATGGTGTTGTGCACAGTTTTGTGAGAGGAGAGAAAGAGAGAAGAAATAAATAAAGAATTAAACTCCAAACTCTTTTGATGAATGACATCCATGCAGGATCTCTTGAAGCAGTTTGAGTCACAGCTTAAGATCAAACAGTAAGAAAAATATTTTATTTTCCCCATTTACTTTTTTTATGGTGTCATAACTTCATGATGGTCATGGATTTCATTTAACGCGTTGAACCAAAATCATAACCCAGGGATGTCAAGATAGTTTCCACCAGTGAGACTTTGGTTGACAGTTGACTGCCATTAGAGAGCAGTTGTGACAGTTGCTTTGGAACTTATGTGTGAGATACAATTTGGCAGATTAGAAAGTATGAGTACTTTGTAGTTTTTTGTTAATTAATATATTTTTGTGTATTTTTTTATCCATCCTCTTTTTTGCAGAACGAATTCAAATCTTTTGATGAACATGCTGCTGTAGGTTTCTACTTCTGCCATTTTTGAACACTTAAATATCTTACAATGCAGTTTTCACACATTCCTTAAAAACTCTTCCAGAGAATGAGGCAAATAGATACACAATTATATACTTTTTATCACTTGTATTTTACTAAATATTGAGATCAACTTTGCTTTTTCTTTACAACTTTTTTTAGCCTAACATGACAGCCAAAAAGTGACAAAATCAATGATATACATATTTTCATATGTTAGATTAGTTTGATTGGTTGCCTGTATTTTTGTGTTTTCAATTATAATTTAAATGGCAAACCACCAAGCTAACCAAGATCAAGCAGCTTTCTGTCTGCTGTAGAATGCTCACACTAGGTACTTTGGATATTTCAAAGTTTTCAGGAACATTTTTAATGCAGGAATTAACTAGTTTGAAATACAGGAGATTCGCCATTTCATTTGGTAAAGGAAGAAAAGAAACGGGGAAAATGTTTTGAAACCATGTTTTAATGTGAAACATTTCCGGACATGTCCATCAATAATGTAATGAATTCAAATTTAAAAACAACAACAACAACAACAACAACAACAACATGTTTTACATAAAGATCAAAATTGTAAAGTAAAACAGATTATTATTGAATTCAGTGAGGCATTGCCCACTCAGTTATATAAGTACTCAATTTTCCTAGAATCAGTGATGGAATGATTCATCGCAGCAGTCAGCGCTACTGCAGCAGCAAGTTATTTACACACTTGTGTGTTATGTTTTTCAAACTGTTGTTGACTTTTTTCTGCTTCTGGTAACCCAGATCCTTGGTTATCCAGGAATTGGATATTCACAAGTCTTCCATTCTGCAAAATTGTGTATTTTACTTTAATTCAGTGCTTTCAAACGGGTGACCAGGGGTGGGGGGCAGATGGGGCAATTTGCCCCAGGCCCCGACGTAATTGGAGCCCCGAATCGTTTTTGTTCAGAAGAAATAAAAAATGTTTTCATCTCTAATCCAAATTTAATGCTATAAGTTGTTTCTGATGCATGAAGAAATGAATTCTGTTTATGAATTGGGAGAGGAGGGAATATTTTGTTTGAAATGAGGAGTCCCAGTGGATCAACTACACCAGCCTTTGAAGCCCGAGAGAATTGATTGGTTGCTCCTCTTTTACTGTATTTCGTGACAAAGATCATTAATGCCTTAAAATTTTGGATACCATATGTACAATTAAATTTTCCTCTCCTTGACTTTGCTTATTTCTCTTCTTTTCTGAAACTGACAATCTTTGGACAAAATGTTTTTTAATGTGGTAGAGGGGAGAGTTACAATTATGTCATCCACTTAATAAGTACAATCTTTATTGCATATGAAGTACAACACTTATTACAAAAATTACATATGAATATTTTATCTGTAATACCAGATCACGGGTAACTTGGAATAACACCGTGGAGGGCAACTAATCATTACCATCAGTGGTATTTGGAGTTATATTTTGTGTTTCATCGAGAGGATTGCATGCCAAAGCCTTTGTGGAAAAAAATGAAGAAATGTACTGACACAACACTAGTGTACTGAATTCTATAACCCAATTGTACTGATACAACAAATATGGCAGAATGTGTTGCATTTCCTTGAAAGACAATTCCAAAATATTCCTTAGGTTGCTTGAAATTTTCTAAATATTTTAAGTTTGGTTTCAACAATTAAAAATGGAACAATGTATATTTAATGGTGAGATTTATTTACATGAAAAGTTAACATTAACATTTCAATATTGGCAACTCATGGTAATATTTTTTTCTGTTTCTATAAACAACATGTTCCTTCCTTTCGTTGAGATTGGGGACCTTGCAACCAGTGCAGATTTGTAAAGAAGAAAGATGCACGGTCATGCGATGCTTACAGTCCATCCCTTCCACACACACACTTCTGTGAAAACTGCATTGCAATATTTTTAAACATTCAGAAATTGCTAAATTTTAAGTTGTGACTCACTGTAGTTATGAATCAAATCATTTACACTATTTACTTGTTTTTTTTAGAAACGTGCACAAACCTAGAGATTCATTCCTATTGCCCTCCCAAACCTGTTTTTTTTCATTTCTAATGGTTTCCACCTACTCTGATAGGAAGAGTGGGTGGTGCAGATGATAAAGGAATATGACTATGCTAGTAATTCTGGACATTTTAACACATCTTGCCTTGCATGCCTCCTGTTATGAGATTTTTCATTTGGTGTTTACGAAGTCCTTTTTCCCCATGTGCTAATTATATATTGTTGTAAATCAAGATAGTTTCTGAGTAACCTTCCAATCTGTGCATAAAAAATGTTGAAACTGTCTTATTTAAAACAAACTAATGTAAACTATCGCATATCTTTGATCTTTATCCATTCAAAGTAGATAAGGTATATGACTTGTTGGTTCCTGTTTCTATTAATGACCGTTTATTTCCTAATCATCTATATCCTTGGGGATTATGCTTATGCTATTTTTTGGTTTCTTCGCTACTCACAAGGCTTTTTTATATTAATGTGCACGTGATCTTTTGCATTCATGAATTAGAAGAATGAGAAAAAAAATTAAATGTTCTATAATTTATTGTAAATATTATATGAAATAAATGATTGTTTATTGAAACATATCTAGTGTCTGTATCAATGCAATTTTTAATTGGAAATGAACAGTTTCATGAAGTGATGGTGATGAAGTTCTTTTTCTCATTAGATGATTTGTGAAGAGTTTAAAACATGTAACATTAAGTAATACCCATATAAATTTACCTCAAAAGAAATGAGCAAAAGCTGTCTATAATATCAGGAGACATTTCATTACGATAAATTTGGAACTGAATTCTGTATAAATGGAAATTTCCTTGCACTATTATTTTTCTTCCTACTTTTTATTTTAGTAATTATTTTCATTTTAAAAAATGTTAAGATTTTTGCTATTTAAGTTTCTTTTTATTTGTAATGGAAAATATTTTCTTTACACTCTAGGTCTTGCTTGGGCTGTACTCGAGCATTCTTCATTGCTGACAGTACCTTTCATGTCACTTTCTTGCCTCTCAGCTTTGTAGACTTTTTGTACCTCATAGAAAAAATCTATTGACTTAAGGCTGTGCAACTCATAATGTGATGAAAAAATTAAACTTATTTTCGCTTTTCATGCTCAAATTCTTACCATTTCTTGGCATTATCATGTAAAAAGTAATGCTATTACACATACTGTGTTTGGAAGACTAAAGTACTCTCATAAATTGTTACACAATTATTTTGAAAGTTTAATTAAAATATTTGAATAGTACGATCAATTATTTCACACTTGTATAAATCTCATTTGAATGTGTTTGTAGAAATGTTATTTTCTTCCTATTGTATATAATGAATTTCCAGTTGTATTTAAGACCCAGTATGTGCTAAAATGCAACTGGAACACCCAGTTGTAAAATGCAAATGGTAAGAATATATTGTGCTTTGGTGAGGCTTCTCTGCTTTTCATATGCAGCTTTCAATGGATGGTTTTGCTTGGTGCCGTAGTATGCATCTGCAGCCGAGTAGTGGCAGATTTTGAATGACTTTCTGTTGCAGTTGCGAGGAGCAGTTGGAGAGATCACCACAGCCAAGTCCAGCTCTCCTAGTGCCCATCGAGTGCCCTGCGTGATCTGCCTGCCTGTCTGCCAGCTTCCTCACTCGATCTCAGCCTCTTTGAGGGCATGTGTACATTGCAACTAGTGCACAGAACTGTATCATGTGATTTCTCTTTATATATTTGTGTCATTGTACTTGGTCCAGTACTTGTATATAATATTTGCATTTGCAGAAGATCATGTGTATATAGTGCTGCAGTTTGTTGCCTCTCTCTACTTAGCACTTGTACATCGCAATTTTGTAAGGAACTATGAGTGGTCAGTCATGCCTCAGTTGCTTTGCAGCGACAATTAAACCAGACATTGCCATCCTTACTACTTGCATTTTTCTTTGTGATCTTTCCTTGTTATAACTTTATGAACAATGAGTATAATAAACTTATAGTAAACAATGAATGGAAGTTCAGACAGTTTTGTCTTATATAGCAGTCCCAGGATTGTCAATGTTTATTCATTCTTTATTTTTCATTTTTATTTTAACAACTTGATTTCCATAACAAATGTTGTAGAGATATTAGAGAGATTTTTGACCCTCAAACACGAAGCACTATCGATCTTCTGCGCATGTGCAGATGCACTAAAGTGATGCGAAACTTGCACTGCGCATTAGCAGAAGATCAATAGTACTCGTACTTAATGTTCGAGGGTGCAAAAACTCCCTATTGCCTCCGTCTTTCATAATATTTTCCATGGGTAATTCTTTTTTGTGAGTGAAGACAGGATCAAAAGTTTGGTCCAGGGGAGCACAAGAGGAGTGGACTGCTTGAGGACTAAAGGGGAACTGTGTGTCCCTCTTAGGTTTAAACAACCCACTTTTATAACCCCATCTCAAGCAGTATGATTAAAAACACTATTCTGTAATAATGTGGAGAATTGTTTTGAAAATGATATCCATGTTTTGTTTGGTTTTCAATGAATCAATTGTCATCAAGAGTGCTAAGAAGTTGAGTAAACTTTGTCCCGAAATTCTCATAGAAATTTAGGCAAAATTGGTAAAATATTCACGGTAATACTGCTGATTAACAGTATTAGTTAGAAAAAATGTATTTTATAATGAGATCATTTTGACACCCAGAGAAACAGAGGCATATTAAAAACTGATTATCTACTTCTGTTCATTTTATGCGTTAAGAGGCGAAAAGGTCACCTGTATTTAGTGAAGATTTTCTATTAATATGGATCTTACCAGATAATGTGTTGTATTTTGAAAAATACCTTTTCACATGACATGATGAGATACACACTTATTTGAAGTTTGGCTCGCTTGTACTGAATACGTTCTCAGGAAGAGCAAAACTCTTCCTTCTGAGCATTTAACAAATACCTGCTAAGTATGAAGTTTAAGCACAAGGTATGACTTGTTTTGTGAATTTCTCCTGAAATTGTTTGGTGTAGAAATTCTCCTCTATTTCCAGATCACATTAACAGAATTCATTCGATACCCTTATGCAAATCAAAAATGTTATTGGTAATGAAGTAGGTAGGTAACTGAACGGACCAACAGAACAAGGTTGACTCCCACTATGGGCTAATCAGGAGCATAGCTGATCCCTCTTACTTATTCAGTATATCAGGGCTGTATAAATACTTGTGGCTATTGCATTGTTTGTGGGGGTGACATATTATTTTGCAATGTTAATGACAGACTGGTGTAACTACATTTTATTTTATTCATGTTCTTCTTCTTCTTCTTCTTCTTCGACAGTTTCTACCCCTAAGAGTTTGCCGTTTTCGATTTCCATATTTTTCGATCATTCCATTGACCTTCTTCTTGTCCTTTCTCATTCATTACTT
This sequence comes from Acheta domesticus, assembly GCA_031308135.1. Lineage (NCBI taxonomy): Eukaryota > Metazoa > Arthropoda > Insecta > Orthoptera > Gryllidae > Acheta > Acheta domesticus. The sequence continues at coordinate 9,915,849 of JAHLJT010002406.1, read as the reverse complement.
CCTGTATATACGCCTTCCAGGTCAAAACAGGTCTACCTCTTCTACGCCTTCTTTCAGGTATCCAGTTTAAAATTTCAATTGGCCATCTCTCATTTTGCATCCTCTGGACATGTCCGTACCATTGAAGAGCTTTATTTTCTAGTCTTCTGGTTATGGTTGTTTGAACCCCAGCTCTTTCCCATACCACTTCGTTTCTTATCTTGTTCAGCTTTGTTATCTGTAAAGATCTTCTCATGAAGTCAAGCTCTACTGACCGTATTCTGTCTCTATGGCGTTTTGTTAAAGGCCACATATCTGCACCATATAATATAATATTTTCCACTACACTGTGGAATATTCTTCTCTTTGTGTCTTGTCGTAGCACATTATTCCATATAAGGCTATGTAGAGCTTTGATTGCATTTCTGCCCATTGCGGGTCTAGTGGTAATATCTTCATCAACTTTCCCATTGTCAGTAATTATAGTCTCCAGATATTTAAATTTTGAACAGTTGGTTATTTCGTCATCATCAATTTTTATATTAGAGGTATCTCCTCCAATGCATAAATATTCGGTTTATTCATGTTTTCTTTACAAATTCATTGACCTATTTATTTGACTAATGAATATTGTCGTTTTTTTTATTTCCAATTATTGTTTAATATTTATTTTATATTTAATTTTATGATAAAATGCAATTATGATTAAGTTACATCTCTCTGTCACTAACAAAGAAAGAAATTCTAATTTAAACATGTACACACAAGTATTAGCAAATTTTGTTTTATAATTGCTATATTTTCAATGTTGTAAATTTCTTAGATGAGAATAATATTTTAAATATATATTTCACAGCTCACTAACATTTCAAAGTTAAATAAAACTGGTAATACTTTTCTGTGGTATTATCCTTTTCTGGCATAGCCCCATCAGGTCAGAAAACTTATTTTTGCTGATAGAACCATCATAGGTTGGTGTCAACCATGCTTCATTCTGCCTTCTCTGACCACTTCAAGTATGTAGCTCACAGAACTCTGGCTCATCGTCAGAATACTTAAAATGTAATTTGTTTGGTTCATTCTTATGACATTGTTTACATAGAATATTTGGATAGTGTACAACCTCTCCATTTACATCAGTATTTCTGTTCTTAATGGTTTCTGAATTTCAGAAAGTTAAAGAACCTTGTAGAAGTCCATTTCTATGACATGCAGTTTTAGCGATGCCACAAACACACAACAGTAAACAATTAAAAAGGGTCAAAAATACCTACGGGCTTGCACATTTTTCTATGCAACCACCAGATTAGGTGGCTCAGTGCATCAATTGGTGGCAGAGGCCTACCTAGGTATTCAGGTACCCATGGCAAGCATAGCATTTGCACCCCTGTCAGGTTACTTCAAATTAGGGTGGTTGTTTCTTTTAGCAGGTGTACTCTAAATAGCGCCCCTTATGCTATGTTTGCCGTACCATAAATACGCCTCTGATTGGTGGCACTGCAGTATCTCTGCCCATGAGGTTGTAGGGTTCAAGTCTCGATGGTGGCAGAATTTTTGATAATAGCTAGATACTTGATAATAGCATTATGAATTCAATCACTGTGTGGGGGAGAATTCTAGCGGCTAGCAGCTCTGACCTGTAGTTTTCTGTGATTCTGCCAATTACACCAGGTGAATGCCACAATAGTACCCTTACAAACAGGTCATCGACCGTGCGCAAACTTTCCTTCCTCTTCCTTGTCTTATCCTCTTCTCTTTAACAAACACACCACTTACAAGCTCTGCACTACTACACATGTTGGGTGACCAGTCGGAAATTTGGAACTTCTCCTGATTAGGGTAGTGCCCATGCTGGTAGCAGATACCTCATTGAGGAAAACCCTACTAGCTGACGTGCAAGGTGGTTCCGGATCTCACCATCCAGCAGGGTAAGATCAACTCCTCCTTTCACGATAAACACATGCAATACTCTTGTGGGACTAATGGACTGAGCAGTGAATGTGCCTGGAAACACCAATTTATCTATGAAAGCATGTACTGAAACTGGGTAAGCCAAGATAAAAATATGTGGCAAAATGTGATTGTTCATTAGAATACAGTGAAAGTCAGACAGACGTAATTACATTAACATGACAAAAATGATAAAAAAGTGTAGTTTTTGTTATGTCAGTCAAACCCAAAGGTAGCAATTTATTAATGCCTTCAAATGCAAATTGGCGAGTCAGGTTTTTGGCACAGTAGCTTTTCTTGTTTTCATTTCCTGTATTATCCTGTACAATTATTGGGTTTTCTGTGATTGAGAATTTCAAAGGTTGTTTTTACTTCCTCAATATGCAGTAGAGAAAGTGATGAAATGCTGTGGAATATCAATCCCGGAATTTTGAAGGAAATGCACCTTTTATGATCCCCCTGATTATGAAAAATTGTTTACTTTCTTGGAGGGGGCAATTACATTACATTACATAATTAGACCCCTGGGGCATTTTCAATATTTTTCAAAAATGGATACAAACAGGTGTAGCCAGGTTTTTCACTAGGGAGGAGGGCAAACGAGAGTTAAGAATTATTAATTGAATAGAAATGATATGAAGTTATATAAATAATATAATATTAATAAGTTATGAACAAAGGTTTGCAAAAATAATATACATTGTATTACACTAGTTTATTGTGTTATAAACAAAATACACATTTTTGTAATAGAATGCAAGACTAACACCATTAACAAACTGTTAAGGGAATACGGAATGCCTTATCTTCACAGTGTTAAATGTTTGAATAAAATTCGCAGAATCTATTGAATTTAGACAAATGAAATTTTTGCTGGCAGTAGATACATCACTCACAAGAATGATAAATTTTGTGGCATCATCAAAAGAAAAATAATACATTGGGATGTCGATTATCCGAAACGTCAAATATCCGAACTCGTATTTTCTGTGAAAAATTATATTTACTTTCCCGTATACGTACGTATATACGTAGTATAGGAAAAGTTATGTAATGCGCGAAGAAACGGCGGATTTTCGACAAAAAAATTAATTGCCGGGCCCTGATAATGAAAAAGTGGATAAATCCAAATGCTAAATTAAGAAAAAAATCCCCTAACACGTGGTGCAGCCAGAATCCGTTTTGTGGGTACGTGATACCGAAAACCGATTGAAAGCAAAACGTAAAACCGTCTGCCTGTCTGTGAAACTCTACACTGCGATTTTTCTAACTTTGCCCCTCAAGGCCTCTCAAATCCCATCTTCGCGATAGAATATGTCACGGTATTTCGCGTCTTTCTCAGTCGTTCCGCTACATTTCGTATGATCGCGATCGTATCAAGCAGTGCTTGCGATCATGTGACTTTACCAGCAAGACCTAGAAAGACGCGAAATGCCGTGACATATTCAATCGCAAAGATGGGATTTGAGGGGCAAAGTTAGAAAAATCGCAGTACAGCGACTAAACTGTTCAGCCGATTTTCTCCAAAATTGATATTCCGCTATCGATCTAGCTGATCTCGTGGCCCCTTGAATTTGAAACCGATATTTTAGTTTCGGGGGATACTTTAAATAAAGCTCATGGGATATTTTCAATTTTTTTTAAAAATGGCGCCGACAATTTTGACTAAAGTTTGTTGTATAGTCTAAACGTCATAAGAAAATGGCGCAGGTCTCATGTTGGTTGAAAACTAAATTTTCGAAAATTGCAAAAGATTGAAATTTTTCGGCATCTTCCTTCAACTACAAAATTCAAACTAGAGATTGTTCCTCCAAATAAAATTTGTTCTCCAAAGTGAGTTCTTTCATTAAGGTTATGTACATTTTTTTAAAATATTAGAAGTGTTCGCGTAATATTGCATGCAATATGTGCAATTTTAAAAAATTACGACAACTCTCAAAAACGGCACTTTTCTTTAAACTTTTGGTAAAAATAGTAGGCCTACTAAAAGTACTCTATGAGATGACAGAAACGCCGTATTGCTTTATCCTTTGTGTTTCGTATCTCACATCGTTAATACACTCATCGCCATAAAAAAAGCTGCACCCAGAAGGACGAGGCGGATTGCGATCATTGTCGGCAGGCAGGTAGAGAGTACCAAGCATACGAAATTATTACACTTTCACATTTGTAGAACCAATATTTACTGCGCTACACGCCCACAGAATTTACATGTTAGTTTGGCGTGAGGTCGCCGTGTTGGCAAACACACGCGTCCAGACCAGTGGCGTAGCGTCAGGGGACGCTGAGATGCTGAGCATCCCCGTATATAAGAACCTTAAATACTGTATTGATAATCTTACAAGTGGTCTGTTGAGCCAAACACGTTTTGTATTAATTTTAAATTGATTTCCTATGACTGAATTCGGCGGGCTGTTGAAGCTGGCCTCTGATAGCTTGGAAGCTAAAATACTTCTAGCGTCTGCCGCCAGATTGCGACGAGCAATGACGCATGCGCAGATGACGAGGTTCCCCTCTCCCCTCTTTACCTCTGGCCCAGAGAAACCCGACTGCTTTACGCTAGCGTCTACAGCGGAAAGAAGCTCGTTTGTGCACGAGAGCGCAGCACACTTCAGGCGGTCAGTAAATTATCTTTCTCTCTCTCACTCGGGAGTCCCCGCTGGATCATGGGTACAAACTGTAGAAATAGTGCCTGACTACTATTTCTTAATTAATATCCAAGAAATTGTATTATCTCTTAAATAGATTACATATTATTTAAGTCTGCAATGTATAAATTAACAAATGGTCTTATTGCCATTCGCGTATAAGAATTAAAGCTGAGCCATTGTATAATTTGCTTTCAAGACATCGGCAGCCCTGACTGCTGTGAGGATTTTGTTGGAAGCGCCTACACCGTCGTAAGCAATCGAGATCGTGGAAGTAGTCCCAGTGTATCTGTCTTGTGTTGCGTTCGCCTGTTAGATGAAGTAGTTGGTAGTGACATTTTGTGTGTTATTGTTGAGCATCCCCAAAAGTGTGAGTCACGCTACGCCACTGGTCCAGACGTCTTGGCATGGAGTTGTACAGGTCTCTAATGGTGTCCTGTGATATAATCTAGTCCATGCCACGCAGTCTGCCTTTGAGCGTGCAGTTCCTGCAGATTGGTGGGCACGCTCCATAGCACCCCGAACATTCTCGATCGGGGAAAGACCTGGCGATGCGGCTGGCCATGGCAGGGTATCCAGAGCGACAACGCATGCTCGGGGGATGGCTGCGGTATGCGGACGCGCGTTTTCCTGTTGAAGTAGGGCATGGGCGTGGGCGTTCCCGATCGGCAGAGCCACCGCTTGAAGGATCTCCTGAACGGTTGTCACGGTGCCTCTGACACTAACGGTGAACGGGCACCATAGGATATCGCGCCCCATACCATCACACCAGGCTGGCGGGATGTGTGATGGAATACCAAAAAACCGCTCGTCGTAGCGCTCCCCACTCCGCCTCCAGACAAGGACCCTGTGGTCGACGCCATTAACCCATTACAGCCCAGCATATGATACGCTAACTTCTGGCCAACTGAAATTTGCTTCTTTTGCTATACTTTGTAAATTTTATTTCTAAAGTAGATATTGACATCCTAAACAAAACATACAAGCAAGTTTTTTTCATTCTTGAATACCGGATGTTGGTTTAGCCATGATCGCTAAGTCATTGTACATTCCTGGCCAGGGTGTACACGGCTTGGGTCGGTGCGAATCTTCATCTAGAACCGTGCTTGGCTGCTATAATCCTGTGGTTAAGTCGGAGGGAGAGGCCGATGTAAAAAACGGTGGTTGGTCCGCGTCGAAGTAATTTTTTTAAATTGCACATATTGCACGTAATATTGCGCGAAAACTACTACAATTTTCAAAATAATGTATTGTCAGCACCGCGGGCCCTCGCGCGTGCGACGTCGGGGATCGATCGGGTGATCGAGGTCCCCCCCCTTTCCTCACTCACCTGATTCAGTTGCCGGCTAACTCAGGCGCAGAGACTCTCTATAAGAAATGGGGGCCCATGGACGGACGCTACTTGTTACCAAATGAAATTCACTGAGGTTATGAGGAACAAGTAAAATTTAATTAACAAAAAAAATGAAGAATTACACAAAAAAAGACACCCTATTACTAATACCCTTTCCCTCTTAAACCCAAAGACATCCCCCCCCCTTTTTCTGGTTTATCCTGCAACTCCCAAAAAATAGTTTGAATTTACTCCCCCCTTTCTTTTCCCAGATCAACTTATTTCCTTATTTACTAGAAGACAATACAAATTAAAGTACAATTTACCAACATACAATTTAAGAGGTTTATCCTCAAAAACAACAGCCACAGTGCGGCTCGCTTATGATGAGGCACAGGTCTGTGAATCGGGTCATTCACCAAAGTCTACGGGACAACAGACCGTATTTTCAGATGGCTTCGCAGGGTCGATGTCCGACCTTGGGGCGGCGTCCACACGGCTCCGTCTCCGGCGATGAAAGGGCCGGCAGTAGGTCACAGCTGGTCGGCAAGGTCCGCGCCGGCGGGGGCGGGAGGCAGGTACTCGTGCACGAAGTCGGCAGGAAGAGGTAGGCGGAGACCTCTTCGCAAAACTATGACCTCGTAGCGGTCGTGGGCGTAGTGTCGTGAGTCGAACTGAATAATTCTGACTCGCGTGCGTCACTCGGGTGCACCGCGCGATCAGCGATAACCCCTTTTCAGGCGACCGGACGAGATTGCTCTGCGTCTAACAAAGTACCCGCGAATTGGTCACAGTTAAAGTCCTTTGCCAATTCAAAAAACAAACCACATACGTGATAGCGAACGTCCGTCAGGAGCAATTCCACGTTCCGCTTTACACACAGCGCGCCAAAAACTTAGAATAATCCGCGCCAGTGGCGTTTACCCCGGGCGACGCACCGCCGCGGCGCGCGCTCCTCGCTCCTCCCCGAACCTGCTCTCCAAACCGTCGCTTCCCTTCTCCTGGTTTTTTACTTGGTCACCTCTCGCGAAGCCTCTGTAACCCCCTCTCCTTATTTATTTTCCGAAAGTTCTGGAAAGATTTTTAGTTTAAATTTTGAGAGGTTCCTCTCTATTGGCAAAAGGCAACTGCGTCTCAGTTTAATCTTGGCCAATGTGCGGAAGCGTTTTCTAGCCGAGTTCAGTGGAAAATTCCACTCAACCCTCTCTCTCTAACGTTGGGGGGGCGGGTCGCCTGGGGATGGGGCGGCGCCAGAGAGGCGCCGATCGGGTCGTAATTCTTGTACCCACTGCCCCTCCGCCGGACAAAGCATGCGCGAAGGGACCTCTGCCTATGCACGTGTCCGACACGAATCGGCCCTACCCTCGCACTCACAAAAGGAGGCGCTGCGGAGGCACGCGGCAGGCTACAATGTCGTGCGTTTAAAATCATTTTTTTTAACTATTCGGTACCGTCACAGTATATAACCTTAAACAAAGAACTGACCTTGGAGAACACATTTTATTTGAGGGGAAAATCTCTATCTTCAATTTTGTAGTTGCAGAAAGACGCCGAAATAAATTCAAACTTTCACAATTTTCGAAATTTCAGAGTTATCCGTGAAAATAGGACCTATGCCATCTTAATAAGTGTATTTTACTCTATTCATACAAAAAATTCAAAGGAAAACATTGGAGCCGTTTTTGAGAAAATTTTGAAAATGTCTGGGGAGTTTCGTGTAAAGTACCCCCAAATTTTGAAGAATATTTTTGAAAATCTCAAAGCTTTGACTCAAACCGGATCGACCGGGAAAATTGTACCTATGGTTTAGGCGCTAGTAATGTTCACAGACGGGTGGACAGGCGAACGGACAGACGGACGTTTTCCTTTCAATTGGTTTTTCGGTATCAAGGACCCACAAAAGAGGGTTTCTGGCTACACCACGTGTTAGGGGATTTTTTAAATTTAGCAACTGGTTTTATCCACTTTTTCATTATCCAGCACCCGGTAATGAATTTTTTTTCCGCCGAAAATTCGCCATTTTTTCGCGCAGCGTAACTTAACTTTCCCTATACTACGTATATCACTCCGTGTATACGTACGTATACGGGGAAGTAAATAATTGGAACCATTTTTGAGAAATCTTGTTTTTGTAATTTTTTAAAATTGCAAATATTGCACGCAGTATTGCGCGAACTATTAACATTTTCAAAAAAACATGGCCTTAATTAAATTATTCATGGACTTAAGACCTTCATTAAAAACTATTCATGGGCAACATATCTCATTTGAAGGAAAAGTCTCTATCTTCAATTTGGTAGTTGTAGGAAGATGCCAAAAAAATTCAAACTTTTGCAAAAATTCAGAGTTAACCATGAAAATCGGATCTATACCACATTTATAAGTGTATTTTATTTTACTATATTTTTACAAGAGATTTAAAGAAAAAATTTGGAGCCGTTTTTAAAAAAAAATTAAAACTCTGAGAGCCATGAGGGTACATGTGAAGTGCCCCCAAATTTTGAAGAAAGTTTTTTTAAAATCGCAGCGCCTCGAGTCGAGCCAGATCGAATGGGGAATATCCATTTACGAAAAATCCTTCTTATATAGGGTTTAGGTGCTAGTGGTGTTCACAGTTGGGCACAGTTGGGCGGACGTTTAAAAGAAAATACTATTTCGGTATCAGAGGACCCCAAAACGTATTTCCGTTAACATCTCGAAATCGATTTTCCGCTATATTACATAACTTTCTCTTATACGACGTATATAACTCTGTTTATACGTACGTATACGAAAAAGTATAAGAGGCCAGTATCCATAGGAAATCAAAGTCAGAACCATACGCAATGGAAGATAACACACCTGACATGGACTCTACGTATAAAATTATGTACTGTAAATAATGTCTGAGTGCGTTCGTTTATTAATTAAATATATTGCGTATCTTTTATACATTTAGTATTCGTTTTTATACATTAGTATCGTTCATTTATTAATTAAATTAATTTGCGTTCATTTATTAATTAAAAATATTGCGTATCTTTTATACATTAGTATTCTGATTTTTTCAAACTACATTCCCGATGTTCGATGAAGCCGCAATCCCAATTTCCATGCACCAGGCGCCGCTGCTTGCATGCAGATCTATATTGCTTGTTTAAAAAGTCAGGTAATTGTAAATGGCATTTAAAAGGTGCTAATTTCTTTAAATCACGCTGACTGTCACTGTGCAGACGTCATTGGCCAATGACATTGTTCTTTCCTTTTCGCATTTGAAAGCGAAATTCCCTTCTACAATAATTAATTATTTTCATATTATTTTTAATGTAAGAATTGTGATGAATTTCAAAATTATAGAACTGTATAATTAATTAATAACATCAGTTTCTGTAGCTAATTTGTATATTCCATGCACCCAGAAGCAAAGTTACTTTTTTAAGGTTGGCAATTTGATCATTTAAAAGCCAATGTACGTTGTGCTGCATTAATAACGTGCTTTTCCTAGCTTTGGAGTGTAGTTTGCTTGGTGATCTATCTGTATCGTGCGTTGATTAATTATTTAATTATCTTGAGTTTTGAATCTGTGTGCGTGTAGTCTGTTGAATTTGTTTTTCCATCTAAATTGAGCATATTCTGGTGCTTGAAGTTTCGTTCAGTCCGTTGTTATCTCGGACGTTTTTGTGAGTATTTGGAAATATTTTGTATTAAAAGCGACATGTGTACTAACTGGGTATTTTCGTCACAGTGAGTGACATCAGACGTTCAATAGATATATTCTAAAATGTATTTCTCTTCGATCATTTATTGTGGAACCTCGAAAACGGAGGCTTGTAACTACTGCACAAGTCTTTTGCAGATTTCAAATTACTTCAAGATGTCTCAGTTTGCATTTATGAATGACCTGAAAACTTGCCTAAAAATGGATGATCCGATTACAAAAGGTTCTGTACCTCGCTGGCAAAAGAAGGCTCTCGAGTCCTCAAGTTCAAGGTAAATCTAGTGGATTGCTAGCTAATTAACATCCATCTGTGAGACTTAACGAGTTTTTTTTTTTCGTTTCTTTGGGAATTTTATATATTTGAACTGTTATATAATTTGTATGGTATTTGGAATGCATATGTTACAAACTGGAATGAATTTACGTACATGGAAGATGATTTAAGAGTGTTTGTTTATATGTAAAATTATGAATGAAATTTAATACTTTTGCAAATTAATGAAAAATTGTATTAAACTGTGCTCTTAATAATAATATTGCTTACTGAAAGTATTGACTTATATTGACTTACTGAAAGTATCAAGCAAAGTCTGTCTAGATTAAAATTACAGTAAGTTAATTACATTTTCTTACTACATTTACTCACAGTAATAATATAATAAGTTCCCATTATCATGATGAATTACATGTTGAAAATATGTACAATTGATTAATATAAAAAATTAAATTAGAACAGGAATTTCATACAATTATATAACTTACAGTAATAAAACAAATTGTTTACTTGATGAATTACATGATTAACCCTTGTGTCTACGGTAAAAGAAATAATCCTTTAGTCTACACTTGGGTTACCCTGGGCAACCCGTGCATTTTTGGCTTTTAAAATATGCTATTTTGCTTTGAGTGTCTGTGTTTTTTGTCATTATTAGAAATCAATTGTATTTCATTGTATTATGTTGGGGTGATTGTCCTACATTGTTGTCAGCCTTTGAAACAATTGAAAAAATAGTTCGTGACGAGTTATTTTCGTACTATGTTCTGTTGTGAATCGGAAGTTTTTTACTTCTGTGCGTCTTTGTTTTCCCCTTTTTTCACATCATTATATTTTAACATCTGTTCATCTTTGTTTATTCATCCATTGTTGAAGTATGGAAGAATTTCAGGAATTTACGGATGAGGAATACAGCACGCTGTCTTCTAAGGATAAACAGATTTACATATAACAGTTATTTGAAAGAAAAAAGCTGTTTTATTTTTATCCACAATATACTGTGATGATTCTACATCCGGACCACTTTCAAAACCACAAATAATTTTATACTGTAACAAAAATAAAGGAGTAGACAATATGGACAAAATGTGTTCCCACTACAGTGTGAAAAGACGTACATAGAGATGGCCGGTGGCATTTTATTATAATATAGTAGATGTCGCATGTTTATCAGCATATGTCATATACAGTAAAAATAACACACAATAGAAGTTTGTTACACAAAAAAGGAGGATTTTTCTTCAAGAATTAGGAAAGTAATTAGCAATGCCAGCTGTAGTGTGCCGCTCTGAAGCATCCCGCATGCCTGCAATCTTTTTCTGTAAAATCTGGAATAGAGTGCATGCTGGGAAAGCCAGTGGCTATTATTACAACAACAACAACTCAGCCTCAGCAAGATTCCAGTGGAAAGCTTCCTATTGGAGACTGCTCTATTAGTAAAAATCAGGTACCAAAAAGAAAAAGGAAAACAAGGAAACAATGTGTACCTCGCAGCAAACCAATTTGTGATGAACATTCTTTCACAACTATAACTTGTTGCCGTTGTAAATAAAAGGATTTGATACTGTTTTCATAAATGAAAAAGGATGAAACATATCTTTAACATTCAAAAAATACAATATATTATTTATACTGTGAGCCTCCACTATATGATAAAAAATGTAAACCTTATGTTGAATTTAGTTTGTCAGTAACATTGTTTATGTTAATTATTTTAGTAGTAATTGTTCAAGAACTTGATACATTTCTGCTTTAGTATGTAAGTTACATAATTAATTGGCCTTCCAGTCACTAACTGTCAAGAAAAAAGCCTTATTTACATTTGTTTTGAATGCCAGGTGTAGGGTTACCCAGGTAACCCACTGTAGACTTAAGGGTGCTTTACAATTAAATCAATATAACTTTCTGAGGAAAAGCCCTCTGAGCACAAAATTCCGTTATAATGTTAATTTGAAGCTAATTAACGAATAACTGGACGCTTCAGGAAAAAAATCAATCCCAGAAGTCCAAAATCGATATTTTAAGTTGCAGAGGTTACCCGGGTAACCCACTGTAGACACAAGGGTTAATAAAGCTAGGCAAATACTCCTAATAAACTTTAAAATGATTTACATTTTAAACTACTGTCTTTGTTTGATTTACATTTGACTACTGTCTTAAAATGATTTACATTTTAAACTACTGTCCAAATTAAAAATAACATTAACAATTCATTACATTAATCAACTAGCAGATTAAGATAGTTGCAAATAGCTTGCAATTAAGGGTGAGTAATTCTATTATCTTCCAGTAATAATTTAATTAACTTACAGTAACTTGAATACATTAGATGTTAATAATAGTTGTAAGTGCTTACAATATCCTGACATATAATTACATTATTTACTTTATTGCTAAATTGTCTTTTAATTCATTGCCTTGCATTGAATTGAAAGACTGGTACAAAGAGTGGTAATTCTTGTAGCGGTACATGGTTTTTAATTACAGAAAATTTAAAGCAGATTTATGGACACACACTAATAAGGTGATATTTAAGCAATGTTTTGAAGTATTTATCATCAGCTGACTTTCTGTTAATTGGGAGATTATTAAAACTCTGCTGCAATGCAAAAAGGATCTTTGTTAGTTGAAGACTTGCTAGTGTATATCCTGTGATAGTCCCTATGCCCTCTAGTATGGTAGTTATCTAAATCTTTATTACTAAGATATTGTAAGTGTGTCAACTTATTTGTTATTAGTCAGGCTTCGATCTATAACTATTCCTAAAAACTTATGACAATCTATTTGATTCATTGTCTACTTCCACTTTTAGGTTTTGGTGTTGATAAGCGTGACGAAACTTGAAATTGATTAGTAGTTTTATCATTATTTAATTTCAGCCCATTTATGGACGAATAACTTGTAATTGATTTTAATGATTGTCAGATTAGTTTTTAGATGGCAAAGATTTTACCCAATCCTTATTAATGTATTATGTGCATAAGAAATTACAGAGAAATCAGACGAGCTTGGAATATCATTAACAAATTAGAAATAGCAAAGGTCTGAGCACAGATCCTTGCAGAACACCTGTGGTATTTGTATCAAAATTTGATTTAACTTTGGTTAAGAAATTTTCAGATTGCCAGAAGATCTCTATACATTGCTTATGTCTTGAGGTAAAATCTGATGAGGTCATTAACTCCACTCCTTAATCCATAATAATTTAGTTTTGTTCAGTTTTTCAGGAGTAGAGACAGGGTTTTCATGCACTATTAAATGCTAAAATATGCATGCAAATATGCACTATCAAATGGCTGGGTGCAGGCTGCAGGGTAAAAATGGACAAAACATGCCCAATCAAATTTTTTTACTTAAATTTTTATTTACATTGCCTTTTGTAAAAGTGAACAATTAACAATTTTTCTAAACTGTTCTATGTCAAATTCATTATTTTGTCAGAAAAAGGTTTTTGAATGCAGAAAATGACCTTTTTACTTCACCAAACATATATATTATTATTCAAAGTCTGAATCTAAGCCAATGTAAGGTCAAATTCTACATTTTCTGATTTTTCACCTCAATGTTGTAGAAATTTAAAGTCACTATTGGAATTTAACACTTCATGTATATAATTTCTCTATAGCAGTCTCATCCACATTTCCAAACATTAATTCTAAATACTGTAATGTCTTCAACAATTTTAATGACTCCACTATAGGAAGATGTACTGATTCTAGTTTCTGAAGATAAAGAAGATAATTTCTTCATTTTTATGGATCCAGGATGTCCTATCTTGTATTTCTCTAGAAATCCTTTAAACATTGAATTTGCTACTTTTTTGAATGGTATATTTGCCCTTACTAAAGCATTACATGTTTCCATTAAAATGGATTTGTTGCAAGCTTCAATGTTGCCTCAGTAACAAAAGTTTGTATTAAGTGTGATGTAATTTCTTCCCTTTTTGTAGCTTTGTCACTAAGAGAAGTAGATGCAAAGTTTTGGCAAACTTGACACTTTTTTAGAACATTTAATCTACATAAATAAATTCAAATTATATAGGACTGCAAATTCCTCAAGAAAAATATAAGAATTTTGCTACAAGTCATAAGTTTTGAAACAATTTTACTCAAATTTTGATGCAAATTAATGCGAGATTTAATTATGCGTACTTTATTATTAAAATGGCTTTAGCTAAATGTTCAGGTTCAAACTATCTGGGCAGATATTATATAGCCTCAAATTTTTGATTTGGTCGTAGAAATCAGTATGTACTTGTTTCGTTGTGCTACTTTCTCTTATTGATAAAAATATTCTCTTTATAAACACAGTGATGCTACTAGTACTTCAAAAGAAATTAAAAGCAAAAACATGAAATGCTCCACATTTTTACAATTTTTTGAATAGCATTAAAAACAATAGAAGTAAAATTCTGAAACTAAGAAAAATGTTTGGAAATAATGTGCGTTTACCACACACAATAATTATTGAAAATCAATTTACCAAAGTGTTTTTAAACTCAAAAAAATCTCCAAACATCTAAAAAAAATTATTAATAGGATCCCGAAGTAATTATTTTCACTTCAATAAAAATTAGTTTTGTTTTTGTTTGCATTTCTATTTCATTGACATTGTTTTATCCTTTTCTAAGTTTCAGTATTTTAAATTATATAATCATTGTCCAGCAACATTCGACAAGCAGCGTTAAACATTTCGTCTAGGAAAATGCCCATTAGTAGATATATTTTTACTTGGCCAAATACTTAGTATAAGAGAAGTTATGTAATGCTGCGCAAGAAAACTGGATTTTCGGCAGAAAAAAATTATTCCCGGGCCCTGATCTTGAAAAAGTGGATAAATCAATTTGCTAAATTAAGAAACAAAAATCCCCTAATACGTGGTGCAGACAGAAGCCCTGTTTTGTGGGTCCTTGATGCCAGAAAAAACAGATTAAAAGCAAAACGTCTGTCTGTGAACAACGCTGGCGACTAAACCATTCAGCCAATTTTCTCGAAAATTGATATTCCCTGATCGATCTGACTGATCTCGTTGCTCCTTGATTTTGAAAGTGATTTTTTAAGTTTGATAAGTTTGAAAGCGATATTTTAAGTTTCCATTGAATGAAAAAATTGCGCCAACAATTTTGACTAAATTTTGTTGTTGGGTAGTCTGAAAATCATTTAAGAGAATGGCGCAGGTCTCATGTTGGTAGAAAACTCTGAATTTTCGAAAATTGCAAGTTTGAATTTTTGTGGACGTCTTCATAAAACTACCAACTTGAAGATAGATTTTTCCTCCAAATAAAATTTGTTCTCCAAAGAGTTCTTTCATGAAGTTCATATACAGTTTTTTGGAAATTTTAATAGTTTTCATGCAATATTGCGTGCAAGTATGTTTTTCATTTTATTTCTAAGAACAAGAATTTCATTAGGAAGCTTACTTTTGGGTTTCTTCACTACATTCATTTGCCTCTTTACAATGGGACATGCAATATTCAAATGATGATTTAATGCATTCAAGAACAAGTTCCATTTCTCGTTGATGTCACAAGTATTGTATACTCAGTCCATTCCTCTTTTTTTGGAGAGATTAATTTAGCAAATGTAGTTTAGTATCACTTGTCTCGTGTGAATGTGTATTTAGGTAGTTAAAGGCTAATGGGGCAATTGATTATTTCAATGATTTGTGCAGAGTTATGAGATAGATGAAAATCAATATTATGAGAAGAGTATTTATTAATTTCAATTTTGTAATGGTGTGGTCTATGGTAGAGCTGGAATGGGTTGTAATGTTGGCCCATACTCCACAACATGAAGATGAAGCTCTTTAGTAAATCATGTAGTTCATTATGTTCAATACTTCAGATCTCCCAAAATAATTAACTTACTATTGTGGTTTCCTATGAGTTTTGTTAAAGGTTCTTCAAACCTGAGTAGAAAGTCATTAACACTAGAATTTGGGGATTTATAAATGCCTATAATTTTTATCTTAATCTATGATGAATTTAATTAAATCTCTTAATTTGTTACAAAAGACATTAGCATTGGAATTTTATAATAATATTTACTGTGAAGTTTTTATTTTTGCTCAGGCACCCTTGACAGAACAGGTGTGTTCTTAGGGAGGAAATTTGAGGCACTTGGAACAATGACATTGAGTTTTCTTTCTTTTCTTATTACAATACCAACCTCTTTACGCCATCTTTGGAGTTTGTTTTTTAATTGGCAAATGCTGACACTTTGTCTCATCTGTTGGAAAGTTGTTTGATAACTATACAAATTGAGCTCTCCTCTGACAAGATAAAGACATAGATTCTTGAAAAATAAATGCCACTGAACTATGGAGTTATTAATGCAGGTAGAAATTATGAATGAATTAAAGCCTGCAACATTCTTCATAATGTCTGTAATTTCTAGCGCAACTGTAAATAGCACACTTTTCAACTGCATTGACTTTCTTCCTCCTTATCTCTGCTTATTTTGTGCTCAGTATCAATGTAATTCTCTTTTCTCTGCATCATATTCACATTTGGCATCATGTGTCCTAATCCTCACCATATTAAAATCTGGCTCCAAAAGAAGCCGGTATTCCACTTGCTTCCCCTTCATGACAAGGAGTTCAGTGCCTTCAAATAAGTTTTGCAGCTTGTTAAAACAACCCAGAATATAAAGTTAGTGTTCACACGTGATATTGCTAATCCTTGTTATAACAGTAACAAACATTAACTACTCACTTTAAACTGCACCTGCATTTTGTTTCACTAATGCTTGAAGAGGGTATTTAGTACCAAATACATCTTAAAACATTTTTTCCTTAAAAAGCATCATTCTATGATTGCTTAAGTCCCTATTGTAGCTGTGTACATTTAATTTCCTTTATTACAGTATTTTGAATGGTAACCTGTTCATAAATTTTTCCAGTTTCTGAATTAAAAATGGTTATTTTAAAATTAATCTATTTAATTAAAAAAATAATGTATCAAAAATTTGCTAATTTAAAAATAGTAATAGGGAAAAGCTGCCTAAATCATGTATACCAACTAACTAAAAGCACCATTTTATGCTTACTTAAAAATAAATTACTTTTATCCTCTAATGAAAATTTTAAGTGTAATTTTTAATCAGCTGGGATGAGTATATCAGGAGATCCCTTTTCAAAAGTTTTTAGTTGTAAGAAAGCTGCCAATTGGATAACTGCATTCCAGCTGATGAAATAGCAATTTCACTAAGTTTTATTTGGAGTAGCTTGTTGGGAAATAGAACTGGCTGTACTTCTAAAAAACAATGTTGAAATACAAATGTAGGAATGAGTCAAAATTGTTATTTTTCAGTATAAATATCAGCTTGAATACTTCAAAAACAAAGGCTTCCACTTCATTGAAACCAAAAACACCTACCAAAAATAACATCACTCCTAAGAAAACTCCAAAGAAAACTCCGAAGAAATCCTCAGGTATGATAATGATAATAATCTGAATGTTTAAAATTATTGATGTAAAAGTCTTCATTATTTTAATATCACTGTCTCTTCTGAAGAGTCATTAGTATTTATTCGCATATGAAAACGCAATTATCAAATTCAATATAATCATTGCACTTAAGCAAATAGTCTATGCAGTTTTACATTTGTTCAAATAAATTAATTGAAACTTTTCAACAATTTTTCTTTAGACTGGAGAATAAATTGATACTTACGGAGATAATTCTATATTAGAGTTGTTTCCTAATCTGGCCACAAGATTTAAAGACGAATGAAAATAAAGATTTCTTCTCACTGTGAAAGTTACAAATAAAATTTGATTAGTTCTCCAGTCACTAGACAGAACTTGAATGTTAATCCTCGCTAGTATACTTCACAGGCAATATTGTATAAAAGGTTGAAGAAAAACTGAAGGTCATTCAAATTTTATTGAGACAAGAGTGAACTAATATTTATGATTGTCACTATTTGTTCAAATTTGTGTGATAATTCCAATTTTCCATGTCACTTAATTGAACAATTTTTTGCTGTATTGTCTCTAGTGTTTTAATGTAGATTTGATACAAAGATGACCAGATGGAGCTTGCATATAGAAGAGATGGTTGAAATATTGTTAAATATGTTTTCAAAGTTTGTGTATTTGAGAAGTCTGTGATCATTATCTTCTAAATTTTAACGTTCTGTTAGCTTTTACCAAAATATCTTGATCATGATCAAATTTCAATTTAAGATCAAATACAACTTGTAGATCGAATATATTTAGATACAGATTCTAATCTATTCCCTTTGTAACAAATAATAGATAATTGGATTACCTTGTGCAATGATACATCATGATTTTACATTTTTCTGGGTTGAAGTGTAATTTATTTGAGTCAACATATTGACAGGATGTAAAGATTTTCCTGTAAGGTTTTACAATCATCAATTGATTTTTATATGAAAATATTATTTCAAGTCCCTGGCTAAAAGAAACAAAATTGGATGGAAAGCTGGACTTCATTTAGTTTATGAATTGTAAATAAGCAATGTCATTAAGCAGTAGTCCAAGGTGGAATCCTTGAAAAGACTAAAGGTTCTCTCTCTTGATAGAAAAGCTTTATATTTCACATTTTGTATTTTATTGTTTCTGAAATTTTTATTCACCTCAAAAAAGTTCCATGTATTCCCTTTAATACAGTTCTTGCAAAATTGTGATTAATAGTGTCAAAGGCTTTTGAAAAATCTGCATAGACAACCTTGACTTGAATATATTCTACTCTTTCTCTCTCTCTCTCTTTCCCCCTCTCTCTTTCCCCCTCTCTCTTTCCCCCTCTCTCTTTCCCCCCTCTCTCTTTCCCCCTCTCTCTTTCCCCCTCTCTCTTTCCCCCTCTCTCTTTCCCCCTCTCTCTTTCCCCCTCTCGTCTTTCCCCCTCTCTCTTTCCCCCTCTCTCTTTCCCCCTCTCTCTTTCCCCCTCTCTCTTTCCCCCCTCTCTCTTTCCCCCTCTCTCTTCCCCCCTCTCTCTTTCCCCCTCTCTCTTTCCCCCTCTCTCTTCCCCCTCTCTCTTCCCCTCTCTCTTTCCCCCCTCTCTCTTTCCCCCTCTCCTCTTTCCCCCCTCTCTCTTTCCCCCTCTCTCTTTCCCCCTCTCTTTCCCCCCTCTCTCTTTCCCCCTCTCTCTTTCCCCCCTCTCTCTTTCCCCCTCTCTCTTTCCCCCCTCTCTCTTTCCCCCCTCTCTCTTTCCCCCCTCTCTCTTTCCCCCCTCTCTCTTTCCCCCCTCTCTCTTTCCCCCCTCTCTCTTTCCCCCCTCGTCCTCTTTCCCCCCTCTCTTCTTCCCCCCTCTCTCTTTCCCCCTCTCTCTTTCCCCCTCTCTCTTTCCACCCTCTCTCTTTCCTCCCTCTCTCTTTCCTCCCTCTCTCTTCCTCCCTCTCTCTTTCCCCCTCTCTCTTTCCCCTCTCTCTTTCCCCCCTCTCTTTCCCCCTCTCCCTCTTTCCCTCTCTCTCTTTCCGCCCCTCTCTTTCCGCCCCCTCTCTCTTCCCCCCTCTCTCTTTCCCCCCTCTCTCTTTCCCCCCTCTCTCTCTTCCCCCCTCTCTTTCCCCCTCTCTCGCTCTTTCCCCCCCTCTCTCTTCTTTCCCCCTCTCTCTTTCCCCCCGTCTCTCTTTCCCCCCTCTCTCTCTTTCCCCCCTCTCTCTCTTTCCCCCTCTCTCTCTTTCCCCCCTCTCTCTTCCCCCCTCTCTCTCTTTCCCCCTCTCTCTCTTTCCCCCTCTCTCTCTTTCCCCCTCTCTCTCTTTCCCCCTCTCTCTCTTTCCCCCCTGCTCTCTCTTTCCCCCCTCTCTCTCTTTCCCCCTCTCTCTCTTTCCCCCTCTCTCTCTTTCCCCCCTCTCTCTCTTTCCCCCCCTCTCTCTCTTTCCCCCTCTCTCTCTTTCCCCCCTCTCTCCCCTCTCTTCCCCCCTCTCTCTTTCCCCCTCTCTCTCTTTCCCCCTCTCTCTCTTTCCCCCCTCTCTCTCTTTCCCGCCTCTCTCTCTTTCCCCCCCTCTCTCTCTTTCCCCCCTCTCTCTCTTTCCCCCTCTCTCTCTTCCCTCTCTCTCTTTCCCCCTCTCTCTTTCCCCCTCTCTCTCTTTCCCCCTCTCTCTCTTTCCCCCTCTCTCTTTCCCCCTCTCTCTTTCCCCCTCTCTCTCTTTCCCCTCTCTCTCTTTCCCCCCTCTCTCTCTTTCCCCCCTCTCTCTCTTTCCCCCTCTCTCTCTTTCCCCCTCTCTCTCTTTCCCCCTCTCTCTCTTTCCCCCTCTCTCTCTTTCCCCCTCTCTCCCTCTTTCCCCCTCTCTCTCTTTCCCCTCTCTCTCTTTCCCCTCTCTCTCTTTCCCCCTCTCTCTCTTTCCCCCTCTCTCTCTTTCCCCCCCTCTCTCTCTTTCCCCCTCTCTCTCTCTTCCCCCTCTCTCTCTCTTCCTCCCCCTCTCTCTCGTCTTTCCCCCTCTCTCTCTCCTCTTTCCCCTCTCTCTCTCTCTTTCCCCCTCTCTCTCTCTTTCCCCCTCTCTCTCTCTTTCCCCCTCTCTCTCTCTTTCCCCCTCTCTCCTCTCTTCCCCCTCTCTCTCTCTCTTCCCCCCCCCCTCTCTCTCTTTCCCCCCCTCTCTCTCTTTCCCCCTCTCTCTCTCTCTTCCCCCTCTCTCTCTCTCTCTTCCCCCTCTCTCTCTCTCTCTTTCCCCCTCTCTCTCTCTTTCCCCCTCTCTCTCTCTCTTTTCCCCCTCTCTCTCTCTTTCCCCTCTCTCCCGTCGAGGTGGGTTGGTCCACGTCCTGACGGGGGGATGCAGAGAAGGCTCTCAAGTGTTTCCTTTCTCCATTTTTTCATCTTCTTGCTTCTCATTTCATGTCATGTACGTTCTTTTCACTCCTTTTTCTTCCTCACTGGCCTTCTCTGTATGCTGAACGCCCACCCATGTGTTTGCCGTGCATGGCGACCCGTGTCGGAGGGAATGTGTGTCCTGGCAGTTGAGAGACCCTGTTTGTTTCCAACTAGTCCTGGTGCTATGTCTTTTGGCTTGCACTAAGGGGTACGTCTACGTGTTTTTGGGGAACATTCCTTGTAGGTGTCAATACACTCGTTTTGGCCTCGGACTCTTCTAGACGGGCGGTCGGGAGCTAACCCACTCCCGATCAATCGGCTCGGACTAGGTCTTGCACTGAACTCCAGGGTGAGCGGGGGGATCCACGGCGGTGCAGCGCTGTGACATTCCCCTACTATATCTCCGTGTCAGCCCTGGCACCCCAGTGGGGTGTCCCCTTGGTTGGGCTCCATGGTGGGTGGGGAGCACGGAGACGAATCTGCTTCAATCGTATGGAGCCCAAAACAAACCCCTTGCCCTCTTCCGCAAGGAAGAGGCGATGTGAGACGGTAGATTTGAATAGCTTCTTCCTTCGGGAAGAGAACAAACCAAAGAAACCTCGGTTTCTTGTCATGTCGTGTGTTGAAGTTGAAAAATCCTTCAAAAGTGTTAGTGCGGTCCGCCTCGCGCGAGCCATTGAAGACTGTTTTGGAAAGCTGCAAGCGGTCGTGCGACAGAGGAATGGTACCATTCTTTTCGAAGCGCGCACCGACGAGCAGATTGACAAGATCCAAAAAACCAAGCAGATTGCCGGCCTCCAAGTGGAAGTGACCACTCACCCTACCCTTAACTTATGTAAGGGAGTGGTCAATCACGAAGACTTTGCGCTTGAAAGTGAGGACGAACTTCTCTCCTTTTTTAAGAACCACGGCGTTACGGAGGTGTATAGGATCAGGAGGAAGGAGAATGGGAAAGAGATCCCCACTCCCACCTTGATCCTGACTTTTAATCTCCCTTCTCTCCCAGAGAAAATTAGCTGTGGGTACTATAACCTTCGCGTGCGGCAGTATGTGCCGAACCCCCTGCGCTGCTTTAAGTGCCAGAGGTTCGGTCATACACAACAAAGGTGCATGGCCGTAAGCCCTGCTTGCGCAAAGTGCGGTAATTCCGCGCACGATCCCAACCCTTGTTCATCACCTGCCCGCTGTGTAAATTGTGAAGGAGACCATGCGGCCAACTCTAACAAGTGCCCCACATATCTCAGAGAGCGGGAGGATCCAAAGGATTAGGGTGACGGAGAAGGTATCTTTCCCGGAAGCGAAACGCCGATACCTGGTGAAGAACCCTGTTGACCTCAGGCGTTCCTTTTCTAGCACTCTGGCGAACACGGTCAAAGCGACGAGCATTCAGTCCTCTCCTGCTACTCCTCCAGTAGCGAACTTTTGTTGCCAGGTATCCCCAGTGGACTTCCCTGAGGAGACATCGCCTTTGCAAGGTGGGAAAATATAATCCCCACAAAATTCAGACACCACCCAAGAAGGACAACAAAGACAAAGACAGAACAAGAATCCACTTCTCAGCCGCGCAAGAAAGGCTGATGTCACACGGCCTATTGGCCTGGACAAGAAAAATGATAGATCCTCGAAACTCCGACCACCTACCCCGACTCCTGAAACTCGCTCTGAGCGATCTCTCAGCCTGTCGAGCAGTGGTCAGGACGAGTCCGCCTCGGAGGAAACTTCAGCCGGGATGGACACTCGCTCCTTCGGGCGGCAGAGGCGAAAAAAAGGAAAAGAAGAAATCCTCTTAACTTCTTAAACAACGGCTCTCCTATCCTGGAATCTGAACGGATTTTCTCTCCGACGGGACGAATTAAAATTCTTATTGTCCCGTTATACACCATCAATTTTCTGCTTACAGGAAACTCATCTTTCTCCACCACGGTCCATACACTTTCGCGGTTTCACCCCTTATAGGGTTGATGTCGATGACGGCCTCCGCGCTCACGGCGGAGTTACTACTTTGGTCCAGGATTCGCTGTATTCTGCAGAAATCCCTGTTCACACAGATCTTCAAACAGTTTGTGTGCGGTGTATCTGCCGTCCCTCTCACTCACCGTATGTAATATCTATATTCCCCCAAGACAAACGGTGTCGGCTGAAGACCTTCTAAGTCTAATAAACCAATTGCCCACACCTTTCTTGGTTGTGGGTGATGTAAACGCCCACAGCCCTCTTTGGGGTTCCTCTCGTACGTGTCAAAGAGTGTGCTATTTTGGAATCTGTCATCGACACCATGAATTTGGCTATTCTCAACACTGGGGAACCAACTCATTTTGCCGTAGCTACGAATTCTAGCACGGCTATTGATGTAGCCCTTTGCAGCTCTTCACTTGCTACTGCTATGCGGTGGACCATATTAGAAGATCTTTATGGAAGCGACCATTACCCCACGATTGTCCACATTGATCATCTTCGCCGTAGCTGTGCACGGCCCCCTCAATGGATCGTGCGACGAGCTGACTGGTCGACATTCCAGAATAATGTTAACCTGTCAGACGGTCCCTTCGGAAATGTGGACGAAATGACAGAACATTTTAATAGCGCTGTACTCGCTGCCGCTTCCACCGCAATTCGAAGGCAAGTGGTAAACCGCGACACCCTTTCGTTCCGTGGTGGAATGAGAACTGCTCGAGAGCGGTCAGTGCTCGAAAAAAGGCACTGGCACGTCTCAGACACTATCCAACAGTGGATAACTTAATCGAGTATAAAAGATGCCGGCGAAGGCTAGAAGAACTATCGTAGAGAGCAAAAATGCATCGTGGAGAGCGTACGTTTCGTCTCTCAATTGTCACACGCCACCACGCCTGGTATGGAGAAAAATTCGACAGATAAGAGGACACTCTTTACCAAATACGGTGCCAGGTCTCCTGAAAAACGGAGAAATGATTACATCTCTAGATATGATTGTAGAAGAACTCGCCGCGCACTATGAAGCCATGTCAAGTTCGGCGAACTACGCTCCTGACTTTCTTTTGATCAAAGAAGGATGGAGAGCCGTCCGTTGGATTTCTTCTGCAGAGCGTGTGAAGATTACAACACACCCTTTCTCCATATCGGAATTGCGCTCTGCTCTTGCATTGGCCAGACGAACTGCCCCAGGTCCTGATGAAATACACAACTTAATGTTACAACATCTTCCTGATGTGGCGATGCAATTTCTCCTCCGCCTTTATAATCGCATCTGGGAAGAGCACACCATCCCTGCTGTATGGCGAGAGCCATAGTTATCCCAGCTCTGAAGGAGGGAAAGGATCGGTCGCTGGCATCGAGCTACCGACCTCTCGCTCTCACCAGCTGCGTTTGCAAAGTGCTGGAACGGATGGTAAACCAGCGCTTGGTCTGGACCTTGGAGTGCAGAAACCTACTGGCACCAATTCAGTACGGTTTCAGGAAACACCGGTCTACCCTTGACCATCTCGTCGCTTTGGCAACGGAAATTTCACCTCGTTCGTTCTGAGACAACACCTTGTCGCCGTACTATTCGATATAGAACAGGCGTATGACACCACTTGGAGGTATGGCATTCTGCGAACCTTGCACTCGTGGGGATTCAGGGGGAAGCTCCCCTTATTTCCTCCAAAATTTCTTATCGGACAGTCTTTTCAGAGTTCGCATTGGTGACAAACTGTCTAACAGTCCCCCCCTTGAAAACGGCATCCCTCCCCCAAGCTCGGTGCTAAGTGTCACTCTGTTTGCCATAGCCATAAATAGTATAGCGTCGTTCGTGAGGCAACCCTGTGAAGGCATCGCTGTTTGTAGATGATTTTTGCCATTTTTGGTTCATCCAGCAGCAAATAAGTGTGATCCAGAGGC
>JAHLJT010002406.1:9719113-9890341 GCA_031308135.1 Acheta domesticus | reverse complement strand
TCTATCAACTTCAATGTTCTCTGACGTCATTTTCCCTCTAAGTTGACTTCTGCACACTTGTCAAGACCAAACTTCATGCAGATGTCATTGCTAAAATCATTGATGACAGACAGCATTTGGGAAAGAATCGTTTCATTCTTAGCAAACCCTTTAAGATCATGTAAAATAAATGTGATAAGGCATTTCATCACCATGGAGCTTGTAACCAAAGTCCGTGTGCGACAGCTGTCTCGATAGAGGGATCAAACTAATGCAAAATAGCAGAGGGGGTAGTGAATCTCCTTGAAAAATTCCCCTGTTAATCTGAATACTTCTTGTTTCTACTACTCCCTTTCTGCTGTGGATTAGTAACCTGGCGCTCCACGACTTCATACTAGCCTTGCAAAACTCAACAAGTCTAGGATGAAATCGATAGATCTCCAGGGTCTTCATAATCCAATCGTGTGGTACACTGTCAAAGGCTTTCTGGTAGTCAATCCAAGCCATGCTTAAATTACGTTTTCGTTTCGTTACATCATTCAAAATTATTTTATTCAGAAGCAAGATTTCCTTACAGCCATAGGAACCTTTACGACAACCTTTCTGTTCAACTGGCAACAGATGGTTCTTCTCTAGGTGCGTATACATTTTGTCAACTATGGCTGCAGTTATCAGTTTGTACATTACTGGCAGGCAAGTAATTGGCCTGTAGTTCTTCGCCAAAGAGCTGTCTCCTGCTTTGGGTAGCAAATACGTGATGCCGCGAGTGAGCCATTCGGAGAGTTCCTTAGGGTTTTCTAAAATTTTATTAACAGCCTTTGCTAGATGTGAACGTAATGCTGTTAATTTCTTAATCCAATAAATCTGGATCTTATCAACTCCAGGGGATTTCCAGTTTCCCATGTCCTTAATTGTTTGGCATAGGTCCTCTTTCGAGAATCCTTGAACATGTTCCACTGTTTCCAGGAGTCCATTGGCAGCATCAACTTCAGATTGGAGCCACGATGCGTCTTTGTTGTAGGATCTGGTTTCCTCCCAGATTCCTGCCCAAAATATTTCGACGTCATATTTTGAAGGAGGGGCAGTATTGCCATTCGATTTTTGAGTCAGACTGCGATAGAATCTCTTCCCGTCTGTTTCAAACAACCGGTTCTGTACACGGAAATCTATTCTACGTTTGTACCGTGTTATTCGTTGAGCCCACGCTTGGATTTTCTCTTTTAGCTTTTCAGCTACCATTAGCCTTGTTGTGTCATTGTCAATTAGGTATATTTATTCAACATGGAGTATTTTTTGTTGAACTATACGTGTGGTTTGACTTGGAAGATGCCTCGGCTAGGAGTGATATTTCAGGCCGTGTTTCGGCTATCCGTTTCATAATTCTTTTCATCCATGGAGGTACGGGGCATTTTACTCTTCTCTGGCTGTCGGCCATCGGTGTTCTTGGCCAGCCCCAAGATTATTTGAGATACTAGATATCCAGTTGCATACACGATGTGATTGATTTCAGTAATATCTAGATCTCTCCTTGAGGTCTGTACAACCTCATTTAAGACAGAATTCGCTGTTTCTATCACTCTCTTAGCTTTAGCATTTTCGTAAATTCTCCTCAACGGTGCACGAGATTCAAATGGAAGTAGACGAACTCGTTCTATCTCAAGTCGGAGGTGGTCCCGTATCATGTCCTTATCGTGTGACTCATGGCCAGATGAATTTTCACCACTGACGGATGTTTCATTTGGAATAGATGAACCTTCAAGGGGACCATCGTTTTCAGGGATATTAGATGGTTCTAAATGTTCGTCATGTGGATAGTTTGATCGAAGAACATACTCTGCGTTTCTCTGGATGTCTGCAAGTTGTTCTGCTGTGAATTTTCCACTGCTGAGTATGTATCGTCGTTGACTGGCGAGCTTTGAGTCTAGGGTAGGTCTCATATCTGGGTTCCGCTCTCTCCATATCTTAAAAACTTCTATTTCTGAGCCCCCATTTTTCGTTTTTGCATAGTAAAAGCACCACATCACCTCCTTTAATTCATCCCGGGTCCATCTCTGACGATGGCTTCGAGCTACTGCCGGCTCTGGGTCCCTGGGACTAACATCCGTGGGATAGCCAGATGTCGACAAGGTGACATTAGCTCGGTTTCTAAGCAGGTATGGGACATTGGTAGAACAAGGCACGTTAAGGCTCATTACATTGCTTGTTCTATCCTTTTTGCTCATTGGTTTCGAGTGAAGATTCGCAGGTAGCAAATTCGAGTTCACTGATCACACTTAACCTTTGGGTTGTTTCCTGCCATCCGTTACTGCGACCCATAGTGGTCTCGGGGCATCCCCCCGCAGGGCCTAGCAAGGGGTCCCTCCGATCGCCAGTCGGCATTACTAAACCCCACGGGATTTTCACTGACTGTTGAAGGCACTCCTTCGCTGGCTAATGCAAGGTTCGGGCCTCCACTCTAATCAGTGGCCTGGTGTGCCAACCCAGTTTCTCTCCTGTACCCTCCATGGGCCGATAACAGGAAGTCCAAAGGTTCATGACCCTTCCCTTTCTATTTACTTCCCACTCTTCCTCAAAATGGAGTACTTCTTCGTCGGACCCCTCATCTTCAACCTATTCAGCAAGGGAGGCCCTACCAGTAGCTAGGCTACCTCTGACATAGTTCTCAGGCTCATGGGGGTGCTCAAGCTCCACCACCAACTGCAAGGTCGTGTACTCCCTATGTGGAGTCGTTATTATTATTATTACTAGCAGTGGTAGCCTAATGTCGAAGGAACCAAGTTGTTTATAGTAAAAGTTGCAGCAACTTGCTGAGTGACACTGCTCAAGGCAGATTATAAATCCCAAAGACCTTGGTCTCTCCATCATAATTTTAAAATGGGTTTTATTTCATTTACTGTATAGAACAGTGGCAGCTCGTGCTTTGGTTGCACAACCTCCAGATAATCGAAAAATATTTTATATTAGGAATGTATACTTCTGTTTTAATGACCTTAAATAATAAAGATTTTACAGCATTATCGATGTACTTGCTGAAAAAGGTATTCCCGACGTTTTAAACTTCGGTTAATTGACTTTTCTTTCTTCAGTTCAGTCCTCTTCATTCAGTTTAGATGTTTTAGTCAGCGTTGCAACTTAACCACTTAAATTTTGCAATTATTTTGTGATATTTAGCATGGTTTCTATCTGTGGCTTTGGCGTAGCTAGGTGGGGGCAGGGGTCCGCCCCGAGTGACACCAATTAGAAAATTTTAGAATTGGAATTATATAATTTTAGTGTTTTATTTAAAAAGTAATATTTTTAAAAAACATGCTCTTGTTAATTAGTTATACTTCATTTTAGATTATTTACAATTAAATTTCAGTTTTTCTGAATTAAATGCAGTTTTTTAATATATTATAAATGTCAGGTTCAAATATATTTTCATTAAACAATGTATAAATTATTCGTTAATAGTTTTTTTGTAATTAATGTGTGGGGAGGGTGAAACCATTAGTTTTGCCCCGGGTGACACCAACTGAAGCTACGCCACTTGCTTTCCTGAACTTGTAATGGTTTGACTAAAATTGACTCAAGAGTGATTCAAGAGTTAATTTGGAATGTTTTACTATCGGTTTGTTGTAGTGCACATTATTAAAATCAATCCGAAAGCCACAAGACGTCTGCAAACATGTATTTATTGTACCTCCGGGTCACTCGACTTATCCTGATTTCTCATAAAAAAAATATCGTCTTCTCGATCTTCTTTGACGACATCGCTGGTCCCCGCAACGACCGGCTTGATGACACCGCTGTGCTCTTCTCGGAGACGCACCCATGGCAGTCTCGAACGGCAACTCAATTGGACTTCCAATTATTTAGTACATTTTCCGTGAAAGGAAGTTCTTTTTTGAATACTCATTCGTCTTCTAAGATTTCTTCTGTGTTTACGTCTACGACTCTCCCTACGTCTACGACTCCCTACGTTTTTGGCTTTCTCTACGTCTACGCCTTCCACTGCGTCTACTTTTCCCACGTCTACGACTTTCTCTACGTGTACGCCTTCCTCTGCGTCTACGTCTTTCTCTACACCTTCGTCTACATTTTCCTTTGTCTTTCTCTTCGAAAAATTCCTGTAGGTACCGGAGTTTAATCAACGCCCCTATATCGATCTATTTAGGTGGCGTTGGTTTAATTTTCGGCATACTCGCCAAGATCTCGCACGCAACACTCGCCGTGCTAGGTACTTGGATTGTCATAAAATTTCACCAGCTGATAGAACACCATGCAAATCCTAGATATACAAATTCTGAAGTGCTGTGGAATATTAGAAATAGTGTTTAATAGGCATTTTGTATTAGGACTTTTCGTGACCTCCGCGCTTCTCGCAGCGCGCGAGCTGTTGCTTCGGCAGCGCCAGGAACGTTTCGCGGCGTCTTATCAACCGGTGACACTTTTCCAAACGAGTTCGTTCAAGAACGATGGCAAAGGCCATCGCTGGTGACTTGTTGGTTCGATGTACCATAGCCCGCTAGTATCTCTAACAGCCGCGGCACTTCGCCGATCCTTATGGAAGTAAGCGAACGGACGAAGTTTCACATTGTGGCCGCTGGAGCGCTGGTCGCCGACCATTTTCGTGAGACCTTAGGGCCGTTTTAATGCATAGGGAAATGCCCTATACATTACATACACATCAAAATAAAGGTGCATTTCGGACGATTTTGGTCACTTACTGTGATATGAGGCATTTCAAACTCGTGTTGGTGGTAATATTAAACAATACTGAAATTATATTTCACTGTGCAGCTTGCTTAAAAGAAATTGTGGAGTGAGTGCTTCAAATTAACCCTCAAATACATAGCATGCGTGAAATCTACTTGGTTAGTGAGCCAGTAGTGCTTCTTCTTGACATATAAAATACAATATTTATTCTTAATTATTTCTGATATTTACTTGTATATTTAGGTATTTAAAGAAAACTATAATGCACATAATGTCTTTAAGGTTTTTAAAGACAATGGATGAAAACGAAAAAAATAGAAAACTATTATTTTATCAGTTTTATACTATCTATTTTTATATTTTCAAATTGCATTTATTCTTTAATCTATATTACACGCTCAAAAAAGTAAAAATTCAAAATAGAAGTATTTGTGAAAAAATAATCGCTAAATAACTGGAAGAAACTAGTTCTAAAACGGACGACGGGCGCTGTTATAAATAAATGCTGACGCTGTTGTAAATAATACTCGGGAAAGGTCACTAAAAAAAATACTCCAAATCACTATTGCCCTGGTAAAAACGTTCTCACCTAGAGATAGAGTCATAAAATTACTTTCGACTAGCGAAATTCATATTGGCGCTCTCATGGAGGTACAAGAAAAAACTAGAGATTTTCAATAAGAGCAACTAAAGTACAATGTAGACATTATTTCTAATTCTTTGCGTAGTCCGCTTCCAAATTCCACAACAATGATAGAACAATAAATCAAACATCAGAAATAAAAATCAACAAACACACATCTCGTGATATCCAATGACGTTTGTGAGAAAATGTGTCACTTTTTGATTGACAAGTGTTACAATACGAGAAATATCCAAAGCTGTCTCAAACGATCATTCCCAGCCAGTATGTTTTTATTGAACGTAAACAAAAATTGTTTGTGCTATTTGTGAGTGTTTTTTCAAGATTTGTATCGAATTTTGAGAATAAGCTGAATTGTTAGGTTGCCGAAGTAAGGGTTACATATTGTATTAACGTTCAGAAACATCAAGAATGTATGTGAATATTTATTTACAATGTGAAGATAATTAACATGGGTGGTTATTCAATTAATAAACAAATCATTCTCATCTTTAAATAATCGTGCAGGTTATATGTGTAGAGCAATTTATTGTGGAAGCTGTACCACAACTTCCAAGGTTTGTTGTGAAAAGAAACTTTCAAAAATATATTAAGCCAGCTTTGCAAAGAAACAGTTTCCTTGCATGTGACGAGAGCGCAAGTTTAATAACGATCATTGTCATAATTTGGGAACATTTTTTTATCAGAGGTCGTGAAGAACATTGCTGCTGTTACTAAAGAAGTAATGGAGATGCTTAAATACTTGAATTCAAAGCCTGTAAATCGAAAAGTTCTGTGTTTGTAATGCGTATCTCCGTATATTTGCATGCAGCAGAAGATCGAGGAATGGTCGACGAGCAGCGCGCCAGCGGTCAGTAGCGGAACTTTTAGCTATAACATGGAGGTGGGCAAAGCGCCGAGGCTTTTGAAGCATATTAGCGGGCTATGGATGTACACAGTGACGCACGCTCGGCGGAGAGTGTTAGTTAAGGAGAGTTTTGTTAAATATTATTGTGAAAATTTTGTGCGTAACCCATAAGTAAATTTATTAATTATTTTTATTTAATTATTATTTATTTTGCATTTATTGTTTCTGTTTATTATTTATTTACTGATTTGTTGTGCATTTATTTATTTACGTATTTATTATTTAATAAGTCTTGTCTGATTAATTTAACCAAATTGTAACCTTTAAATTCTGTAAATGTCAGTATGCAGTCAAATTATTCATGCATGTGTTCTCATCCAACTTGCCCTTCTGAAACGTCAGGGTTTTTTTATTGATTTATATTGGTTGTATATAGTTCAGTTTAAGTTACAACTTTACACATGTTAGAAAGGCTTGCGTGCTAACTTATATCTAAAACTTACTTTTAACACTAAAATCTAACATAAGGTTGAGGATGCCCTATTGGATCCTCTATTCAGGTTCGAATTCTGAGGTTTTTAAGAATATGTTGTAGAGAGATGTTTTTTATTCTGGTATAATTAGGATATTTTGGGAGTCTGAAAGTTACAAGGGAAGGACACCTGCAATGTAAACACCCGTTTTTGTCACCCCGCCTGCCCTCCCAAGCCCCACCCAGCCTATCGACAGGCCGATAGTGGCGGCGTGATGTGTGAGTAACGACCGCAGAACCAGCGGCGAGCAGCGATTTCTGCCCTTCCACAGGCGGTAAGGTCATTGAAGGTCTCAATACTAATTGCCGCAAATCGCTACTCGCAAATACTTCACAGCACGTACAAATTTATATGTAGAGGTTTTGAAAGGTGCTGAGCAAGCTGGTAAAATTTCATGTCAATCCGAGTATCCAGCACGACGAGTGTTGCGTGTCAGCGCCAAAACACGGAAAAACACGCGTTTGTAAATTAATCTTATGGCCCTAGTCGGAAAGAAATGATCAGTTCCCTACCAGGAGACCGAGACGCTTCGAATTGGTGTTCGGGAACTGGTCTCTTGTCTCGGATTGGTGCACGGGAACTGGTCTAACCGTGAGTGATGGAACCGCTCACCCGAGGAGTTACTCAAATACTATATAGGGATAAGAAATCTTTTTGAACCAGCTAGGCCAGTGATTGCTAACTGGACAAGGAATGACGTCGGAGCATTTTTCTCCTCTGTCATAAGGCACTCGGACAAGCGGTGCGAGCGAATGGGGGAGGGAAGGAGGGGCAGACGGCGGTCGCCGGTACCGAAAACAGTGGGCCTTTGCCGGCGTTTCAGGTAACAAGTGAGGGGAACCATCTACACCCGTCAATTTTCTTTCTGTTAGGGAAGAAAGGTATCCTTTTGCAGATACTGGAACAATGGCGAAGTGTTTAGTGTGTTCGAAAGAACTGCAATATGCTAAAAAGTTCAACCTACAGATGCATGACGTAGCTTTGTGACCCAGAGAAATCTGCGAGATTAAAATAAATTCTGAGAATTGATATCACTCGCAATCAGGGAAAAAGTAAAGGAATTTGCAGATTGAAGATTATGGAAAAGATACTGAAAATCACAATGATTTACAACATTCTCAAACAAAACCGTACATAAAAAATAATGAAGCTGGGGTCAAAATTCTATTTCGTTACCCCTACCGGGTATCTATTTGTTTTTTATTTGTTAACATTAATATTTCAGAACGAATTAATTCGTTATATTATATATTATTGTATAAAATATTATTGTTCTAAAATGTGAAAACTCTCTTTTCCAAAAATGTTATTTAATAGAAGAATGGAAGTGGAATTACAGTATTGGTTATGATAAAGAGTCGGATATTGTTTTGAGTTATGTAATAATGTATTTTCTTTTATATATCCTCCATATTTTTATTAAATAATAAACATTCTAAATAATAATTTCCAGTTAAAAATCGTAATTATCGATTTTCTAAGCGAACCTTTTCTCCCACTTCTGTACCGTCATTGGAACACTGCGCTTGCCGCCGCGGCGAGCTCTACCTTTGTCGGTCAGTTCGGAGCAAGAGAGCAGATCTCTGTGACGTCACAAAGCATTGAGTTGGCAACCACTGATCTAGGCTCTGCTTCAAAGCAAGTCTCAAAAGCCTTCGGTTGCACAAGCAGTGAATGAGGTCTTGTCGCCGAGCACTGCGCGGCGTTCGAGGGGAATCCC
Source organism: Acheta domesticus (assembly GCA_031308135.1). Classification (NCBI taxonomy): domain Eukaryota; kingdom Metazoa; phylum Arthropoda; class Insecta; order Orthoptera; family Gryllidae; genus Acheta; species Acheta domesticus. The sequence continues at coordinate 9,881,921 of JAHLJT010002406.1, read as the reverse complement.
AATTTTCTGTCTTCGTCTGACACTAGCCGTAACTTAACTTAATGAATTTCACGTTTTATTGAAAATACTCAAATTCTGTCAATTATTGGCAGTCTTAATGTATTATTTATGATGGGAGAATTTGTTTTTATTTAATATTAGATTTGTTGATTCAAAATGTGCACTTGACTACATTGTATTAAGTTGGCTGTTCTGGAAGTCCCTTTCTGTCTCGCGGTGAATGAATCTTCACGGCAGCCAGTCTATACGAGCGTTGTTGCGAACACGAGCGCTAGTGGAATATTTTTCAATATTGCAATATATTCCAGGGTAGTGACATTTTTTAAATTAAATAGTTTTACGAATATTTATGTACATTTTTGCAACGTGCTAGAGTGCGATCACCTTATTTTCGAAACAAAGCTATTTTTTGTTTTAAGTGAATTCTGTATATAACTTAGAGATGTCCAGAACGTGACCGTTAGTAATTCGGAGGGCAGCACCGTCGCCTCTGGCTAGCAACCGGCAGGCTGCTAGAAGCCGTGAGCTTATGGATAATACATGTCTATTTTTTTTTAACTTCGTGATCTTTCTTTGTTGGAGGTTTTCCTCGGCCTATAATGGTTTTAAAACGTTTTTATTTTGTTAAGAAGGGGTCGTCTATAAGTTACATAACGTTCAAGGGAGAGAGAGAGGGTCTGAGGCAGCGTTACGCTTCGTTAAAAGAGGTTCAAGCAGTGGCGTAGGCTCAATGTATGTAAGTGATGTGTTACATCCCCTAGTTTTCCATCACTTAAAACTATTTTCAGTAAAGTATTTTACTTTCTTCTGTAAGTACCTCCCTCTGTTTCTCTATTCCCTCTCGCCATTTACGTGGGCGGTCCAATAGGCGTCAGTTGCCTCTCTGGATATGACGGGCCCGGAAACATCCCTTGAACGACCTCACTCCGTTGGCGAGGTCATTGAACCAACGGCCATGCGCTGTGTATACTTGGGTTTTTCGGTCTTAGCTCACCAAGGTCGCGGACAAAAAATGGAGAGGGAAGGCTTTCTCCATTTTTTCGTCCGTGACCTTGGTGCGCCAAGAACGAAAAAAACAAGTATATGAAAAATACAAGCTGCGTGGTTTCGGCTGCCGGAGATGTGACGTACTCCTCACATCAAAGGCTTCTCTTTGGCGTTTATGTATCCCCTCCCAATAACCTTCCATACCCCCTCTGATGCAGTCATAATTCGGCAGCAGGCCTGGGAATCCCATGAGTCACATGCCACAATTGGGACCCGGAAGCGAAGAGGCGGGGGGCAGACGAAACGACTGTCTTTCTTTACAAGTCAAGCAAGTCTGCCAACTATGCTCAAGTACATTTCCACCTGATTCAGTACAACTGGGTAACTCCATGTGTGTTAGCAGGCCTGACAAAACACGATCACTCCCTTCATGTAAGAAAATGGTATGACAAAGACAATCCGTGAATTCGAAACGGTGCGTGCGATGTTATTTCCTTCATGTGTGTCCTGCGTTCCAGGGTAAATGCTGTTTCCTACTTAATGTGCGTTAAATAGACTACTTTGCCTAATTAGTGATGCGTTAAAGGGAATCGTGAATTCGAAATTGTAACGCGAAAGAATAAAACTTGTGTGTGAATGGACGCGAAATGGCAAGCTCATCCAGTTCGTTTGTCGTAGTAGATAAGTTATTTGTAGCAAGTAACAGTAGTGAAACGCTTCATTGTGTTGTAGACAGGATTCGTGAAATTCCGTGTAGTTCTTTCTCCTATTCCGAAAAATTTTAGGATGGACAACCAAGACAACGCGAAGAGATCTCGAGTTCAAAAATTAGGTATGTAATTTTTTGTGGTTATTTTTAAGTTTTATAGTTTTTTTATGTAAGTCAGTGCATGCAATGAGAAAATGATGATTTTCAAGGAAGATCCAGAAGGTATCTAATTTAGAGCATACATTTTTAAAATACATCGGAGTGAAGTAGAATGACGCAGACTTTAAATATTTGGACTTATGCGTTCAACCTGTAATATCATGATCACTAGCGACCGGATTTTTATGTAATTACATATTTTTTGTCTTTCTATTTACCTTTCTCAAAATTGAAATCTTGGCGAATCATCGCCCTCCTAACACAATATCCAATTTTTTCATTACATATTTTTACATATTTAGTACTTTATTACATATTTTGCTGTTTTTACAAAATATTTTTTTATTCTATAGATTTTCTTCAATTTTATTACATATTTTTTATGAACAAATATTTTTTTAAAAATTAGCATTTTCCCTCTACATTATTAATGAAATCTAAATGTGATAAGTATCATTGACGCCGTTTCGTGACATTTAACCTTAATTTCCGAGAAATTTTGGCGATCGCTGACATGTAACACTTCGATGAGAATGCTATACGCTGCAGTGTTTGTTTGCTGGTCGTAGATATCGCCAGTTTGTGCGATGGCTTGTATTGCTCAAGGTACAAGTAAATTTGCTTGTATGCACCTTGGTCTGGCAGTTAAACTACAGTCCTGGATAACAATAGATCAACTTCTTATTAATGGCGGGAAAGTTGTATGGTGTACAGTGTGCTTCAACTTGTGCTCTCCAATTATTTTTAAAACGTTTGTATTATTTTTAAAATTTGTTTAGGAATTTTTATAAATGTAATTTCGTATCATATAAATGTGTTTTATACTTAGAGGATTTAAATATTACATATCATACCCGATTTTACATATTTATTAAATATTCTTACTGTTTTCGTTACATATTTATGTACATATTTGGACGTTTCATACTACATATTTTTCCGGTCTCTAATGACCACATCCCCACATCTACTATACTGCGATTTTTGTAGGAAGAGCTCTCAAGATAACTCAAATCCCATCTTCGCGATGGAATATGTCACGGCATAATCGCACTCAATAAATTTACTTGCATTTCCTGAACGCGTACAAAGCATCAGCATCGTAGGTATCAGCCACTATAATTTTGTGAATCTTCAGGATTTTATTTGTGGAAAAGCTAAGCCACCTTCTTCAAGACCATACTTGTATTTGCGTAAAACCTAAGCCCCAAAATTACGTAGTTCAGCAAATCAACTGTTCTCTTCTGCCACCAGGTCTATTAAGTAGTGTCCCAATTGTATTGCAAGAAATGGCATCAAATGTTCATTAAAATGTTCATCTTGTTGCCAAGCCAAAGATATTGAAAATACGTTTTATGAAAAATGCTAAGATTAAAATCATTGAGGATAACAAGTAATATTTTAAGCGCGCGAAATAGTTTTGAAATTCAACCATCAAAATTTGAATTCAGCACAGGAAACTGCAAAAAAAATTAATGTTATAAAAATGCAATATTTCTATTTTTAAATAACGATATATTTATTACAATTAATACATTGGAAAATTAATGGTTTAATTATATTAAATTCTGGTTAACTTAGTGTACAAACCTTGTTGGGACTGCGTTTATGAACATTCGGGATTTTTTCCAAACGAGTATTAAAGTTTAATGTTAGTAATATTTCTTCAAAGAAAATTGTCTTTCAGTTAGTCTATATTCATAACTTCTTAGATGAATCTGGTCACAGATTGTTTAGAACAGACGAAAAATTGTTTATTCCAATAACCAGGTACAAAATGGAAATTCAAAAAAAGTGACGTTTCGAGGGCTAATTTTTCCTCATCTTCAGGCTATAAACAGTAAAGAAAGAAGATATAATCTAAACATTGACAAGAGTATGAATCAGTAGTTATAACAAAATGTATAATAAAAAAAGTTATATATATATATATATATATATATATATATATATATATATACATACATACACACACACACACACAAAATAGCGTGCAAAGCACTACAAGCCGTTGACAGGAAGAGGGGAGGCGGAGAAGCTTCAATATACGTTACATAAGATATGATCAATCAAAAGATTTGAAATTGAGTTTCAAAATACATGAGGAATTATTCGTGTTTTCATAAAATTAAATAAAAGAAAAGAAAAACAGTCTGTGTTGGCCCGTGCTTTGCTCCCCTGTCTGTGTTGGCCCATTCATACTTTAATTTAATACTCTCTGGTAGGAACAAACAAACGATCATGCCTAGTTTCAAAACTCGGGGATATTTTTTCCTTCAATCGCCATTTTTTGGTCTAATTTTACTGGTCTAATGGAGATTTTTGTCTGAAAATCTGTTCTTAAAAATCATCCCTTAAAAAAGTCATGTACAATTTTTGGAAAAACAAGTAATTTTTACGTAATTTAGGCTAGAAATTGATGCAATTTCTAAAAAAAAAATATTCTCGAAAACCGCTCCAAATTTTGTCTTCAAATTTGTTTCACACATACAACAAGAAACCAGAGAGTATTATAAAGATGCTTAAAACAATGGTGCAGGTATAATTTTCGTTGACCTCTCCGTATTTTCGAAAACTAAAAAACTTTATATTTAAAATTGAAGATATAAATTTTGTGTTTAATAAATTCTGTTCTAAAAACTCTGCTCATTAAAAAATCATGTACAATTTTTTGAAACAGCTAGTAGTTTCAACATGACTTTTTTGAGAAGTTATTCCGAGAATTTCTTTGTTGGACCACGACTTGGATAGGAGAGAGATAGGATAAGGCGGCTTTATTTACTAAGTTACTTTTGTTACAATATCTACTTTCAATAAAATGGAACATTCAACCTTATTCAAGTCAGGAAGAACACAAAATATGCATAAGATGGACATTTCGTAATGATATATCGTAGTTTCGAATGCTTTCGTAAGGCGAATTATTGTATGACCTGTAGTTCTGAATGTTCAATTTATATGTGAAGTTATCCTTTCTTGTCTGTGTAACGTGCTGCAAATCATGCGAGCAGTTACAAATAATGCGAGAAAGTATGTGCTGTTGTAGCACCACTAGTTTAAAATTACACAAATGTATTTTTTAAACATCTCTCACGAGGTTAATATGAACATCATGGTATACTTGGATTTTTATGTCTTGATGCGTGGGGGCATGTCTTCACGATGGGCGTGTTCACTAATCTCACGATATTTCGCGTCGTTCTCAGTCGTGCCACTGGGAGTCGCATGATCGCCACTGTATCGAGCAGTGCTGACGATCATACAACTCATAGCAGCACGATCGAGAACTATCCGAAATACCGTGAAGTGTTCAATCGGGAAGACACGCCCCCACGCGCCTTAGAAATAAAAACCCAAGTATAATTGAATTTACATAACTGCATTAGAAAATAGAAAACACAAGTGCTTCAAATAATTTGTGATAAAGTTTCTCGGAAACTCAAAGCTTCTCTGTGAATAAGAGCTCAAAATTTCTCATTTTCAGAAACGTTCAAACGATTGATTAGTGTTTCAGGGCGCGTCAACGCTAAGTTCATTAGTCCCGTAAGTGCAGTGCATGTTTATATCGTGGGCGATGGCGGTGTTCTCCCGCTGGATGGCGACATCCGGCGCATCTTGAAGCAAACAAAGAAGCATAGTATTCATCCGCGTCTACTAATCTCATTGGCCGATTGCCAGAGGCTCATCCCTAATGGTACACGTGTATACGAATTGTCAGAAGCGTACGCGACAACAGCATTTTCTCCTGCGATAAAAATGAAGTTCCGATTTCCAGCAGTGACACACGCATCCCGTTTCACAATCGTCACTCCTACTCATTCTCGACGCGTCCTGAAGAGGTTCAACACCATAATTGTTTATTTCCGTGATGTGACAAGTTTTCTGTGTGTACTCACCTCTCTGCGTGCTTTCATTATATTTGACGAAGACACTTCCGTGGTCCGCGATGTGCGTTCGGCAATCTGTTTAACGGCCATTGTAGGATTTTCTTCAGCCACACGAAAAAACACTTAAAACTACATTTTTTACTTTCCCGTATACGTACGTATACACGGAGTGATATACGTAGTATAGGGAAAGTTATGTAATGCTGCGCGAAAAAATGGCCAATTTTCGGCGGAAAAAAATTAATTGCCGGGCCGTGAAAACCAATAAGTGGATAAAACCAGTTGCTAAATTAAGAAAAAAAATCCCCTAACACGTGGTGTAGCCAGAAACCCTGTTTTCTAGGTCCTTGATACCGAAAACCCAATTGGAAGGAAAACGTCCGTCTATCCGTCCGTCTGTCTGTCCGTCTGTGATCACTGCTAGCGCCTAAACCATACGTACGATTTCTCTCAAAATGGATATTCCCCAATCCATCTGATTCTAGTCGAAGCTTTGAGATTTTGAAAAAGATTCTTTAAAATTTGGGGGTACTTTATATCAAGCCCCCCGGGGATTTTCAAAATTTTCTCAAAAACGGCTCCAAATTTTTTCTTTAAATTTCTTGTATGAATAGAGTAAAATACACTTTTTAACATGGCATAGGTCCGATTTTCACGTACAGCTCTGAATTTTCGAAAATTGTGAAAGTTTGAATTTTTTTCGGCGTCTTTCTCCAACTACAAAATTGAAGATAGAGACTTTTTCTTCAAATAAAATTTGTTCTGCATATTGAGTTCTTTAATAAAGGTCATGTAAATGTTTTTCAAAATTTTGGTAGTTTTCGTGCAATATTGCGTGCAATATGTGCCATTTTAAAAAATTACAAAAACAAGATTTTCTCAAAAACGGCTCCAGATTTTTTCTTTTAACTTTTGGTAGTGATAGTGGTAAATGTACTCTATCAATGACATAAAAGCCATTTTGGTCTACCGGTTGGTTTTTTCAAAAATTACAAAAATGTAAATTTTTTTACTTGTCTCTCACGTCGTTAATATTTACATTAATGGCGATTTTTTCACATTATTATATTTACGAGTACATGTGCTTTAAATAATGTCAAGTAAAGTTTCTCGAAAACACAACCGTTTTCTGTGCAAAATAGTTCAAAATTTCGCATCGCAAGCATGGCGGGCCCGGCGAGGCCTGGCCTTGAAGCAGTGGGAGGGAGAGATACGTCATCCAACCCCAGCTAGCTGATTTTCGGTCACTATCGCCCGCGGCTGCTCCCCGACCCCTGCCCGCCTCTGGCCCATTGAATTGGATGCGCACGCACCTCTCGTCCCCAGCGAAGATTTCAGAGCTGGGGTCAGAGCAGTGGAGGCGCAGTGGGCCGCCGAAAAGATCACAGTAGAGTGTACAGTAGGTGCAAAGTTTTTGATCACGTAACATACAGTTTAATGTAGCTTTAATCCTCAAAATTCATTCAATTCTCATTCTTGCTTACCCCAGCAGTGCTGTGGTTGCTGAGGTTGAATGCACGCCACTGCTAGTAACTGTTTTCTGGATTCTACAATGGTTTTCCTTTCTCACGATCTCTTGTTGTATTTTCAAACTTGCTTTTAAACAAGAAAATTTATAATTTTTCCAAGAACTATTTTCAGAAGTGAAACGTTACACGTACACACCCGCAAATCCAAGCAACCAAGAAGCTCTATTAATCATGTGTATTTGTTTACATCAGGATCATTCTAAGGCTGAACAGACCTTACATCGGCTTGCGGGTATTTTCCCCCAACCAGGTATCTGCTACCAGCGGGGCACCGCCCCACCCGGGACAATTTCTGAGCTCTCGACCGGTCTCCTCATCCAATCGGAAATTTGAACGTCACTGTAGTGACGTTTAAGCTCCCGATTGGATGCCACTGTAACAGCTGACGATCTGCCAAAGGACACTGTTAATAAATTGAAGTATAGTGTAGTGCATGCTAATGTGTGTGTAAGGGATGAGGAGAGGACAAGGAAGAGGAAGGAAAGATAGTGCGCGGTCCATAGACCGTTTGTTAGAGTACTGCTCCGGCATTCGCCACGGTAAACTACCGATCAGAGCAGCCGGCCAGCCGGTTCTCCGCCAGACAGCGACTGAATCGTTGATTTGATATTTTTTCCAGAACGGCTCCAAGTGTTTCAATGAAAATTTGCGTTTAAGCCTGTTCACTCTTCTGTAACATTCTTAAAACATATTTCAATTTTATTATTAGGGGGCCGAAAAATTGGTAAAATATGACCAAATTTCGTTTTGGAACCGATAGGGAGCAGCTTGGAAGAGGGTGGTGCAATACCGGGAAGCTAGCCTAGACTAAAAAGATTAGAAAACTAACTCGAGAAAGTCTGTGCTATTCTGTAGCTCCACTAGTTACGGTAATACACAATAGGAGTGGTAAATGTTGGTATGAAAAATTAGTACTTTTGAATTTATTTTGGTAACATGCATTGTGTTTTAGTAATAAAGAAAATGAACATTTTTGATCTTAAAATATTTATTGTCTTGCTATATAATGTTAAGTTAACCATACCAATAAACGGTATGAACTTGGTGTCTGTAGAATTTTCCTTTTACATTTGAGCTCTTCAATGGTTCCATAGTCAGAACATCGTCAAAATGCTACTAACATAATAAGAACTGTTACTATTCACGCATTTGTATATTTTTTTATGAGAATGGAAAAGAAATAACAGCTATTTAAGTTCATGTTAATGTACTAACATATTTCGAAATAGGAAATACCAAATTTTCTAGATTGTGCAAGAACATTTCACATTGTGAGCAGCTAACTAAGCGAAGAGCAAGAGGTCATCGTAGTGTCTTGATTCCTGGGATCTTCCGGTTCGCCAGCAGAAGAAATGCCCCGGGTGCTGATGCGACTCAGTGGCGTAGTTACGGAGGGGCGAGGGGGGAGGCCCACCCCGGGTGTCACCATTTTAGAGGTGACACCTTTAGAAACTTTTATAGACTTTGCATAGATTATAGCATACATTTTCATGAAATTATAGGTAAGTTTGCCGCCTTTAAATCTCGAAAAGTGTTTTTTTATAAAACAAACATGCATTTGTTAATTATTTTTCGTTTTAGATCATTTATTTTAAAAATGTATTTCAATTATTTAAAAAAACAGTTTTTAATATATTATAAATAAATGTCACATGCAAATATACTTTTATTTTTATTAAATAATGTATATACTGTTCAGTAATATATATTTTTATATTTAATTGATGGAGGAGGAGGGGTGATACCATTAGGTTTGCCCTGGGTGACACCAACTGCAATTACGCCACTGATGCGACTCATTTTAGCCGCCGCGTCTTCTGCCGTTACCTCTTCCGCCCCCGCCGCGTCCGCCTCCTCGTCCGCCCCCGCGCCCACCCCCGCGCCCGCCTCCGCCTCCACGTCCGCCTCCGCGACCGCCTCCGCGCCTGCCTCCGCCTCCGCCTCCACCCCTGCGTCCGCCTCCGCCTCCGCCTCCACGCCTGCCTCCGCCTCCGCCTCCACCCCGGCGTCCGCCTCCGCCCCGCCCCGAAAAAGGGTTCTCGACGTGGACATGGATTTGGCGCTTTTCTCTAACCTGTGGGAAAGAAAACAAAATCTGTTTATATAATGTCGTGTCATATCTGCTTATATTCTTGTAACTATCTTAATGTTGTCTATCTTAATGAAATCAAACAGATTCGTCTTTTATAACAAAACTCGTAATTTGCTTTCTCCCCCTTGGCTTACAAAATCAACATACAATTTGCTTCACAACAATAACAAAAACAATACAACACGAAACAAAAATCTTTCCCCAGTCAGCTTTTCCCATTTATACTATACTAGCTGACCCGGCAAACGTTGTTTTGCTATATAAATTATTCCTAGGATTATTTTGGTAGAAAAAATGACTAATTGTCAGTGTTCGAGGATGTATATATGAGCTGAAGAGGCATGGAGCGCTGTGAACGATGATGGAATATAAAAATAACACAATATCAAACATTTATATTTTTAATTAATTTTTTGAAATGATATACATTGCTAATTATAATTTACTAATAAAACATATCAGTCCCTCAACGCAATAGAGTGTTCAATATTTTTTGTTATCCCATCTTTAGCTAACACAAATAAACTGGATGGTTTGCCCACTCGAGAGCATGCCACATATAATTGACCATGTGAAAAACATGGTGTGCTCAAAAATAAGCCACAAACAGACATCGTTTGGGCTTGAGACCTATTGATAGTCATCGCAAATGCCAATCTTAACGGAAATTGAAGACGTTTAAATTGAATTGGCACACCTGTGGGTATAATAGGGATTTGTGGCAGTAATATATTCTCACCTCAAAATTTGCCATTTAAAATTATGGCTTTGACGTTTTTCATTACAGCCCTGCAAATTAATCATAAATTATTTAAAAATTACACCGAAATAGAAAAATGATAATTGGAAAATTACGATAAACGCCCAAACAATAAAAATAATGGCCGAAAATTGTAGTGAGTGAGAAACGGCTTATTGTGTGAGAGATCTCATCCCTACTCCGTCCTGCTTATTGGGTCAAAAGCAATGTTGCCAGATGTGAAACTTCCGATTGCAAAGTTTTAAGTTTGAAAATGCGGTTTTTTTTGTAATGAATGCAGATTTACTAATATAATATAAAAATAGGGGAAATATCAATAATTCATATATCGACATAGAATTCCGTGTTATTAATTAAATAAATGCGATATTGTCTCTATATTTGTTCTATGTTTGTTCTCACTATATATAATGTTCTCCATTCACCCACGAAGTTAAAAATATAAAATATCAGTATTTTTGTAATAAATGTACTTTCAATTTATTTTTAATCTCAGTTTAATATGAAGCCGAGTAACGTAATTTTAACATTTTTAATTTCAATATCCCGGAAAGTGCATCATTTCTCCGGCTTGAATAAACGCAGTAAGAATCTGAACAACGATCCGTATTCTTATTTGGCGTATTCGAAAACGACTAACCAACATGTTGTCACCTATTTGTCCTCTGAATCTCTAACAGTAAGACAATAAAGGACGGAGTTGACGACAACACCTTGGTGCTTGGTCATCAATTTTCGAATACGGCAATTGGATAAAGCCCTAATGATTGGTAGATGATTGGTGTTTTATTGCTTTCTATTTTAAATAGAGAGAGACAGCATTTTGAACATTCAAACTTGTCAACCATAGTTAGCGAGACATCTAACAATCGTTGAATAACTGAGGAAATGAAAAAAATGGATTTTAATCCACTATCATGGAAATGCAGATATTTTTGGCATCCTCATCACTGAATGCGGATTAGGTGTTAATAATGCGGTATAAAATGCGGAAATGCCGTACATCTGGCAACACTGGTCCAAAGTGACGCCGGTAGACGCCTTGCGGGGATACTGATCAAGTGATAATTACATCATGTAAATCAATCAGGGTCTTCTTTACCTATTGTTGCACTAAATGGCAGTAAAACGAAAATCTATATATTAAAACACGTCAGGAGCAAATAATTAACGATAATAAATAAATCTTCTCTAAAAAACAATCATTTAAAAAATTGTTATAAAATGCATGTACACATTTTTAACTGTTCAACAATGAATCTGTTCCCCATTTTGTACATTCGAGAATTTAATATCAACTTCCGAAGGCTAATTAACATTAATTAATTAAGGCTAATTAAACAATTCGCAGCAACAAACATCACAAATTATTAAAACAAAGTTCCTAGTCATATCTACCTATAGTCAAATTGTAATTGCTGTGCTTTTTTCCTGCTAATTATGTGTTAATGATATATTAGTCTCTAATATGCTTAACACTCCTCAAACCTAACCAAACAATGTATGGCGGAGACAAACATGTTTCTAGCAGAGCCCGGCAGACGTTGTTCTGCCCCTATATCTTTCTCCTTCACCGTCTCTGTCTTTCTCCGTCTATCTCTCTCGTCTCTCTCTTTCTCCGTCTATCTCTCTCTTTCTCCGTCTCTCCGTGTTATTCACATATAATAGCAGATTCTGCACATCCCTGAGCAGGTGCGTAATATGGTGAAACACCGTGTAGCGGGTGAAATACCGCCGTGTGAAATACCTACCATGTGTAGCGGGTTGCCTAAAACGTTTAGTGCGAAAAATTAAAAAAATGTGGGGTGGACCACCTTCATCACTACGGGGTATAAAAATAGACATACTGAATATACATATAAAATTACACCAAAATCTATCAAGCCGTTTCGGAGGAGTATGGTAACTAAAACTGTGACATGAGAATTTTATATATAAGATTTATACACACACGCTCTGATTCCCCAATACATATATGGCCATGTCACCTTACTGTGTTAGCTTTAATAAAATGATATTTAATGACAATTCTTGGTCTTCCTACAAGTCGTAGTTATTATCTATTTCTCACTTCTCTGTTCGTTCCTCCGCCTTCTTTACGGTGATATTCGGTATTCTTCTCCGGACCACAGCGGCGTCCTCCAACGCGTCGTCAGTCCCGTTCAGTATCACTTTGTGTCTCTTAATTCGTCACCATTCTAAAATCCTTTCCACTATTGACACTTTCACCTGGTGACCATATTTGAAACTGGGCGGTGGCGCTGTGACGCATAGAAATCATGCACTCCGTACTCTAGATAGTGATACTAGCAAGTTTGATACTCGTACTATAATTCGTTTCCTTATTATAACGTGTTCTGTAGGGAAAGTTTAATTTTAACCATCCTGTATATATATTTTTTTAGTGAAACCTGTTGTTCAAAATTAGATCTTTAACTAATGTCACAAACCATCCTTCGATTGTACGAGAAGTTTTCGTGTAATTTTAGTGAAATCGTGTCGATTAAAAAATTACGTAAACAAAATATTCTCAAAACGCGGCTCAAAATATATTATTATTATTATTATTATTTTGTTTAATTGAAATAATGTTTGCTTAATAATTTAGAAAAGGTTATATTTTCATTGATTTCTCTGAAATTTCTTAAATTGGAAGAGTTCATTTTTTTGGAATCTGTCTTAACTTTCAGTTTTGAAACTAGTTATAAGTTTCCAACCTATTTTTCAATATTAAGTCTTTAAATCTTATAATGTACATTTTTTCAAAATATTTTTTTTCGCGTAATTTTGAGGTATATGTTTGCGTTTTTCGAGTGATGGCTGAAGTATTAGGAGACAAGATTAAGCGAATACGAGACCGACTAGGAACCCTGGACTCTACCGGCCCAGAGGCCAATTGGACTGTGTTATGCATCAACCGGCTAAGCGACATTAAAAAAAAGATATGAACGCCATCAGTTGCATTGGACCTTGTTCTAAGTGTACGCAAAATTTTGGCACCAAACCTATAAAAATAGCCTTATAATTAATGAAAAATGTAAACACCATCAGTCACATCAGGGATTTTATGTTTCGCAACAACCGGCTATAAACCTGGATCTTCGAAACTGCTATTTTTAATTTCACATTAGGCAGATAAGCGCCAGATATTCCACTCATGTTTGTGTAGTTTGGCGCTTGAATTAATGAAATAATTAAATTACAGTTTTTAGAGCTGAAAATGTAATAAAAGCTTTGAACACGATTATCTCAAAACTTCTATGATGTCGCATAGCCGGTTGATGCATAACACCGTCCAATTGCCCTTTACGGGGCACGTAATGGCTAAATGCAACCACAAATCCAACCGGCAGAGGCGGGGCATTGGAATGTGTGCCAATGCCAATGTTTTTTTTTTTTATTCTGGGTCTCAAGAAAATGTGCGCAGATAATCTCTTTCCCCATACGTCATATACAGTTTTTACTGTTTTTTGACCAAACAAACAAACAAAGTAAATAAATAAATAATAATAATAATAATAATAATAATAATAATAATAATAATAATAATAATAATAATTTACCATGCCGTCCAGCGGGCTACGAGCGTCGGCGTCGCCAACGGCAGGCGCGTCGGCTTCGAACAGGGCGTCGTCGTCGTGCTCCTGGCCGGCCTTGAGGGCGCTGTCGAGGACAGCGTCCAGGGCGGCGGCGGCGTCGCCCTCGGCCAGGGCCAGCGCCGCGTCCTCGGCCTCCGCATCCGCCTCCGCCTCCGCCTCCGCGGCGCGCCCCCACCCCGCCGCCAGCAGCAGCAGCAGCGGCAGCGCCCAGGCGCCACCGCGCACGCGCATCCTGCACACGCCACAACAATTGATTGACTGATTGATTCGTGTTTCCGGGCGCGTCAACTACTCAGGTCATTAGTCCCGTCAGTGTAGTGCGTGTTTTTCCTCGGGAGGTGGCGATGAACTTTTCCCCGCTGAATGGCGAGATCTGGCGTCGATCTACCGTCGACTAGCGGGGTTTCCCCTCAACCAAGTATTTCCCACCAGCGTGGCACCGCCCCAGCCGGGACAAGCTGTAAGCTCCCACGCGGCGAACAAGGCTTGGAAGGGCACTATACTAGGGTTATCAGATGGGAAGGGGTGAACAGCAGGACAAATGAGTTTAAAAAGCAGGACAAAAGCAGTATATATTTTAAAAAAAATGGAATTTTACTCTTTTGGAATTCGAAACAAAGATTTTTGTTGTAACATTCATGCTGTATTCAGAAATAAGTACATAACTATTTACCTAGATTGTTACATATTTATCTGCTGAGCTAATTTTTTTCGGAAGGCATTTGTTAGCTTTCAGATAGTTGTAAAATTCTCTACGTGAAAATTCTTTTAAATTAAAATTCATTGACTCCAGCCATTTCACTGAATTAATATTTAATATACATCTCTCTTTATTCCATTGAGAACTAACTAAAAAAATTCTTTGTACATTTGGGTTGTGAGCGGGTGTAGCAAAATACACTTCTGCCAATTTCAAAGGTTCGGAGCAACATGTTCAGTTCACATCACTATTCAGATAATCTGTTTACTTTTTATTTGGTGGAGTGCTCATGAATTCTTTTGAGAGATATATTTCTGGAAACGTATAAATCGATCAAATATTTTAACATCATCAATCACAACACCTTTACTAATGACATACCTAACTGTCTGTTCAACTTCATTTCAATTTAGTTCAGAAGTGAGGGTTATCGACATGAACGAGTCAAATTTATCAAGAAAATAGTTCATAGTCAATAGAAAATAGTGTTTGCAAAGACGATCAGTTTGTGTAACGCGAAAATACGGACAATTTGATTTTGGAAAATAAATACAGACGCTAGGACAATCGCTAAATATACGGACATGTCCTGCTAAATATGGGCGTCTGGTAACCCTACACTACACCAGTGTTGTCAAGGTCGATGCCCCGAGTGGGGGTCCGTGGCACGCGTGCCACGACGAAATCGCCCTTCCACGCAGTTCATCACCCAGCCCCAAGAAACAACGGCATCACTATCGTAAAACGGAGTGCTTCCTAATAGTTCCTTTCCCGACGCTAGTTGCGCATAGAAGCTCGTGGCATGCTACAGGGTCACGAAGCGTGCCACTGCCACCAGTAGAAGACCTTGACACCACTGGCCAAAAGTATTCTCTCTGACTGTACTTGGTGCGACAGCCCGCGTGCAGGCCATGACCCACCAGCAGCGTCCCGGCCTCGCGGCCACGGGTTAAGGGTTCGTGTGGTTAGCACGAAGACATCTCCCCGCCGTATTCGGGTCTTCTCAACCTGAGAAGTGAGTTTTCTCATCGTCACACAGCAACATATACTGGGACATTGCAAGGAAAACGCACATTATAGTCCTGCCTCGACCGGGAATCGAACTCGGAGTCGCATAATGGAAAACGAGCACGCAAAAACCGCGAGGGCAATGCAATAATATGTATATTGTATAGGAATATTAAAGTTGTAGGAGAATGTTGCAAAAATTGATCATTTGCAATTTTCAGAATTGTAAAAGCTTTAATGAAAATCAGATCAGCGTTATTTTTAGAAGCGTACTTTGCTCCAATGGAGAGGAAAAAAAACTAGTGCTAAAACAGCATATACTTTCTCGCTCTTAGTGATGCTTACGTAATTCTATTTATACCGCAATTTCTGTCCGAATTACATCTCAGTCATCATCTTTTGTAAAAGTCAAATTTTCGAAAAATCGCACACGACCTAATTTCAAAATCTATCTTTAAGGGCCAGATTTCATTGAAGGCAAAACTCTATATTTAATATTTTACTTGTAGGAAGACGCCAAAAAATTTAGAACTTTGACAATTTTCGAAAAATCAGCGTTTTCAACGAGCATGAGACCTGCACCATTCTCTTAAACGTTCTTCACACTACCCAACAACTAAATTTAATCAAAAACGTTGCAGCCCTTTTTATATATTGGTGTCCCAGGGGCTTAATGTAAAGTACCCCCCAAAATTAAAATTTCAGTTTCAAATTCAAGGGCCCGCGACCTGTTCGATTGAGGAATATCAATTTTGGAGAAAATTAGCAGACAAACGGACGAACATTTTGCCGATTTTTCGGTATCAAGGACCCGCAAAATATGTATTCTGGCTACACCATGTGTTAGAGGATTTTTTCTAGACTGAGCAACTAGATTTATCCACTTTTTTGTTACGAGAACCCGGCAATAAGAGGCCGGCATTTTCCCGCAGCATTACATAACGTTCTCTTCTTAAGAAGTACCTCCTTAAGGGCGAGAATATAAAAAGACAAACTTTTGAGTTATTTTTGAGAAAATTTTAAAAATGTTTCTAGGAGTTCCAACTTCACGTACCCCCAAAAATTAAAAGATTCGTTTTCATATTCGTTACCTGAATTGCTGAATTAAGATCTTCAGTGAATGATTCTTCGTCCGTTCCCGGATTCGATGGCGGAGAGAATGCCGTTTATTTGCGTCGGTGCTTTTTATACACACGTCCTTTGTTTCCGAAGGTTTACCACTTCCTTTCACAACTTTCCATTTGAGAATTCAAACATCCTATTAATCTAATCGTTACAATACACCGCCACATTCGTCCAAATAATAAAGATATTACTAGCGTACCCGTGCGAGAACTCTCGCATGGTAAACCCCACCCTTTCCCTATCCATTTGTCTATCCTTGTCATTAAAAAGGAAAGTTGTTAATGAAACGTGTTTGTTTAAAAAAATGTATAAATGTAACTTCGAATGTACTTTCGTACTTAATTCTAGTGTATTTCCAGAATATCAAACAAAAATAACAGTGCAATTGATGTTGGAAACAAATTTTCAATAAAGGTTTATTCAGCATTACAGAGAGATGTTCTTGGAACAATTCATACTTCTTTAAAAACACATTTGAAGAAATTATTCAATCTTCCTTGAGAGTTAGCTTTTCGCTTTCTTTGATAGTCACAAAAACATTAGAAAAGGTTTTTACTCTTGCGAAAACACTGGATCGGGCTAGTTCAACCCTATCCTTTGCAATATTATTTAACTTTCCTTGATTTGTTAAGAGGAACAGAGGGGGCTTTGGAGAGTCAGGGTGCCAGCTTGCTAGGATGCGGAATTTGAAAAATTATTTGTATACTAAAAAGGATTGGATTATTTTCTGCGTTGTTACATATCTCAATACAAGCGATGCCGAGCAAAAAAATAATCGAACTAATATTTTCACCTTTGAGTACTAAATACCATTTGTTGCCATTAGAAACAATTGAATTCCCTTCGGTACATGGCAATGTTGCTCAAACGGTGTATCCATTATCTTAACGAACCGACATCTTGAGTTTAACATCAAACGGTATATTATTTACGATATGAGTTTGCAGCTGGGCGTTGATGTACATACTTCCAGATACCACCAACATTTAAATCGTGCGTTTGGGCTGAAATCGTTTGTAGTTGTCGAGTGACTTGCACTATTCTTTCCATAATTTTTAATTTATTCAGGTATTGTAGGCTAGCGCGTTTTGATTTTTGTTTTTCATTTATTTCAAGCTGTTTTACTTTTAGCTCATTTAAAACGTTTGTTGTGATACAAATTTTACCCTACTACCTCCGCTTACCCGTGCGAGAACTCTCACATGTTAGAACTCACACTTATCTCTATCCTATTTCCATTTTAAGAGGGAAAGTAGTTAACGAAGCGTGTTTATTTGCTTATAAATGTATAAAGGTAATTTGCAATGTACTAACACAATATCAAATAAAAATAAAAAGCAATGCAATTGACGTTTAAAGAAATTTTCAATAAAGATTTCTTCAGAATCATGGAGAGTTTTCTTGGGACAATTCACAACACTTCCTTAAAGATATTTGAAGTAAGTATTCAATATTCTTTGACAGTTAGTTTTAAGCTTTTCGTGATAGTCACAAAAAAAATTAGCTTTTTACTTTTGAGAAAGCTACGTGTCTGAACCCGCTGACTTGAAAATTTCATCGAATGATAACGAAAATATTGGTACAGATAAAACACAAACACAATCTTCACTCTTCAATGTTCACCCACATACCTCCACAATTGAGTACACAGCACTTACAGACCATGGCAAAACGTTAATTGAATAGTTTCACTACACGCATAAGAAACAATCTTTATAGGTATCAAGCAACTATAATAGTACTTCTAGTTGTTGCTGGAGAGCAAATCTTGAATTAATGATTATGCAAATAAACCTAATCAGACTGCTCAAACCACGGTGTATACAGAAAGCGTACTTTTAAGATTGAGGAATCTAAGCCTTCTAAGTGTGTCGTCACAAAAATGGCTACCAGCACCAAGGGCTGAAATATTGTGGTGGCCTTGATAGTATTTAAGCGCGGAACCGAAAATTTAATTGAATGTCAAGGAATGTCTATATTGTAGATTATGGTATGAAAAATGTTTCTTTGTGGCCTGAGGCCTTTGGCCAGAGGCCTGAGGCTTTTGGCCTCAAAATTGTAGTTTTTAAGGACCTAAAACTCTTGGTTTAGGAGTTATTTAACGAAAACTTTGGCAAGTGTTGCGGGTTGCATTTAACTTGAATATTTAGATGCGTTTTTTAAAACAAATCCTTCATATTTTTAAAGTCAAAGTGGAATTCATCAAGTCTCCGAGAAATTCTCTTTCTTTAGAGACCTCATTTATAAAGATTGGTTGCGTGTGAGAGCCGCAACGGAAAGGTATACTACTGAAATAATACAGGAGACGATCTTTTTTGAAATACCACGTGATTACTAGGACTGAAAATGATGACCAGTATTTGAAATTAGAAACGTTATGGGTAGGGAAATCATTAGTATAGTTATGGGTAGCAAATCTCGAGTTACTATGTTAAGCATGAACTAGTGGTGCTACAACAGCACATACTTTCCCCTATTATTGGAAACAGCTATGCAGGATTGAATTAGTCCTTTTTGCTCTACTAACATTTTAGCTATTATTTGAAAATGTCCAATTCAAACAAGAAGCGAATAACTCACTGTTTCCATCGCAGTGTTGTCAAACCTACGTGAATTCTGCGCGAATTTTCTTAAAAACGGTTACAAATTTTTAAAAGAAAACTGCCATTTAGGATGAGGTTTTTGTGTTATTTAATACTCTAAAATTAATATTTCCGTTCTACCATTAGGAAACTGAAAAATTAAGAAAATGTTTAAAAAAAGGTACTTTGGGCGGCGATAGATGGCAACTGGTTTTCTCCATGAAATGTACTGATCAAAACTACATTTTCAAATAAGGTCATGCTTAATTGTTTTGAAAATACGAGTAGTTTTTCTATAATTTCGTGACAAACATAATAGCCCGCGACAAATTTACTGCGGATGCGTCGTAAATTAGAATTTGCAATTTTGTATATTATTTTGTTCGTTTTTACATTCGACCTTTTGTTATACATTTACACATTAATTTTTAAAGAAATTATTTCTTTTCAAATATTGGAAATAAAAATTGCTAGCTCTTTAAGGGAGTATTGACAATGCAGGGAACACAACAATTGAATTCCGTTCCGCTGTCGTGAATTTCTGTGAATTACGTGTCATTGTTGTGACTTGATAGAGCTGTATGGTATCAGACTTCTTTTTCCAATATAAGTTAACAAAACTTTTGTATTATATTTTTATGCAGTTGTGGAATTCTCATAATTTCGACAACACTGCGATGAAAACAGTGAGTTGTTCGCACTGTGTAAGATATACAGGTGTGTTCACTTCCAGTCTAAAACTAAAGCTTATGTGAGGCTAGTTCTCAAAGTTCTCGCATATAAGTGCTGCGATCTTTGGGTTTAAGATGTCATCTTAAACCCAAAGACAGTTTAAGATGTCATCTTAAGATGTATATTTTACACCGCGACCCAAACCGATCGTGCGCACCGTACGGACTAGCGAGGAACTAGCCTCAAATTGGCTTCAGAAATTTTCCCCCTAAGGCGGCAAGTTAACGCAGCTATATATCTTACATCGTGTTTGATCGCTTCTTTGTCAACAAAGACTGGACGTTTTGAAATAATAGCTTAGATGTTAGTAGGGCAGAACGTGCAATATTTCAATTCTACGTAGCTGCTTCCAATAATACGGGAAAGTATGTGCTGTTGTAGCTTCACTAGTTTGAAACATGAAAAGATGTAATCAAGACGGCGCTTGTCGTGTAATCCAGTACGGTAGCTCTAATTGTGCGAAAAGTTTAAAGAAAAATACTGAAGTCCGTTTCGTGAAAACTTTGTTTACATACTTTTTAAAAACTGTCACAATTTCTCTCAAAATTACGCGAAACTAATCACATTTTAAACAAGTGCACATGGCTGTTACGTCTCTAAAGAACGTCGTCCCGCAACGGTGTTGGTCCGCGATCATGCGCATTTCCACTAGTTTCAGTTCCCGCTGGTTTCCACTTACCCCACGTCGCTGTCCGTCTGTCCGTTCTCCTCACTCTTGTGAATTGTCAAATAAAACATTTAAAGTTCCAACAAAAAGAAAATATATTATTAGAAAGTTCTGAATGGCTAATCAATCGAGAAACTTTACCTGCACTGCGTTCGCGGATATCTTGGATCTGTCATCTCTTGGCGACCTGTCTATTCTTGGACCACCGAATAATTACATCTAATACCTTCTCCAAGGTTTCACCAACCGTCTGATCACTTGAAGACACTACTAATTGTGTATTTAAACAAGTATTTAACATTAAATATCTTGACTTATTTATTTATTTGGTTAAAAAATAAATAAGTCGTGATATTTAAAGTTAAATTCACGACTTAATCGTCACTAAAGTTGAATATCACAACTTTATCACGAAATATCACGATGCGCCCATATCTTTCTAACTAAACCAGTTTCTCCCAAAACAAACCTGCCTCCATAGTAATCCATTACATTACTCAGTTGTTCGTTCCCTTACGAGTTGATACACCCTACCAAGTTCTATTTTCATTTAGTAACAATGGCATCATTTAAAGATCAATTTGTGGAAAACTCATTTCTATTAAAAATAACTCTGTATTCAATAATAAAATGTGTGGTTTCGGCCTTTTGCGCTTTTCAAAAATTTAGACCTATTAAAAATATCAAACCACCTTTCTCTTTTTTGAAAACAATTGAAAAAAATTGATGCTGTTTTGAGAAAATTTGAAAAATTTTCTTAGTAGCCCCCCTCATACACAATTAAGATTCGTTTTCTAGTTCGAAGGGTCTGGAGTGCCGATAGAAAATATCCATTTTGGGGATTAAATCCTGTGAACGATTTTCCTCCAGTGTTGTACCGAAGGATGGACGGACTTTTTAAAATCTGTATTGAAATGTACCAACAATGTCTCGTCACAAATTATTACGAGATCCAGGTGCGGATCCAGACTTCTCTTTTGGGAGGGGTCACGTTAAGACTCAAGTACATTTATTTCGCAAACAGGGAAGGGTACAGAATGTAATAACATATATTTGAAGTATGTTATACGTATTTCAGATTGACTTTATTACACCATAAATATATTAGAAATTCAATATTCCCATAATCACATATCAGATATCAATCAGCTTACTATTTTTACGACCCTCACCCTATCCACTGGGGGTGAGTCAGGTGTAACTTTGGAATTTTAAATGGTAACCCCCAATTTTCGTTGCAGATTCGAATTCTGTCTTCAAAATATGTCAATTTTATTCGGTACATTTATTTTAAGAAAATTAAAATTTATGAAGTTATCAACAATAACTTTCAAATTAGCAAAAATAACATTCATATGATGCAACATGAAACAATTTGTGAAAAAAAGCATTTGAGAGAAACATCTAAATGTGCGTAATGAAAAAAATAGTTTTAATAAATTATTGTAATTAATAAATACATGCATATAATAAATAAATAAACTAAATTACACTTTTATTTTTTCTCACAATTATTTTTCTCATTTTCATTTTTAATTTTTACTTTCCCGTATACGTACATATACACGGAGTGATGTACGTAGTATAGGGAAAGTTATGTAATGCTGTGCGAAAAAATGTCCAATTTTTGTCGGAAAAAAATTAATTGCCGGGCCGTGATAACGAATAAGTGGATAAAACCAGTTGCTAAATTAAGGGGAAAAAAATCCCCTAACACGTGATGTAGCCAGAAACCCTGTTTTCTAGGTCCTTGATACCGAAAACCCAATTAAAAGGAAAACGTCCGTCTGTCCGTCCGTCCGTCCGTCCATCTGTGAACACTACTAGTGCCTAAACCATACGTACGATTTCTTCCAAAATGGATATTCCCGAGTCGATCTGATTCTAGTGAAAGCTTTGAGATTTTGAAAAAGATTCTTCAAAATCTGGGGGTACTTTATATGAAGCCCCCCGGGGATTTTCAAAATTTTCTCAAAAACGGCTCCAAATTTTTTCTTTAAATTTCTTGTATGAACAGAGTAAAATACACTTTTTAACATGGCATAGGTCCGATTTTCACGTACAGCTCTGAATTTTCGAAAATTGTGAAAGTTTGAATTTTTTTCGGCGTCTTTCTCCAACTACAAAATTGAAGATAGAGACTTTTTCTTCAAATAAAATTTGTTCTGCATATTGAGTTATTTAATAAAGGTCATGTAAATGTTTTTCAAAATTTTAGTAGGTTTCGTGCAATATTGCAATTTTAAAAAATTACAAAAAGATTATCTCAAAAACGGCTTCAAATTTTTTCTCTAAACTTTTGGTAGGGATAGTGGTAAATGTACTCTATCAGATGACATAAAATCCATATGCTCTATAGGTTTTTTTTTTCAAAAATCACAAAAATGTAAATTTTTTCACATGTTTTTCACGTCGATAATATTTACATTAGCGGCGATTTTTTTTCACATTATTATATTTACGAGTACATGTGCTTTAAATAATGTCAAGTAGAGTTTCTCGAAAACACAACCGTTTTCTGTGAAAAGTAGCTCAAAATTTTGCATTTTTGCAAATTTACAAATTTTGCATCAGAAACGCTCAAACGCCATTTTCTCATATTATATGGCTGCAAATATTTTCTTCAAACTTTTATTACGGATAGTGCTAATTACACTCTTTGGTATAACGTAAAGTTTATTCTGAGTTATTTTTTTGCTTTTTCAAAAATTACATAATTGTAATTTTTTTAAAGATCTCTCACATCTTTAATATGCACTTTATCAGCAATTTGTAAAGATTATTATATTTGTGAGTGTAAGTGCTTCAAATAACTTCAAATAAAGTATTTTGAAAACAAACATTTTCTGTGAAAATCAGCTTCAAATTTCGCATTGTTAGTAGCGTTAAAACGCTATTTTCTCTTAAACGGCACATAATTTTTAAAAGAAAATTGCCATTTACGGCTAGGTTTTTGTGTTCTTTAATATTCTAAAATTAATATTTCCGTTCCACCAATAGGAAACCGAAAAATTAAGAAAATGACAAAAAAATGTACTTTTTGCGGTCATAGATGACAGCTGTCAAGAAAGAGTTTATGGCAATTCCGAATAGCTAGCAAAGACCCAAGGAAATAGACAACTAATACGGGAAAGTCTGTGCCATTCCGTAGCACCACTAGTTTCACTTTTTTCGTTTATAGTGCTCTTTTGTATATTAATAAATTTGCACCATATTTGAATCTCCTTCAATGGCGATTCTTCTATAACAATGTTGTAAACTTCATTATAATTTTGGGGACAACTTTACGAGACATGCAAACATCCAATAATTTAATTTAATGCAACATTTAATATATTGCAAATAACTGATCTGATTTCTTTTGCAATGCCAAGGTGCTTTGTTTAATTAAAACCCAAATAAAGTAACGTAATTGCAATACTTTTAATCAAGAATGAGAGCTGTCAAGAGATCCTTTTGATACAGGATTCGGACTCAACGACAGCAAAACATTCAAATAAGATGTTTTAGGCGTCAGACTCTATCCTCGCTCATCAGCCGAACTAACATTCTCTCACCGGATTCGGGCTCAGCTCAAATATTCGAATAAGGTCTTTCAGCAGTGGCGAAGCTGAAGGGTAATCTGAGAACCTTATAATACCCAAATTGTTTTTCAATAACATCTGTCGTTGCGTGCCATTTTTCAATATTTTTGATACTGAATCTTGAAGAAAATTAAATGTGTTCAACTTTTTCCCCGTTTACGCGCAAGGAATTATCAGAGCTGCAGAGATATACTCTTTGGGGCCGGTAACTGAGCGAGGCCAGTGGATAGACACCGGCTGGCTCTGCCGCGCATACGCACAAGAGAGCGTGCACTATCTTCCTTTCACTTGCATAGGCAGAGACCCCAGCTGTAGCCTAGGCTCTCGGTAGACACTGACTTCTAAAGCGATGCGCGCCCACGTCTCGACCAGGCAAATTCAACTCATCACCTGACGTTGTGGAAAAGTAGAGTTGTATGTGTGCCGGTTGTGTGATTTTTGTTGGTGTTTTCTTTACGAAACAATTAATGAAGCTAAAGATATAGTGTTGCAGACAATGTCCCACTGACTATGCGCCAGTCCACGGCCGTCTCTAGAGATGGCCGTGGCCAGTCTCATAACTTCTAAATGGTTCACGATATCGAAATGCAGTTTTCGCTCAACAGTGCGGAATCACGAGTCAAGTAATACTCCACAGAGGTAGAAATAGTAGCAATACGTAGTAATATACCGTGTTAGATATGCAGACTATTGAAATCTGCATCAAAGTAGTCATGACTAGAAATGAACATTCAGGGCGAGATTTATTTGAAAGGTACAAAAATTGTATCTTCTAAAATTATTGATACAGTAGTGACTCAGATGGACTATAGGTCTAAAGATTTAGAAAACTTTCTTTTTATTGAATTTCTTGACGAAAAGCACTTTTTCACTTACAAAGCGTCCTTTTGTTCATAAAAGTATTTTTCCTAATAAAACAATATCCATTCCTTGACAGTGAGCAGCCTCAAAATGAACTGACAAATGTATACATTAATAATGCAAAATACATGTTTGCAGTTGTTTTGTATTTGTAGTAGTATTTGTTAGACAAATTGGTCTAGAAAAAATATCAAAAGACGGTTCGGTTGATACAACTGAGTCTAACTGTTCCTTTATATAGTGCAACATTATGTGAAGGGAATATGATTACATTAAAGAGTTAAGACATTCTTGAGAAATTCCAAGGGAAATTAACTGTGCAGAAACGAAAGCTTTAAAGAACAAATTATCGACGATTTTGTTAAAAAAACGATGAATGGAGTTAATTTACAAAAAATGTAAGATTAGATTTTCAGAATATCCAACTGCATGACTCTAGCTTCGCCACTGCATTTTAGGCGTCAGACACTATCAGATAAACTAAAATTCTCTAACTCTAATTCTTTTCGACAAATCTTTACCACTATCCCCTGTTGATAGCCTTAACTTGTGCTGAAAGCGGCTTCTTACGTTCTCACAAAACTAGAACCGGCATCAAACTTCAATGATCAAATTAGGTTTGCCGTTACTGATTACATTAAGCATTTTTAGGTTAAATAAACATTGAGTTTGATAGGAGTTCCGATACTGAATTGGATTGTATCATCGAAACTGAATTCTAACAAACACCTGAAAGCAATATTGTTGAAAATTTTACATACAAACCATTATTATTACTAAGTTTAGCTAGTTCTATTCCCTTGAACAACAGTTGTGACTTTTAAGATGAGACCATGTGCTGACGTCCATTTTGCCCCAAATTCTCTCGTTCAATTAGTGACAATATTCACATTAAGTTGGTAACACTAACGCGCAGTGTATTTGATTCCGACTTTAGATGTGTTACTTGTTTAGATATATTTCTTTGTACTTGAAATATTTTTAAAGTGATCTTGAATACACGTATTTTTTATACAAATTAATTTCCAATTTCTATATAAATTCATTAGTTTCAGCACTGCTAAATTTTTACAAATTTCTAGAATTATCTGAAAATATCTGAAAATGTCTCGGACAGTCCCGATTCTGAAAGGACACTGGAAAGATTATCCGTTTCTCAGAGTTGTTTAGATATCTTAGAGTTTCTCACAAAATTGTGACGGTTCATCATGGGGGGTCATGACCGCCAAGACCCCCCCTTGGATCCGCACCTGACGAGATCGTGCTGTTTTAAATGACATAATTTACCTTAGGACTGTTATATTCGTGACCCGTTCCGAATTTAGAGAAAACTATGGGCGCCAGGAACAGGTTACGATAATTAATAACTACAACCACTGCCTCCACAGCTAATCTTAACGAATGGATAAATGTCCGGCCAGCTGGGTCAATGGGTCACGTAATGGATAATCGCTATCACCTAGATAGCCGATTATTTGATCTGCCAACTATACAGTATGGCGAGGAATCTGAAAGGAAATAATTAAATATATCTCTAACTACTTATCAGTTGCGATTGACTAAATGAAAATCATCTTTTCATTTCCAAAAGAAAATTTAACAATTTATTGACTTATATGGACAATTATTCTGCCTTTAGGTCATGGCATCGTTTTAAAAGAAAACATTTGTACTGCAGTACTTATCTAAATGTAATCTTGACCGACGGCGCCCCACAGTATCTTCTCACTTGATTGATGATAATACCAAATCCAACTTCTCTCTTGTAATCTTGCGACGCTGCCGACGAATCCAGCCCTTACTGCCTCGAATATCTACCGGTTCTTACTTAATATTCACAATTCCTAGTTCTCCCCAACTACGTGGTAAAACATTAAAGTCCAAAGTTCAGAATAAACACACCGCAATATAAAAACTTTCAAAGTCCCAAGAGAATTTAAATGCTGCACATCAACTTTCAGAGTCCAAAAACCATTGATTCTGACGACAAACTTACAAGTCCCACTCCCCTAATATTAAACTCGCGAGCGATCCGTACCACTCGACGGCCTCTATCAGAATGAATTTACTCCTCTGTTTTTAGCCCTCCAAGCCTCGGTATCCATCCTTCATTCTTATTTTTTTAAAACAAAACGACAAACTCCCGTCAGGAGTCGACAATCTATTCTCCCTTAGCCAATCCATCCATTTCTTACCAAATCAAGTAGCCACGCACTCGATAGTCATTCCTTTCTAAACCAATCCCAAATTATCTTATATTTCTGTCTAACCAGCGCCTCTACCTATTCAAGGCCTGAATGCAGTTTATTGACCTTCCCAACAGCTACACCGGCGTTGCTAAGACTGTATATTCCCATTTGCAGACCCTTTGAATCCAACCCATTGACAGCAAATGTTACTGTCTAAATATATGATATATTGGTATATCACAGTTTATATAAAACAAAGTTGTGTTAGTTACTCGATTTGTAACTCAAGAACGGCTGGACCAATTTTAATTATCTCTGTTTTGTTGGATTCATCTCCGCCCCGAATAATAGAATAACTAATAAAATATCGAAAAAAGGCCCTACATGACGCTGAAGAATAAAAAACTAAATATCCATGCAAATGCAACTCGCTACACTCGGCAATCTATGTCGTTAAATAAATCCTAAACGAAGTGTTTTAGGGAATTAAAAGCTAAAATTTTGAGGCCAAAGGCAATCAACAAGTAATTGTGAATGAGAGGGACAGAAAGGAGACAGACACACACACACACACACACACACACACACACACACACACACACACTGACAGACTGAGACAGGGACAGACAGAGACGAGGAGTGGGAGAGGGGGGCAGAAAGGGAGAGGGAAGGAAAAAGGGGAACTTATTGAACATTCTATTGCATTTTTGCTGGTCCGGCGCTGGTACCGCATCTACACAGAGACATGCAGGATCTGCCACTAAATATGAATGAGAGAGAGAAGAAGAGAGATGGAGAGAGGGAGAGACGGAGAGAGGGAGAGACGGAGAGAGTAGATAAAACGGAGAGAGAGAGAGAACGAAAGACGGAGACGGAGAGAGAGGGGGACGGAGAAAGAGTGAGAGACGGAAAGAGAGAGGGGCGGAGAAAGAGGGAGAGATGGAGAGAGAGAGAGAGAGAGACGGGGAAAGAGACGGAGAGAATGAGATAGACGGAGAATGAGAGACGGGGATGGAGAGTGAGGGAGATAAAGTGCAGAACAATGTCTCCTGGGTTTCGCTAGTAAAATAATAAAATCAGTAACTGGACCCCCAATATGTGTAATTTCGTCAAAATGTCGAGATCAGTTTTTGCAGCAATACTTTTTCTGTTCTACATATTCAAAGCATTAAAAACTAGTCACGTTTTAACAGCACATACTTTATCATATTATTTGTCATAGGTACGTAATATTGTCAACTAACTGAATTCACAAAAGTGTTTATAAAGCTAAAACTTTTGGACTGGATTCGAACTCAAGTACTTAGGCTCATCTATCCTCCAAACCACCAGAGCTTTAGCTTTATAAGTAGGGGCGGATTTTAATGAAATACCATTTTTTTTCTTTTACTTGAGAACAATGCCTTTTAGTGTAAACATTAATTTTATGTTACGAAAAAGGAAATGACCCCTTTTTATATGACTTTTTTTGCCTTTTTGACGTTTTCAGCTAATATGTAATTTTTTACATTTCTAAAGTATTTTTCGCTGATTTCATCGAATTTAATATCATTTTAATGGTACTTTTTTCAAATAATATTTTACAAGATGCAGCAAATGTTCTCCACAGAATTCCCGAGTAGCATATTCTCTCAGAAATTGTAATGTCAGCTGTTGTGTGTAATCTAAGCTTCTGTGGCCCCTATCAGAGCCATTATCGGTTCGGCCAGTCCACGACAAATAAAGACCGAGATTTCGTGGTAAATAACAATCCAAACCAAAAGTTTGCGAACTGAGTTCACTTGAACGAAAGGAAGAAGCCTCTATTACATTAGTAACATATGCTCGAGTTGTTCATCTAAACAGGTTTTTATCAAATTTTGATGTAATTTTTCTTTTCTTTTAGAGCATTTTAAAATAATTTTAACCTTCCGGCGGGCGTGCTTTTATTGTTCTAAAGTGGAGTACAACTATTTGACATGTCTGGGGGCTTCATTATTCTCACTTCGCAACATTCTAAACGAAACGCGAAAATCAACATTCCGCTGCCTTCTCCCTTACAGTCGTTAAGATGATTTGAAGGGAAAAAAAGAAAAAAAAAATGCTGACTGCACTTTGGCGCGCCCTCTCGTGTAAGTATTTTTAGTATTTCAAACGAACATTGTACTTATTCAGATGGTTTGCTTACATGTATTTTCGATCACTGTAAACAAAAACAAAGATGTTGAAAGTTTTTAAAATTTTTTTTCCTATTGCTTGTAGTCTCATTTTTTTTTTCTTTGCTGAAGGGCTGAAACAGACGAAGAAATCAGGCATCTTCTTGGTTTACTGAAAACGGATTCATGAAAACCAATTGATGTTTTTCTAAAATTTAAGGACAGAAATTATTTCATTTAATTAATTTGTCTATTTAATAACTATTTTCAAGTTAATTTTTTCTTTGTTATATTTTGTTTTATGAGGTTTCCTGAAACAGTGTTTTTAATTATTCTATTCTTTAAAATTGCCATATTTCTGTGATTTATAAAATGTATTAACATTAAAAATATAATAAATAGTCGAGAGTTTTTATTCTTCCTTCTTCAATTAAATAATAGAAATTTTTAGGGTACAAAACACTGTTTGCTCGAGGCAGCATACAGTGTTCCTACGCGCCCGCTTATGCGACTCAAAAAGGCGCACCCACCGGAAGATTAAGAGCATTTTATTCATCATTTTTGGCGATGGTTTAAGTCATTAAAATCCGCCTCCTATTTATAAATATTCTAGCGCTCCACGCATCAAAACAATATTGTATATTTGCAATATTTGAAATTTCGAAAAGATACCAATAGCTTCTAAATATTTAGAGATTTAATAAAAATCTATAGATATTTCATAGATTTCAATATGTGAATCTGACATATTTCAATATGTCAGGTTATTAAGGGAACTTTGCTCTATAAGTGTAAATAACACACAAAAAATTAGCTGATTTTGAGAAAAACCTTGTTCACTTTAAAAAATTGAAAATGCGCGAAAACATAGTATTTTTGAAAAAATGCACATTACACTATTTAAAGATATAATTTTGAAAAACAAATTTCATTGAGAAAACTAGTGCTACTACCATCCATACTTTCGCGTATTGTTTCTAAATTTGCAATTTTTGAAAATTTAGAAAGTTCAACGCTAATGAGATCTGCATCACTCTTTTAAACGTTCTTTGATCTATCTGTGGAAAGAATTTGAAGACAAAATCAGTACCATTTTTTGAAAAAGTGCTTTCTATAAATTGCATAAATTTCGAGCCCAAATTACTACGAAAAATTAGTAGTTTTTTTTAGAAAATTGTATATGATCTTAAGTAAAGATCTTTTTAGAACACATTTTGTGAAAGGAAAAATCTCTAGCTTCAATTTTGTAATTTTCAAATGTTAACTTCTTGTAATTTTCGAAAATAGAGTACCCGAAAGAGAGAGAAAATATATAGAGTAAAAATATAGAGTACCCGAAACGAAACTAAAGATTTTTTACCTTCCTTTGATACATACGACGACAAAATTTGGAGAAAGGAAAATTTTGGAGCTTTTTTTTGAGAAAAAAAATATTTAAAAAGTTTAAGAAATGTAGTTGTAGGAAGACGCCTAAAAATGAAAACTTTGGCAATTTTTCAAATTTTCGGGGCCTACAAGTCGGCTAGCGGGATTTTCTCCCATCAGCGGGGCATCGACCCACCCGAGACAAGCTTTATCTCCCGACCGGTCTCCCGGCATGTGTGGTAGTGTAGTGCATGTTAGTGTGTGTATGTGTAAGGGGTGAGGATAGGGCAAGGAAGAGGAAGGAAAGGTTGCGCGCGGTCCGTGGCCCGTTTGTGAGTGTTCTGCTCCGGCATTCGCCTGATGTTGATGGGAGAAACCACGGCAAATTACCGATCGGAGCAACTGGCCGCTAGAATTCTCATCCAGACAGCGACTGAATTCGACCTAGCTGACAAGCTAGTGACGAAAATTCTGCTACTGAAGGACTCAAACCCTAGGACCTCCCGTTCAGAGGCTCTGCAATAACATCAGTTGATACTCTGAGCCACCGTTGCCGGTCAGTAGTATACGAGAAAGTAAAAATTAAACAAACACACCTACCTGGGAATTACAAAAGTATTTCATTATCGAGACGGAAGTCTCTAGGAAGCAGTTACATCCTGAGCTTGCGGTCAACAGTAATTATCTATTTTACATTTAGGTGGAATTAAATCGTAAGTTTTTTATATTAACTATCCGGGGAAAATTGAGGAAATCGCAGTGATAATTTAAAATTGTTTGTTATATTCACCACCGAAGTCGGGTTTGTTTATCTTCCCGGTGTAAGCCGGTGATATTTGTGTACCAAGGCCAAAAAGTAAATAGAGGTATTCTTCGTAAACTAGAAAGTAAACTATCGGTGCTACGACACAGCTCATACTTTCTCGTATTATTTGTAAAATCAGAAGCAGTTCTTGACGTAATGAACTGGTGATATCAAATATGTGCCCAAGAAATAAGCAGATCTTCAGCTTTTGCTTTCGCGACAGTTATCTTTCGCTATGCTTTCCCGTCTCGACTTCATTGTCGTTCCGTCTCGTCTGCATTCTTTACAGACATATTTGGAAAGTATTTCATATTCCTGAAAAAAAAAAGAAAAAAAACCCTTATCGATATCGGGACTTTAAAAGAAATACATAGTCTACGTTTTAATTGTCCCTGCTACCAAAAAGTTGTATAATCAGGCTCTGGTAACGAAAAAATGGATAAATTGTATTCCTATAAGTAGTCAATTACTTTTCTTAAAACGTTGTGTAGTCAGAATCCATGTTTTGTGGATCCTTGAGACTGAAAAATCGATTGACAGCAAAACGTCTGTGGTCAACGCAAGCCTCTTAAACCGTTCAGACGACGGACTAAATGCCCTGCAAGTTTGAAACGGATATTTTGATTTTTGGTGATACTGTACATTTGTGGCCCTTAGCTATAGGGCAATTTTCTGAAAGTTAAAAATTTGCTGCTCCCATCCGCAAGTCCGTTTTCAGTCGACAAGAAAATTATCTCTGCAAAATTTCAGCCTAACAGGACAATTTCTAGGCGACCCCCAAACGACTTGAAGTTGGAACATGTATACGAAACAAGACCAATTAAAAGCAGAAAACTTCTCTCCCTGCCGTTTTCCCTCAATTTTTGTGGCTCATTGAGACAATCTCAGCAATTGTTTAAAAACATTCCAATTCAAATTAATCACTAGTTGATTCAACGATTTCTGAAATAAGGTTTCTAGATTTGTGCAGGCACCATTTACTCGCCCTGTGTTGCTTCCTGTCGTGTCACGGCCAAGTGCCTGAATTTTGTTGGTTTACTCCATTTCTCTAGCTATGGCTCGCTCTTTTCCTGAAGTTGTTGGGATTACAGGGCTCCAAGCAAGTGCTCCTTGGCTTGAAAATTTACTATTGCTGGCAGTCTGTCAACCTTATACCTTACCGATACCTTTGAGTGTCGGGAGCAATCCAACTAGCAATCCTAATTAGCAATCCACGAAGAAGAAGGAAAGTAAAATAAAGAAGGAAAAGAAGAAAGAAGAAGAGGAAGAAGATAAAAGTCTATCAAATATGTACAAAACTATTTTGTTTTAAATACAAACGTTTTAGTACAATAAACTATTTGTATAACAATTATTTTACATATACAAAAATATTTTATTACTTTTTTTCAATTTTTTATTTTTTTTCCGAGGAGACATACTAGACACTGTCCATACAAAGATCTCTGGCGAGCTTGTACGTTCTCGGAAGGGTGGTATTAATTGGTCATTAGGGTAGTCAGGCTCTTGATCTTCTTCAGACCCAGATACTTTTGTATTTTTGCTATAGTGTGTGATTTTTCGTTTTGTAGATTCTGTTGAATTTTCGGTTTCAGTTTTTGTACTGATAATACAATTTACACTTAAATTATCTTTGTCATTTCTCCGAACACTTGTACTGTGTAGGCACTAGCGGATCCGGGGGGGGGGGTCATGGGGGCCATGCTCCCCCCCCAAAGACCTTTTTTTGGCAAAATTGATTTAAATATTTATGTTCGAATTGTGTAATTATTTAAACAATAATATTGCAGAGTATATCTAGGGTATATAAATAATATACAATATAATAACAAATAAGTCCAATGATCGGCTGGACTGGATCCACCCCTTTGTGTAGGCAACATTTCAGTTTCAATAAGAGTGTGACCGCCAACATTAAGAAACTACCTGCCCTTACGTAATTTGCTTAAGAGAAACCTAAAAACATAATTCGATCACTAAGAAAACTTGAAATGGATTTTTAAAAACCTAAAAACCGGGCTCCGAATGATCGTTCATGTTTGTATTCTAGTGGGCAGTGAGTGCGCGGTGGTCGGCGTTGGTGTTCTGGTAACTTCGCCGTAGTTCGTGGGCAATTGAAGAAGTTTACGATTTATACAAAGCCACCATAAAAGTTTAGAATTTTATGCTGTAAGTAACAATGTATTTGGAGACGAGTTGTATTTTTACCGTTCCTTGCCTGAATTTTCTCTTTTAAAAACATTGTTAAATGCATGAGAGCAACGCTGTAGCCAACTGGAGGCGTGCGCTCTCCGTAATTGAAGTTGCCCTGTCATTCTCTGTTTTACATAAATTAATTATTCGAGTTACATCTCAGTAAAGTCGCGGGGAAAGTAAATGATCAGCAATTTGAGTTTCTAATTTAGTTTTCGTCCAATACGTCTCCGATCACGAATGTAAGATTTGATCGTGCTGTATTTGTTTTTAACAATAGGCGGTAAATGATAATTCGGCAATGGAAAATATAGTTTCTTGAAACGGTTGTTTCATTTTCAGATAAAAATGTCATCCCTTCCATTTCCAAAGGCTCATATTGAGCAGCTCAAGACTTTCATTGATTTGTGCAAGAAACAACCGGAATTACTACAACACCCAGAACTTGCATTTTTTAAACAATATATTTTATCAATGGGAGGTAAAATTCCTCCACCTAGAGCTGCTGGAGATTCCCCAAAAAAGCCTGAACCCAAGGCAACTGAGCCTGAACCCGCTGAGGAGCCAGCTGAAGAAGAACCACTAGAAGAAAGTGATATAGAATTGGACAATTCTGGTGTTATTGGTTTGTATTAATTAGCCATCTTCTTTATTATTAAGGTTTTCATATTCTTCATAATGGAAATGCTTTCTTATATTAAAATATCAGAATGCAAAGAAGTGTTTTGAAACGAAATTGTCACATCTCTTTTGAAATATGTGGAAAGAAATTATTACATTCTGAAATGAATTAATTTGTAGTTACACTTTATATAAGTTAAAAAAGTTCAACTCAGCCAATTTCCGATTGTAACTATATATTCTTAATAGGAATCCATCAAATTAAAATTATGGCGTGGTACAATATCCTTCCTTTGAAGTCCATTGTCAATTGCTAATGTGCGTAACAACAGGTTAGAATGTGGGGCAAATTTAACCTGTTCTCTGAATATTTGTAGATTAATTACTCTTCTTGCTCATCTCAGAATTGAATGAAAATTTTTCACTTTCTATTATTTAATTATCTTATAAATTAAGTAACTGAGATAAAAGAAAATTTTAAAAAAATTTAACACACTAAAGGTGTTTGATCTTTACCGTTGTGTTTATCATATTGTAAACACATCTTTATTATGAACAAGCTTTGGAACTACGTAAAAGTAGTCACATTTGACCATCAAATAGGGTGTTTGTCCTGGAAAAAATTTGTCAGTCTGCTCTTAAAAAAATGTTCTTTCTCTAAATGTAGTTTTGTCAATGTTTTATGAAGTTTAATAACTTTTATTGTAACGTTTGTATAACTTGTGTTGTAGAGCCTGATAATGATGATCCGCAACCAATGGGAGACAAGGACAAGGAGATTTCTGAAGAAGATACAGACAAATCCAATGACAAAAAGAGAGAGGCCATTTCTGCTTTTGCATCTAGTGAATATGAGGAGGCTGTGAAACTGTATACAGAGGCTATTCTTCTCAACCCTGGTAGGAAATGCAATGTGATACAAATATCTTGTAGTTATAAGCATTTCTTTCTGTGTGAATATATATTGCAAATACACAAGTTAGGAACTTTTTCTTTTAGTTTCTTTAAATGTTTAGTTGCAGTAATCTAGTATTCTTTTTCCACTTTTTCCTTCTACAATTTATTTTCCTTATTCATTAGCGTTGAACTGGTAATTTTAGGAGCTGTTTCTTTTACTTTGATTTGACCTTTCTTCCTTGGCTGAATGAGCTTTGCACCAGGGCAGCACATTTTTCAGTTGAAGTAGAGAACATGCTGCAACTATCGGAAGTTGTTTGAACTGCCACTTTGCACATCTCAGATGAGGGAGAAATCCATGATGGAGGAGAAGAGAGATAGTTATGAGGTTTTGAGAGGAACCTTTTGGTGTTTTGGGGTAGTGAGAATATACGTAATGTGATGTATAATTATAACCAAGGCATGGGAGGTTTTGCTGTGAGGCTGCTGCATGCATGTGCCAGCCTTGCTGTTAACTGCCTATGCCAAAGGTGTAGATGATCTAAGTAAATTTTAAAAACGCTACTAATAAAATACTACTAAAATAATTTTAATGCTCCATGATTGGTTATTTTCTTCTTTATGTCATTTCACGTTCTAGTATCTTGCCCAGAGCGACATTCCTAATATCTCTTGAAGCAAAAGTAATGTAGTGGTACTTTCACATTTGATTTTTATGTGAGCGTTTGTGTGTGTGTGAAGGGGTAACTGACTAAGTGAATAGCAAAGTGTCTTTCAAACATTTACATTGCTCTCTTCTCATTCTTTGTGATATTTATCAATGAGTGTGTGCATTACAGTGATGAGAATAAATGTGCTTCTTTATGCATAGTACCAAAAGGGGTGTTTGACTGTGATTAAGGGGATGATTGTGTCAGGCTTTGTTTCCTTTGTGCAAGTTTGTATGAGGTTGTTCAAGTGGAGGTGTAATAAGAAAGAGGCCAATCATATGTGTAAGTTTTCTGTACGAAAGGAGGGGGGTGTATGTGGCAACAATCGTACGAAATATGAGGTTCTTGCTTTTCCTTTCAGGGGGTCTCCGACTTATGCAAATATGAAGAAATCATACTTCCATTAGTTCTATTAATCCCTATCAGAGCTTTTCATGATTTTAGAGGAAGGGCAGGGAGATACCCCTGCTACTTCCTTCCATTTCCCCTCCCTTTTTCTTTAAAACAGTAGTAATTTATTTGACAAGTGTCTAAAAGAGTCTAAATGTTTGCAAGTTAGTTGATTATTCACAAGTGTATAAATACAACGAGCACATAAGGGATTGTTAGCCATACATAATATAAAATATTTTATCTTGTCCAATTGCCATTCGTAAATTTTGATAAACATGTTTTCACCTTGTCACCTTCTCTATATCCAGGTAAGTCGATCTCTAGTTTGCTAAATTTCACTAACTAGCATTTAAAATTTCCTGAATGCTACAAAATAGATATGCTCAGTATCGTGTATCATTTGTGGAATTTAGCAGTAATTAATTATTGTGTATAATAATAATAATAATAATAATAATAATAATAATAATATTAATAAGAAAAGACACGTTAGAGTGTGTAGCTACCTCCACTAGCAGGTCTGTTACCGCCTCAACGTTCCAAACACATGCCTCAAGTGTTACGAACACTCACCGAAACGGGGTGACGTCTGTTGGATTGTGTACGATATTGTACTGGACCAACAAATTCAAACGGGGTCGCACGATAACAGCAAACAACACATATACTGTTATCCGGGATTGGAGAGAAAATTGTGTATTTGTAGAGGTCTGCAGGGCTTGTGGTCAAAAAGTCGTAACCAAGGAGGCAGAGATAAACGTCTTAAATACAAGAGTTTGGAAATTGAGGTCAGGCCGAATGTGGGGCGTAAAAGCGCGTTAGGGTGTCTGATAGTTATCGGAGCTCTGGGATTCGTTCCGCAAATTTGTGTAAGAACTTGGCTGAACTCCCCAGGTCATTCAAAGGAACTGGGAAGTGCAAGAAATTGCTTATTTGACACAGCCCACATTTTGCGCAAAGTACTGTAGAGGCACCGCAGTCACCGGATCTGCTGCTTAGGTAGCTGGTTGCAACCATGGAGTAGATTTTATTATTCAGTCGACTCATACATCTTGGTCATGATGTAGTGGAAAAATAATATATATATTCAGTTACCCCTTCTTCAAATACACAAGCAAACAAAGCAAATGAATCATTTGTAAGTATAACCTTGTAACTGAACTCATAAAATTGATGGCATGAATTGTTTTTGCAATTAATCCAAATGATGCTCAGTACTGATGCACATTGGTAGATTCATTCAAAAATTCTACAGCTTGGTTTTATCCATTAAATCTTTAGAAGTTAGTGTCAGTATTTTAATTTTTTAAAAAAAAATATTGTGTGTGTTTTGTAATAAAATGTTTGGCAAGAACATGAAATTCCCCTGGACTGCAGCAGAAACATGTCTGCTAAATATCTCGGCTTTAGAAGTAAATGAGGGAAGAAGATCACGTGTAAACCTTCTATGAAATTTCCCTCTTTAAGTTAATTGGCAAAAAGTGATAATTTTTTACCACTTTGTATGCTCTAGCAGTTTCCAACATTTATTTTTGAGATATTTTGTACAGAATATAGGAGCTGGAAGAGTAGGAGGAAGATCGACAAAATTGCATATATTTTCCTCTCTTCGTACACATAATTTCCCTTGCATTTTTACGCAAAAATACTTTATGATCACGTCGACGCTTCACTACTTACTTTGTTGTTGAGAATAAGGCTTGAGCCTTCTACCTAAAATATAAAACATCAAAATGTCACACATATGGAAAAACTTGTCACATAAATTAGTGTGGAGGTAATAATTTATATTATTTTCAATTTAACAGACAAGTTGTCCAAATGGGTTCCTAAAGAACTAGAAATCAATTATACATGTCTGTTACTCAAACTACAATTACCCAAAGTATAATCAAGTTAACATCAAATACAGTTCTGATTATTACATGTTCAGTAAAATCTGTCTAAACCAGAACTTGTACAAGCCAGTAAATGTGCCTTAACTGGGAAATTCCTCCAGTCTTGAAGTTAAATGGCATTTTACAAAGCACACAACAGAAACCTCTCCAATGAGGAAATGGAAGGGTTTTTCATGACCTGCAGGAAAAAAATTCTTTATAAGATGGAATTCCTGTGAATTAATTGCAATGGGCAGAGAGAGGCAGATGTTCTTAATGAAATAAATGCATGTGCAAGATTGTTTTAAATTATTTTATCTTTGTGACACGCAAATTAGTCATGGCAGACAGACATTTGAAGGAGAGGGGCTTTAGCTGTCAGTGTAGAATTCGACTGTGGATTACTTGTCTCACAAGGCATAGATCGTAGGGGAATTCCCTCTCTCTCCTGACTGTGGGCGTGGGAAGGTGTACGGGCATGGCTTCTATTTACATGTCTCCTTGCTCTGCCTTGAAAATAATAACCCCTCGATCATACTTGCATTGCTCAAAGCCATTCAAGGGTATCGGAAAGTCGTAGTACTGGGTTGTGATGCATTGTGCGTTCGAGTCAACAAGCAGTCCGAATACAGCCAGTGGGTGTATATTTTTCATCTCAGAAAACTGTCAATGAAGAGTGTTTAATATTCATTTATTGGTGATTTCTTCCATAACACATTTTATGTTGATCTATTTTGAAAATTACAATGTCATGTAATTTACTACTTTTAGGATCGAAATATCAATCTATCACAAGTGTCATAAAATGGACATCCTTGCATAAAATGGAAACCTGGCTGAAAAACCTATAAACATATTTTTACTTAAAATATTTTTAATGAATTTGTTGTGAGCCCTGAAACCAAAAAAGTTTTCGATTTTACCTTCTTGCTACTGTTTATACAGCTTAGAGAAAATATTGTTATGCTTGGGGAAAAAATAAACTATTTCTACAGAAAATCTTATTGTCAGGCCATAGTAATGAAAAAAGCAGATCAATTATGTTCTATATGTAGTAAATTATTTCCTCTAACACATGTATAGTCAGAATCCATGCTTTGTGGATCCATGATTCTGAAAAATTGTTTGAAGGCAAAACGTCTGTCCATCTGTGGTCAACTCATGTGCCAAACTGTTCAGCTGATTTTCTCCAAAATTGCCTCAACTGATTTGGTTGATGTCGTGGCCCGTTGGTTTTGAAATCGATATCTAATTTTGGGGCAGTATTTTATATGAAGCCCGTGGGAAATTTTCAAAATTTTCAAAAAATGGGTCCGTATTTTGATTAAATTTTGTTGTGAATGGTGTAAAGGATGTTTAAGAGAGTGATGCATGCCTTATTTTCCTTGAATCCCCAATTTCCTCCAACCTTTCCAATTTTGACAATAATGTGAACATTATGTGAAGGTGCCTCATGGCTCAAGAGCGAAGTCCGCTCGCCTTTCACCAAGGAGGTCCGGATTCAATTCCCGTCGATCTCGTGTGAAATTTGTTCCAACAAAACGAGTCTACCTGCTTCACAAGGGCTAGTCCAACCCTTGTGAAGTGCCCTAAAACTTATCCACATCCTCATTCCTTCCCAATTCTGGACGCTGGGTTGTGACGCAGGGGCGCGCGGTGTGAGGCGCGTACGCGGAGATGCTACTAGCGGTCCTCTTGACGACTAACGAGACGTGGCAATGACTTGAATTAATTCTTGTAATGGAGGATTACTCCTAAAAAGTTGGGCATCAATAGAGGATTATTCTGAACTAGTGGTGCTACACAGCACTTACTTTCCCGTATTAGAGGAAACAGCTAAGTAGTACTGTAATATTGCACTTTATGCGCTACTAACATCTTCGCTTGGAACTCACTATTTCCATTGCAGTGTTGTCAGAACTATGTGAATTCTACAACTTCACAAAAAATAGAATGCAAAGTTTTGTAACCCTGTATTGGAAAAAGAAAGCCTGATACCCTGGAAATATAGAATATGCCTTCCATTGGGCCATGATTAGGGAAGAGTATTTTAAAACCATGCAACAAATTCTCTACTCACTACAAATGGTACAGCATTTGGTGCAAACTAATAGTTGCCGCAAATATCAACATAAATTAGACAATTATAACTCCTTTTCATACAGCTCCATTAGGTCACAACAATGACACTAATTCACAGATATTCGCGGAGCGGCAAAGTGAATTCCATTGTTGCAGACCCTGCGTTGTCGCTATTCTGTGAGCTATTAATTCTTTTTACTTATTTCAAATATATCAAAATAAACAATTTCTAAAATACTAATGTGTAAGTCTATAAACAAAGTTCGAATGTAAGAAACGAAGAAAGAAATAATATACAAAAATTGCACATTCTAATTTACGACGCATCCGCTGTCCGAAGCGCAGTAAATTTACAGCGGCCTATTACGTTTGTCACAAAATTAAAGAAAAACTACTCGTATTTTGAAAAAATTAAGCATGACCGTATTTATTTTATTTATTTGTCAATATTCGGAATTTGCCACATACTCTTTCTTGCCAGCTACCATCTATCATCGCCAAAAGTACTTTTTTTGTCATTTTCTTAATTTTTCGGTTTCCTATTGGTAGAACAGAAACATTAATTTTAAAATATTAAAGAACACAAAAACCTAGCTGTAAATGGGCAATTTTCTTTTAAAAATTATGTGCCGTTTAAGAGAAAATGGCGTTTTAAACGCTACTAAAAATGCGAAATTTGAAGCCCATTTTCACAGAAAATTTTGAGTTTTCAAAATACTTTATTTGAAGTTATTTGAAGCACTTACACTCACAAATACAATCATCTTTACAAATTGCGGATAATGTGCATATTAAAGATGTGAGAGATCTTTCAAAAAATTTACATTTATATAATTTTTTGAAAAAAAACAAAAAAAACTCAAAATAAACTTCACGCTATACTAATGAGTGTAATTAGCACTATCCGTTACAAAGTTTCAAGAAAAAAATTGCAGCCATATACGAGAAAATGACGTTTGAGCATTTCTGAAAATGCCGAAATTTGAGTTACTTTCACAGAAAACGGGTAGTGTTTTATTATTATTTAGACATTATTTAAAGCATATATACTCGTAAATATATAATGTAAAAAAATCGCCGATAATGTAAATATTAACGACGTGAGAGGCAAGTAAAAAAATTTAACATTTTTGTAATTTTTGAAAAAACCAACCGATAGACCAAAATGGCTTTTATGTCATTGATAGAGTACATTTAACCACTATCCCTACCAAAAGTTTAAAGAAAAAATTTGGAGCCGTTTTGAGAAAATTTTGTTTTTGTAATTTTTTAAAATTGCACATATTGCACGCAATATTGCACGAAAACTACCAAAATTGTGAAAAACATTTACATGACCTTTATTAAAGAACTCAATATGCAGAACAAATTTTATTTGAAGAAAAATCTCTATCTTCAATTTTGTAAGTTGGAGAAAGACACCGAAAAAAATTCAAACTTTCACAATTTTCGAAAATTCAGAGCTGTACGTGAAAATCGGACCTATGCCATGTTAAAAAGTGTATTTTCCTCTATTCATACAAGAAATTTAAAGAAAAAATTTGGAGCCGTTTTTGAGAAAATGTTGAAAATCCCCGGGGGGCTTCATATAAAGTACCCCCAAATTTTAGAGAATCTTTTTCAAAATCACAAAGCTTCGACTAGAAATCAGATCGACTGGGGAATATCAATTTGAAGAAAATCGACCGATACGGTTTAGGCGCTAGCGTTGACCACTGACGGACAGACGGACGGAATGCCGTCAAATCGATTTTTAAGTAAAAAGAAGTAACAAATCATGGATTTTGACCACCCCACGTGTTAGGGGATTTTTTTTCTTAATTTAGCAACTGGTTTTATCCACTTATTCGTTTTCACGGCCCGGCAATTAATTTTTTTTCCGCCGAAAATTGGCCATTTTTTTCGCGCAGCATTACATAACTTTCCCTATACTACGTATATCACTCCGTGTATACGTACGTACACGGGAAAGTAAAAAGCGCTAAGCGCTCAACGAAAGGGGCTTAGGGACGTGTTGCGTCAAAAAGGTAGACGCAACGAATGTATTTAAAAAAAAAACAGAACAAAAAAAAAACCCTGCATACCAATCATCCAGTTTGTAAGTTTTCGCAAGTTATTACAAATGGTGGATACAATAAATGAAAGGAAAATTTTATGAAGATAATTTTTTAATCCTATGTGAAATTAATTCTAATATCTGACTATATTGCTATGAAAATGGAAAGCAATCGTGGGATCTGCTCCTAAGTAGGATTTCCAAGGATCTGTTCATGGGCCAAGTCAGTTTACAATATGAAACCAGTGCTCAGAAGGGAGGGAGGGGGGGGGGGGCAATTGAGGCCCAGATTTATTTATATTTATTTATTTTTATATTTTGGTCTCCTCCATTTAAACAGATAAAAAAATGTATTATTTCTTATGGTTCATATGTTAACAAGTGTAGATCTTCGAATAAAGTAATATTTATAATTTGGAAGAACAATTTCAAATCTTTGTGTCACACCATTGTCATTAGGAGGAAAAGAAAAGAGTTGAGTGAAAAAAATGGGTCAGTAATTCACAGAAAAAGATATTCAAATCTGAGGAGAAAATTTCATTTTCCCCTTTTAACCAACTGAATTGATTTAGTCTTTGCTGAGACACATGTCTGTTACTGCAGTGAAAATGTATCTGTGATTAGGTCGTAAAAAAGTGAATCTCCTACTAAACTCCCTCAAAACTGAATCACAAGTGGCCTTAGGGAAATGACATCCATGCTATGGTGAGATCTTAGAGTGAAAACTTAGTGTGAATGATGTAAAAGAAATATGAAAAAGTGTTGTCTGATTACATATACAGTTTTGGAAAAGAAGGTTTAGTAGTCACTCAATTATATTGAAAATAAACCTAAATTTGGTTTTATGTTTTAGGTGTGTTTTTTGCGTGCTAAGTACCACAAACCCGTGTTGTGGATATGTTTTCTTTCATTTGT
Organism: Acheta domesticus; assembly: GCA_031308135.1. Taxonomy (NCBI): domain Eukaryota; kingdom Metazoa; phylum Arthropoda; class Insecta; order Orthoptera; family Gryllidae; genus Acheta; species Acheta domesticus. Next base: position 9,838,702 of record JAHLJT010002406.1, on the reverse strand, counting down.
AGAGAAAGCTATATGCAATTTCTTACAAAATATTGTGTGTGATGTATTTCTAGAAAGTAAAACTTAAGAATGTAACAATTTATGTATGTTTTAAATACCTGGTGGGTTAAGCTCGTTTTTGAGACAGTGATACCTTTTATATAATTGTAACCAAATTCTTCCAATCAAATGTATGAAGTGAAAAGAATATTTTGAGCTCTATAATTGACTGCAGAAACAACTCATCTCAACTCATTGCAAGTGTTTGTTATTGTGTGCAGGCTCTGCTTTGTTGTATGCTAAACGTGGGCAAGCATATTTGTCCTTGAACAAACCAAATGCCTGCATCCGTGACTGTGAAAGGGCTCTTGAAATAAACCCGGACAGTGCAGCAGCCTACAAGTTCCGAGGCCCGTGCTCACCGCCTGTTGGGACGCTTGGGAAGAGGCTGCTCGTGACTTTGCGCCAAGCATGCAGGATTGATTTTGATGAACAGGCTGATGAAATGGCTGCGTGAAGTGACACCTAATGTAAGTATGATCATCCACATTTATATGAACCACTTCATTGACTCTTTTCCTAGGAATTTGATGACTGTTTTTGTAAAAGTTAGGGAGAATAGCAGTGCTTCTTTGTAGGGTGGAAATTTTAATACATTTTCCAGATTTATTGAATTTAGTTTTGATTGCTAATGGAATTTAATGCTATTTATGATTTTGAAAATCTAACTAGGTTATAATATTGTGTTTTTAACAAGTTTCCACAAAACTTAAATTTTTCCGAAAGTAAGAGAACTGCCCTCCTCAATATTTCTCTTGCGAAATTGTTTACTAAATGTATTTGGGATATAGGCAGGTAAGACAATTAATTATTAGAAGTCCTTTCAGATAAAGCACGAAGTTTGCGAATCATTCCTTATCACTTCTTGCTAGTGAAAGTTATTGTTGAACTTGAAGTTTTCTGTATTTTTGTAAAAGTTTTTTATTGTGATCTTTATTAGGGGGTCAAAGATTGGACCGGGATAGGTGTCTCGGTCCATCAGCAGATGTGACTGCGTTGCCTCTGACCAGGAGGTTCTAGGTTCAAGTCCCAATGGTGGAAGGATTTTCGACACTAGCTACATTGTTAGGTTGAATTTAGTTGCTGTCTGAGCGGGATTCTAGCGGACAGGTGCTTTGATCTGTAGTTTTCTGTTGTTCTTCTGATCAGTATAAGGGGAATGCGGGAGCAGTAGCCTAACGAACAGTCCCATGGACTGCACACAATCATTCCTTCCTCTTCTTTGTCCTATCCTAATCTTACTTGCACACACTTGCACTTACGTGCTCTACACTACCACACATACCGGGAGACCGATTGGGAGCTTAGAGATTACCCTAGCTGTGATGGTGCCCCACTAACGGAAGATACCTATTTGGGAAAAACCCTGCTAGCCGATGGGTAGGTTGGCGCCGGATCTCACCATCCAGAGGGGGAAGATCACCACCATCTACCGGGGAGAAAAAAATACACAACACTTACAGGTCTCATGACCTTAGCAGTTCATGTGCTTGGAATCACCAATGAATCGCAGATTGGAGGCTGGATGTGATGTATCAATTTTACAAACCTGCTATGAGTTCACCTGTTTAATACAAAGTTATTGAGGAAAGTGATGTGTATTCATGTTATCTTTCTAAGTATAAGTTTCTTTAGACCATTTATTTTTAAGTAGCTTTGCATGGTACCATTGGCTGGGTTTTTTAATGAACCTTTTTATTTGTTGTCATAATATGAAGAAATTTTAAATTACAATACAGTTGCCTGACTCTTCCATCCTTGAGCATTGAAAGTTCCATTAGAAGCATGACATAAATTTTTCTTTGTTTTTACTTTCTCATGTGTTACATACATAATAGAAAAAATTAGGTAATGTTGCACCAGAAATGGCAATATTTGACCAAAAAATTATAGTATCATAGGTTCTTGATGCCAAAAAAGTGGATAATTTTTGTCTGTATATGTGGTAAATTACTTCTTCTAACACTTTATGGAACCCCTTTCTGTTTTGTGGGTCCATGATTCTGAATATTACTTTGAGGCAAAACGTCTTCCTATTTGTCCGTCCATTTTTCCATCCGACCACCTGTTCTTTCGTCCATCTATTAACAATGTTAGCGGCTAAACTGTACACTGTATTTTTACTGAAGTAGATATTCCGTAATCAATCTGACTGTTGATGCTGCCCTTTGAGTTTGAAATTGATATTTTGATTTTTGTGGGTAATTTACATGAAGCCTTAAAATTTTCAAATTTTTCTCAAGTATTGCACAAAAACTTTTTGTTTAAAATTTTTTTCTCAGATAGAACATAAACTGCTTATAAAAATGGCACTTCTCTTAACATGAGTAAGTGCAGATTTTGAATTTACCGCAATTTATTTGCTAGAATTCATTCAGAATTTATCAGTTTATCAGATTGTAATGTGACAGTGGCAACACCCACAAGTCAGCAATTCTCAGAATATCTTCTCATTGTTGGGTGGTGTTCCTGAGTGAATGGAAATGGAGGTTTGGATTGTGAAATTTGTGTAGCATTAAATGAGTAAAGGGAGTGCACCTCATTCACTATGATAATGATTTTTACAAGTGTTGACCAAGGTGTGTTATTATGGACAGAAATAGCAGAATTACAATTTTATGAAACTATTGCTAATGTGAGGAAGTATATAGCATCACTAGCTTTTTCTTTTCATTTCTTTGTGAAATTAAGTTTAATGTTCATCAGTCTGATGAATAAAATCATAACAATTCATGTTATGCTGGAAAGACATTATAATGATTCAAGTGTTTCACCACAGATTTGAACCTTCCACCAACCGTGTTTTGTAGAATTCTTCCAGAATATTTTGGAACGGTCATTCAGGCAAGTGTTGTGAGGTGAAGTGCCCACTCAGTATTATTCACAGAGCAGGCAGCTTGCAGATGGAAGTAGATGAGGGCTAAATGATAGTGTGGTGTGTTAAACCTAGGGATTGCATTGCTGCTTTTAATAGAGAAAGATGTTCGGTGAAGAGTGTGGGATGTACATGGAATGGTTTTTTGTTTTGTTTTGGTTTGGTTTGAGAATTAATGTTCTCCTTTTGTCAGGGATATTACTATTTGGTGCACAAATTTGTAGTTTATATGCACATTGCAGTTTTGTTTGTGGGTCTTCTCTGTTAATGAAATGGACATTGTTCAAGTACATGGGGCTCAACAAATCTCAGTTTATAAGATGAGGTGGATTTATCCATTTCCTCACAAAGCCAAAAAATGTGTTGGTAGTCTGTCTTATAAACTGAGAAGAAGAAGAAACTTGCGTTATCAGTTCCCTTAGCCTTTAAAACAAGAATATGCCTTACTGGGGTGTGTGATTCACCATATAATGCTGCTGCAAATTAAATTTCTTGATGTAAGAGAACTTTCTGGCCTTGTAAGAATTTGGCTTAGGCTTACCCACCACAATTTTCAAAAACATACAGCTCTTCCCACACAGCATCAAAACTTCTGAGGGTTGATGATTTGTTCTTTGTACTGTCTATGTTGTCTGTGGTTTGCTTTGTCATTTTTCCCACCTGAAGCATGACTGTAGCCAATCGCTTGTTGCTCTAGCATTTGTTCCAAATGATCCTGTCCTTGACATTCTCTGCAACAGAAACAAGGCTCATTGGACAGCTGTTTTAGAAGGATCCTAAATTCCAAAAGTCTGAAAATGATGCCAATCGATTTCCCTTGTCTGGAGGAATCAAATTTATTTATTACCTCATTGTGGCCTTAATCTGCCCTCCTTCTCCTAGAAAATGCATTTGAGATACTTAAATTTCCACAAAACTCAGTTTTTGAGAATTTTCAGTTTGTTTGTGAAATATCAGAAAAAAATTGCCAGATCTCTACCAGTGGACCGGTACACATCATTAATCCCAATTGGTGGTCCAATGGAGGGCTGACAGTGAGTACAAGGTTCCTGTTCATGGGTACCAACTTGCTATATGCAATTGTAGATAGAAAGTGTGGATCACCAAAACCATATTGTTTAATGGTTATTGTTTGTTTATTTGTACAAAATTGTGCAATCTACATATTCTGAGAGTGAATTTAAAGAAATACAACTGCACATCACTGTAAATTAATCGGATGGAAAAGTTTGATAATTTTAGCTGATGAACATACGACATTGGTTGAAAATTAAATGAATTCTTTTTTAGACAAACATCTCTTGAATGTAATAGTAGTAATAATGATTTGACAATGCAATTTAAGTTTCCAAAAAAGAGGAGTATGATATATGTATGCAAATGTGCTGTGTTGTCAGCAACAACAGATTCTTAAGCAATTCAGAATGCTTATTATGATGGAAATTGAAATCCAGAAATGATTTACAGAAAAAACAGTAATATCAACATATAAAGGCAGAGTAATGCATTTCTCATTGCACTTGCACGACATCTGTAGTTGTGATTGATCAGTATTTCTTTCTGCTGGGAATAAACTTGATCTTGGTTGATATATGAAAATTCTTTGGTGAGTGCAATATGAATTCCGTTTGCTATGTACGATCTTTCTAAAATGTGAAGAAAATCTTGCACCTAGCTACTTGAAGATAGTGGAACGCTATTTGCAGTTATACTAGTGTAATCTTATAATTTGTTGCATGTATTGAAAAAATTGTTATAATTTGAGACCTGTCAGCTAGGATTTGTGTTTTGTTTCATGGTAATGTATGGTATAAAATATGTTTGACACTTTGGAACCAGGGCAGGCAATATATAATACAATGTGTCTCTCACAGTTCTGTCTAGTGTCATGTTGAAGTGTAATTAAATTAACCAGAAGTTTTATTACATCAAAAAAATTTCACCATTACAAGTTGTAAGTTATTTTAAACCAAGATTAGGCTCATAGGAATTGATATCCACTTGCTTTACTTTAGTACTTCCTTCAAGATTCTGTAGAGTTGTGTATGCAATTGAAAAGGTTCCTTATGCTAAGATTGAGCTTACTTTCTTCATTAAACAAATTATTATTCTTTTCGTATAATTGCATTTTATTTTTATTGCAATTTTATTTTGTGCAATAGTTTATAAAATAAATATTCAATTCAAGATTTAGTGTTGTACTTTAAATGTATTTGAATGAATTCATGAAATGAATTCATTTTTGTTTAGTCTGTATTTAAAAAAGAACAAACATACGTAATTCAGCTTTTGGAGATTGAGATGGTTAAAATTTGGGAGAAAATAGTGGTATGTTAGGAAAATATCACATTCTTTTATTCTGAGTTTTAGAAATTGTTTTGAAAAAATTACATTAGCAGTGAATAATGTAATGACATTTTATTATTTTATTGCTTATCCAAAACGAATTCATAGTACTATCATCAAAATAGAGATAATTATTTTTCAAGAAGAATGAAGAATTACTAAATGCTACGACATATATTGTGTGGTTGATTTTATGCTAAATGGCATACAGAATATCAACCTCGAACTTTTGGAGTCAAGTTAAGGCCCATTCACAATGCAAACATGAACATTAGTATGGCGTTAACATAAAAGTTAGGAATACGTCCATAAGGCAGACTCATTCACAATGCCTTCGCATAAGCATAACACATAAGACGTTAACTTACAAGGCTTGCAAGCTTCAAGCTTCAAGCTTGTGCTTAGGCTTATGTAAGAAATAAGAAAAGAACCAATCACAGTACGTTAACTCGAAATCGAGTATCGAAGTCGATAGATGGAACAAAAGACGTTTTCGGAATTGCTTGGTTGATTTTCGGCGTTTTTAAAATTTTTTTTATTGAAATTTAAATACCTAACCTAACCTAACCCAACCCAATCCAAACCAACCCGACACATACCAACCCATTGTCACAAGGCCGAGACGCCGCTGGTAGGCCTTGGCTCATGAAGAGCGGTTGTGTCACAGTACATACGTACATGCTTATTTATATATATTCTCACATCCAACCAATAGTAACTAGAATGGCCCACAGAAAATAGAAAGTCTTTGGTCACGCTTATGTTGGACATTGTGAATAATTCAGTCTATCACTTATGTTAAAGTGTATGTCTATGCGTTATGCTTATGTTGACGTTTGCATTGTGAATGGGCCTTTGTGGATGGATAGGACTGAAATTTCATGCGTTTGTGCAACGCCAGTGGGTGAAGGCAGCTTGTAATGACGTCTGGAGCCGGAGCTGCTGGGGGCATAAAGAAGCTGCTGCCAGTAATATATACATAATGATTTTCTTTATTAAAAGCCAGTCATGTACATTCGAATGTCACGTCCTCTGGCCAGTCGCGCCGAGGCGGGGCTGCGAGGCGGCCCGAGCGAGGCCTCCGTGGGGGCGGCGGCGGCGGGCAGTGGGGGCGTGGACTGAGATCGAGGACATTGGCAGTGCGCGGCGCGGCCGCCCCCGCCGCCCGCCGTCCTCCGCCCCGCCCCTCCCTGCCCCGCCCTCCTCGCCCCGCCCCCTCGCTCCGGCCTGTCGCCGCACGCCGCCGCAGCCGAGATGCAGATGCGGGAGGGAAGGGAGGGGGAGGGGTTGGGCATCGCTCGTGGAGCGGCAGGGGTGCATGGCGTCATCCGATCGGTCGGCTCCTCGACGTTTCGTCAGAGGCAGAGAGGGAGGATGCTGGACAATGGAACGGCCTTGTCGAGGATTTGGTAAAGAGAATTTCCGTTTCTTTACAGAGCGGGACAGCGTGTTTCCCGCAAATCAGTGCTAAGTTGAATACTATCAAAAATTAGGAATTCGAATTTCGGAATGTATTATTCGTCGTAAACGTTGCTCGAACGGGAAGAGTGGTGTGGTGAGGGAGTTGGGAGTGGGCTGCATCCCTGGCCGGCGCGGCGAGGGCTCGAGGGGCCCGCGGAGTCAGCGAGGCAGATCGGGGCGAGGTCACGATACGCCGACGCGAAAGTAAGTCTTTTGAAGCATCCCCTGTTTCAAAATAAGAACAATAATCATAAAACTAAGAATACGCCTTTTCTAAACATTTGAAACTAAGACTTGACTTGAAGTAGTGACGTAATTAATGCGACGGATGGTGCTAAATTAAAGAGGAAACGTAAGAAATGTTAGAGACAAACCGTGTGTCAACACTAGCGAGGGGCCGGAGCGCGCGGCCGGGGCAGCGGTGTGTGCAGTGTGGCGCGTGCGTGGGCCCCCGTGGCCCCTGGCCCCTGGCCCCTAGCCCGGCCCGGCGCGCGCGGTCGCGGTCGCGGGCGGCCGGCGGCGGCGGGTGCGTGCGGGGCTCCGCCCCCGGGTCCCGGCCGCTCAGCTCGTGCCCGGCCCCCGCGCCCGCGGCCCCGCCCCCGCCCCCTCGCCCACGCCCTCGCCGGCGCTCGACGCCGAAGCTGCCGCCGCCGCCTCGTCCACGGCCTTCTTGTACTTGCCCACCAGCTCGGGCAGGTCGTAGGCGATGGCGATGTCCAGCCGGTTGATGGGGCAGCCGCGGAAGTAGGTGCAGGTGGAGGAGAGCAGCGGGAAGTCGTAGAGCGGGTTGAGGCGGAAGAAGTCGCGGTACACGTCCGGGTCGGGCAGGTCGTAGCGGGAGATGTTGGTGAGCGTGCTAAGGCCCTCGTAGATATGGTAGTTCTGCGGCCGCTCGATGATGTCGTCGCTCACCGCCTTCTTGTTGCCGAAGAAACCCTTGTGGTTGTAGTAGGTGGTCAGGTAGCAGTCCACCATCTTGGCGTGGTTGCGAACGCGCACCTGTAACCACACACGTCCGTTGATGGGTTGGCCAACAACGGGCTTCAGTCATACGTTCGTTCATAATATTAAACCGTGAACGCAAGTTGGTTTTCCGGTGTATTTTCAGCGCGTGAATATTATACTCATTTTTTTTTTTTGGAAATGCATTTTTTGGACGTTTGATCATTACACCGTTCCGGCTCAATTTCCACTCACAAACATTCCTTTGTTGTGATTCATACCGTAAATATTCGAACTAAAGTTTATTTACGTTCTGTCATTTTTATAGGCAAATTGAATTCGTAATGCCGTGTTCGAGTTAAGAGATGTGAGATAAAAAAAGTTATTTACAAGTTTAGTTTAAGTCGGGCACTTTCAAAACGGAAAGTACGTGAAAGGTAGTACTCTATGCATTAACGATTTTCATCAAGAAAAAATGTGGTTCTGACCACAATTTGATCCTACAGATCAAAAAAATTCCTTTTGAATTTAATGTTCTTTAAACAGTAATTGCCTTAAAGCCCGCAGGCACTCATCAAAGCATTTTTTTTAGCGTTCAAGGAAACGTTTTTCGCAAAGAAGTTAATATATTAAAAATATGGACTTCAATTGAGAAATTGTATAATATTGCTATAATTCTGCCAAGTTCATATTAAGATTAGGGTTCCTTTGGCACACATTTAGGTTCCTATAAAAATGTGCTTCTGAATTTAGCATTTATGCTGTGCTAACGGTGCTTTTGACTAAGTCTCTCACGACATTCGCTAAAAGTAATCTCTGTATCTATCCGAAACTCACGGTGTCCACTTGGTTACGTATATGTGTTGAATAAGTTGAAAAGTGACCAATTCGCGTTCAGTTCCAAGTGGAACCATTGAGAGCGTTCTGGATCAATTCCAAGCAGAGCAGAACCTGGTTCAATTCCAATTGGACGAGGTTTTACAGGCCCCTTATCACCTCAAGAGTCTCTCTTCTGACCTGGTTCTTCCAAGACCTCATGGATTCCTTTTTCTCCTCTTTTTTCCGAAGGAATATATGAATAGCGGAATGCGAGTCCTCGATTTTTAATGACAATTCCCATTCAGAAAGCATTCGATTTTGATATATCTTTTAACCTATTCATAACATCTGAATGCCTACACATTTTTCACGTCTGTCAAGGGACCTTTGAAAGGTGCAGGTCGAAATGTGGCCTCATCCCCCCCCTTTGCTATTGTGTTGTGCTGTGAAAACATTAACTGCCGTCACGTCGAGTAAGTTGCTGAATAAAAAAATTAAATAAAATAAAGGGAAAAAATGCTCACTTTTCACGACCCAAATTGTCGCCTGCGCGGGTTTTGCGCAGCCCTGCCTACTGTGAATGTCCGCCGAAGGAACACGTGTTCCTATGGGCAAGAGCTCCATTTCAGGGCAGCAGAACATGAAGCTATGGTGCTGCTGACGCCCTTGACAAGCCCGCAATGCCGCGCGACAAAGCGCGGCATAGCACGACATAGTACTCTTTCGGACTCTAGTCTTTCGACGTTGGGGAACTGCAACCAATGTTGCCAAAGTGACCCCTAGGCATGCAGGTATACAGTGTGTCCCAGTTTCGTTAGGACTGCTTCTGTGAAATTCATCACAACAATGGTATCTTTTGGCGAATAATGGCGTTGAAGGATAATGGATCATTGAAGTTTCAACAACAGCTTCTACGAATTTCAAACCGCTGGCATCGCTTCAGCAGTCGTCCTGGACGCCAATGTAAAACTACGCGTCTGACACTCGTCGGAAAATGGTGTTGGGGCAGCGATGGAACATTAAGTTTTGTTAGGACTCTGGCTATAAAATTAAAAATCATGTATTATGTTCACATTTCATGTATAATTATTCAAAATAGTTTCTCCCTGAATCAATGCACTGTTGAAATCGTTTTAAAAGGTTTTTTAAAAGCCACAGTGTTTTGGAATTGCATTTAGTATTGCATTAATTTTTGGAAATCAGCCAGTGAGACGTTTCATATGATGAAAAGTGTTTATGGTAATTACTGTTTAAGCGGTTCAAAAATTTTTAGTTATTTCGACGTCCTCCATCGTTTATGACTTAAAATTCGAGTTCGGCCCAAAAAACCGAGAGGCAGGATCACGGTCGCTCCTACGCGACAAAATTCAAGCCACAAAGCGAAGATCATGCGCGAGTTTTTGGCCCGCTAACGGGTCACAGTCCTTGATCACCCATCTTATTCTCCGGATTCTTATTCTCCCAGCCGACATCTGATTGGTCCGAAAAATGAAGTTGGTAATGGAAGGACACCGTTACGACGTCATTAAGGACATCCAAGAAAATTGTACAGCCGTACTAAATGCAGTTCCAAAACAGGACTACTATGACGGATTAAAAAAAAAACTGTTTAAATGATTTCAACTGTGCGTTGATTCAGGGAGTGACAATTTTGAATAATTAAAGTAATTTTGTGAACATAATACATGCTTTTTATTTTTCGTGGCCACAGTCCTAACAGAACTGCGACACACGGTGTCTTAACGTTGTTTGCCAACCTTCTGTTATTTTTGACACAGTTTCATAAATGAATGATGGTTCAGTTGAATCCATAGTGCACCCCAATTAATATTAATTTTGATCATTTCCGTGCTGTTATCTCTTGGCGAATTAGCTCGAAAACAGTTCCTGCGACTGTCATTGTTTCGTTTGTGACGGCCGTGAGCGACTCGGAAGCTAATGCTTTGTTGATTAAAATTATTATAGTCAATGAGCCAAACATCACCTTCGGGCCACTCAAAGCCGCCTTGCCGAATACGCAACATATTGTATTTAGTCAGTACGTGCTCGTGATAAGGCTTGATTTGTGCCTAATTGGCGGCAGTTTAAAGAAAAAGTAAATATAACATTAGAAATTGTAAAATTAAAATTTAATTGAATTATATAATCGTAAATTTTAATTGATATAGAGATTAATCGGCGAAAATGTAATCGCTTGTCGTACTAATTACAATTAATTCGTAGTAACTAACTGACGAATAAACGAAATAAATCCACAGATTTAGTATTCCGGGATACAATGCTCCCTGAAGTGAACTACTGTTTTCCGCCCTCTGCACTCTGTGACGTTATCGGTAATAGAGATATAACCGAGCAATGACCGCCGCACTACATGAGTCGTTCGCTGCAGCAAGTTTTGTCTCTTGCGTTAGGGAAACTGCGTGGCCAAAACGTATCAACTTCTTTATTACTTTCTTTATTTATTTTTTTTAGTAATTTCCTTTATGCGGCGGCAGTAATTTTTTTTTCAGCCCATAGTGAATATCTTTCAATAGAAGAAAATCAGGCCAGCTTTCGACCTGCACTTGCTGAAAGGTCCCTTGAGAGTGAAGTATTTGCTAAGAGCTATTGTCAGTTATGCACAATTTCCTTTTTTTACTCCGGTGTTCATATTACCGTTACGTGTTTTTTCAGCTATATTTATCGTGATCTGTACAATAAAAGAAAATGTCTGAAATTATTTCTAGCAAAAATTGTGGGCAATTCGTAGATGAACTAGCTCCTTAATACGAGCGACTAAAAACCTCGCCAACGGACGTCATTGACATTTCGAGGTGGGAGATCAACCCATGCTCTTAAATCTCAAATCAGCAATCAAATAATACGAACATAAATAAATGATCAAAATCTTTCAAATCGGAAAACAAAGAAAGTTCTAACTTTCTTGATTTTAACAACTAAAATTCACTCTTTTTTTATTAAAACAAATGGAAAGGTCCCTTGCTTTTAAGTGTCATTGATCTCGCCCTAGCTTCTTTAATTGCTAATCATTTGTTCACTCCGTATTGTAGGTATTTTGAACAAGTGGGCGGGAGTAAATGAACATTCAAAAGCGGCACCGTTCTGATCCAGTGAATAACAACTCCAATGACTGAAACTCGTACCGTCAGTCTAGAGAAAAACATTACTTTTAATTAAAAGATGGCGAGTCAGTTGTAGAAAATGTATACTGCGACTTTTATAACTTTGCCTCTCAAGGCCCGTTGTCACGGTATTTCGCGTCTTTCTCAGTCGTGCCGCTAGATTTCGCGACCGTATTAATCAGCGCTTGCGATCATGCGACTTCTAGCGGCACGACCGTGAAGGACGCGAAATGCCGTCTGATATTCCATCCTGGCCGTAGGGGCTCGAGAGGCAGAGTTAGAAAAATCGCACTATGGACTCTAGATCGCTTTGCAAAATGACGATATGGGAGGAATTGAATGCCCAAATGTGCCGAAATAAAAATGTCTGGCTTATGAACGCCAATTGTCGGCTGGCATTGCCCCCATATCTGGGCGAACCCTCGGGAGCGAGGTCCCAGGAGTTGCCTCCGTTGGAGCCGTATTCTACAAAACGAGACTTGTGTGGACTTTGTTAATGTGGACGATGTACACGGTTCAATTTTCGGGCAGATTCTCCTACAGTTTCTCCGCTAGGGGGTCCAACGAGAAACAACTGAATTGCGCCCTGCGAGTACTTTCAGTGGTGGTATTTCTGTGCGTGCGTTCTGGCTGTGATCTTGATTTAGTATTAATTAACCACGAGGAGCATAGAGAATAAAAATAGGAAGGCAGGAATTGGGGAAAAAGAAGTTTCCCACAATGTATCACTTGACACAAACGCACCTTGACATACCTAACCTCAAAATCGAAATAGCCGATTAGCGTTAGTGAACGATTCTGCCGCTAGAGGCGCTGGAGTGAAACTGCTTTCTTCACGAAAAGGTATGAGCATGTTCATAATTTTTTCATGCAGAAAACGTAAAGTCTGGACTGCACGAAGAATCTGCACGCAAACCGTACCGTATCTACCGGCCTTGATACTCTTTCGGGGAAAAGTGGCACTCACAGCGAAGCGACGCGCGCTGGCCATCTTGTTCTCGACGCGGCGGTCGATGGCGGTGCGCAGGTCGCGCAGGAAGGCGCGCTCCTGCGCCTGCAGCAGGCGCGTGGGCGCGCCCGCCTCGTAGGGGCGCGACCACAGCGACACCGAGTACATGACCGGCGGCTCGGGGCTGGCCATGAGCGGGCTGATGTTCCAGATGAGCGTGCCCTGCACGCGCATCAGCTCCTCCGGCCGCACCTGGTCCGCCTTGTTGAGCAGGATGCGCGTCTGCGGACACGACAGTACATGCATCCTCAGTGGAGGAAAGGAACGGGTTGGGATGGCTCAGGGATTACAACCCTTGCTGCGCCGTCTCTGTCCGGGAGGTTCTAGGGTGAGGGGCGGACTTTCCACTCCAGTTGTGGAACTAGGTCGAGTTTAGCCTCTGTCATTTACTTCTATAGGCATACTAGTATACTATAATACATTGTGATGTAAGTACTACGCAGCATAATTATCATCTGGCAAATTCAATAAAAATAATATAAACTCACATTATTTAATAAAGAAATAAGTACATAAACTTTTGTTATTTTCAGTGCAACCGTCACTTCCACAATTCGCCACTCACTAATCTATTGTGGTAATTATTCAATCTCTTGTCCCCCAAATTCTCTTCGATTTTCAGTTCTTCAATTAAACATTTCGTTATGTGGTTATTCGATATCTTTGAAATGGGAAATTGAAGACCAAAATAGAAAATACACGCGCGACACCGCGAGAATCGGCGACATGTGGCGACAAGATTCAAACAGTTTGAATCTCGGACGCCGCCGCTTGTAGCGACGAATCTTTCTGATTTTTTTCAATAGGTTTCAATAGGTTCTGCAGAAATTATATTTTGGGTTTATTCAATTAAGTATAATTTGATGCACATTTTAGTTTTCAGTGTGGATATATATCTTATATTGTATTAGTGCAATTTCTCTCTACTGCTTCGACTATTGATTGCTATTGAAAACTGAAAGTAATTGGTGCAACATTTTCATTTTGGGGTCATCCATAAATGACGTAACGCTAAAGGGGGAGGGGAGAGTCTGAAGCAACGTTACGCTGCGTTACGTAGAGATAGGGAAGTGCATTACAAGGGGGAGGGGGTATTGAAAATACTTGAAATTTGCGTTTCGTAATTTATGGATGGCACCTTTACAGAAGTAGTATTGAGAAATGATACAAGAAGATGCCTCGCCTATTGAGTATGCAAGCCCGCCACACACAGAGGGCAACGGGTTGCGTGAGCGATAGGATGCAGGCGCAGCTTGCCTGCGTAAGTTCACAACCGGTTTTTCCAGTGACTGAGTCACATAGTAGTCTTTATCTCGTCCTGAAATGCGTCTATCGTAAAACGCGTCCTAGACACTTAAAACACGTTTTTCTAAGTCATGAGTATTGTTTCTTTGGTATTATACAAAGTGAGACTATTTTGGGCCTAATACATTTTGGGAGAGTTTGCTCGTTTGGGTATCCCTATTCCTAGCTCGGATAGGAGAAACTTGCAGAATCTCGGCATCTATGTAAAATTAAAGTGACTATTCCATACAATTTAATCGCACGGGTATCTAATTCTTTCTTAACAACCACTGAGCAGTGTTACGAGTATAATGTTTACCCACGCACGGTGCCTGGTCTTTCGCAAATTGCTCTCCATGCCATTTCATTTCAGGTAGTTTGCGAAGAAATTTTATTAAATCAGTTTCCTGTAGATGCAACGAAGATAGCCCAGGAAGGCAGAACATGACAGATTAGCATTCACATCACAGGAATCACGCCATCCTCAAGTTGTCGACCAAGTCTTAAAGGGAAGATATTGTAATCCGCTACAAGACGCGGATTCTCATTGTAATTAGTCCTGGATCTCCTCTCGGATGTAGACGCCTTCATTCACTCGAAGTAGATTTGCTGTGCTGGAGCTCATTTGTGTTTTGACAAATTCAAACCTTTTTTATTATTTTTTTATGTGCACATCTTGGATTCTAAGAGGGCGAGCGATGAAATCACGGCATAACGAACCACTGGCGTTAAAAGACGCCTCTGTCGACAGTCGCGCAAGTTTACGTCCGCGTACTAAGTACCGCGTCGAGAGTTGGCACTGAGCGATGGAAAGCGAAGAGAATTCGTGGCGTTGGGGCGGAATGCCAGCCGTCCACAGGTTGCCCGTGTCGCACGATTTCTTCCAGCGGTTTGGGATCGGAGGAAGTCATTTTCTTGTTCTTTTCGTGGTTTTGAACGTGCGGCCTGCCGGCATTGTTCCCAGTGAGGGACTAAAGATTCCTGAACGAATGAAGCGAAACTCAGATCAGCCTGACTGTTGATGAACTGAGGGGGGATGACTCGTGCACGCTTATCTTTATCTCGTTGGCAGCATTGTAAAACGTGTCCAAAACCCGCTCATGATATCCCTTCTTGTGTTAAAATGTGAAACTTTAAGTCAGTGACAATGCGGGCAACCGAAACGCTATTACCTGGAATCTAGATCCCCAAACCGTCGATCGCGAGTTACTGGAAGCTCGAAAGGAAGTTTTCGGTAGTTTTCAGTGTCAAGTTAAGCTAACTCGGGAGTTGCTCCAGTGACAACAGAAAGATGACTCACGGAAACAGCTGCTTGCATACAAGTTCTTATATTTCTTTGTTTCTTTTCGTAGCGCACAGGAGGATTTAAAAATTGTACGGTGGTTCAGAAGCTTCATAAGTTTGGCGACCACTGACCCTAGATTTTATTCAAATTATATTTGAAGTAATATATGAATAATACGAACTCTTAAATTGGTAGATCAGAAAGTTCTGTAATTTTTTAAAGTCTTGGTGGTTCTGGGTAATGTTTGTGGGGAAATATTTATATTATATTATTAATTATATTAAATCATCCTTAAATATATTCACAGTACTTCCATCCACTTAATCTATTCATTGCGTTAGGAAACCATATTTTTTCATGTCAAAATTATTAATCAGATAAAACAACATGCATTGGTGTGGTCCTATTTACTATTAAACTAGTATCAACGGCAGGTTTATTTTTAATTTTTTAAATTTAGTTGATCTTTATTCGCGTGCAAAGACCTCTAGGCATAACTTTTCTCCTTTCGCTTCGACTTAGTCCTAACTTAGTTTTTCGGGATGTTGCATTCTGTTCTAATGGCAAGACTCGTTTTTGACTCGTTTGTGATAAATCATCATTGTGATAAAAAAATCATCAATTTTAACTTTGATTTCATTGCGTCAACTCCCGGAGTTTTTCAATGTTTTAACATTTTCTTTGCAAGCACATTTTTCATTATCTTACGATGCCTTCATTACATAAGTTGCGACATGACGTGGATTGAATGCTTTCATAAATTATGATATATGTCTTCATTTTAGCTTAAATTGCGTTCCACTTTTAAGAATGACGCAATTAAAAAATGTAAACAAAAGTTTGATTAAAAGAGAAGTTTAAGATTTGTACTGGGTTAAGTTCGTATATGTAGGCGTATGAGTTGAAGTTCCTAATGCATGCTCTAATGACGAATTTCGAGGCGGACACAAACAAATGCATTTTCGCCGGCGTTTCGCGCCGCTGCCGCCGGCCGGCCGTATGGCTGCGGGGCCTTGAAAGGGCGGGCGTCGCTCAGAATAGCCGGCGGCCGCCGGAGACACAGGCGCGGGGAGGGGAGAGGGTCTCGATACGCAATAAATTACCACGAGTACCTGCGGCCGCGCTCTATACATAGCCCATTCCTCGCCGGCAGGTATGTGCGCGCCGTGACTCAGGCGGTAAATCGGTGCCTGCCCGCGCGGCCTTTTCAAAGATTGACGCGGATCACGCGGAGCGGGCGGATCCTCGATGTGTCGTGCTCGTCACATGTTTTTCGTATTTATTGCGACTGAATTAAATGGCATTGTGAGTTGGAGAAATGTGAAGTATATATCCGGTTGCAATGTGTGCACTTGGTATGGAATACAATCGAAGATGTATATTTTTTCAAAAAAATGCCTGGAAACGCGGGCTGTATGGCTGAGGGTGACTAGGTCCGAGGAGGGTTCGCGGGTCCGAAGCCTGTGTGTTTTGTGTGTGTTGTGCGCGAAAGACCTCTCGTTCTGTTGATCCCAGAAGCGAAGAGCCTGTGAGGATGTTATAAAACAGGACATACTACCATGCGTTAGGTTACACCTCATTATACGAGTACGAGGTCCAAAAAAACTCATATCTGCAGGAACTGGCTGAGATATGCCGAATTTTAAAGAATTTCATGCTCTTTTGGGCGGTAATATCAGGGTGCAGTTTTAAGTACTTTCAAATTCAGTGTGTACGTGTTCCGTAGCTGGTTGTGCTACAGTTACTTGCCATTTCATTTTTTTGACTGAATTTACGTTTGTAACTACATTTCTAAAACCGCTTTGATTGTTGTTTTATTCGAAATTTTCTGTCATTTTTTACGTCTTATATAATGTGTGTATATATGTGTATGTAAAGTTGCTATATGTTTGACCTATTCGCTTATAGGAGCGTGTGTGTTTTCTCATGGTACGTTTGTGAGTAGTATTATTTGGAGGAATGATTCGTTAAGCAACATCGACATATGGTTATCTGAAAGGTTGTAAAGTGAAATGAAGTCTTGGACATTATTCTGCGCCCAATATTATTGTTTTACAGCGATCCATCGTGCATTCGTCGATTTCAAAATATACAAATCAGACTTTCATGTCCCGAATTGTCTTGCGTGGGCCATGGTCGAGGTAAAACAAGCGTGTCACTCATCAAGCATCTTCCAGAAAGATGTATTATTAATTTGAAAGGCTGCCAAAGAACACTTGTCACGTTTCCCGCCGATTGCTGAAAGACGATGGCCTCGTCTGCATTCCAAACAGAATCAAATGATACGAAAACTCTGATTGCTCTATTAATCTATAGTCATACGGTTTCACGTGAATGTTTCGCAATTGCAAAACGTATTCGGCATGTCAAAAACATTGAGTGATGAGTGTGCAAAGTAAATTTGATATTGTTTTATAGAGGAAATAAGATCGTTTCTGTGTAATGAATTTCGCCACCCTTTGTTTACAGAATTCACGTAGATTATTTTCTCTGTGACCAGATTTCTATCCGACTGATCGCTCTGTTCTTGATGACTTGGCGATCGTCTGCATTGCTTTCATCGTCTTCGTTTCGGTATCTGTTGCGATTATTCAAGCCTTTGTCACCAAAATATCTCTACCGTTACAATGGACAACTATCACCCAACCCTCGACGTCAACCTCTTTCGATAAGTGGCGCAGTGAAATCTGTTGCAAGCCAATTGATAGACATTTCAGAGACGCAATGACTTAAGAACCGATAAAAATATTTTCTTCTAAAAATGTCTAAAATTTTCGCGGCAAATAGGCATTAAATAAACATATAGCTATAAATTGTATTTAAATCACAGGAAGATTAGGAAGATAAACATGTTGTAATTTATATTTAAAAGAAAAAGCTTTTTTGGAGAATTCTGATATTGAAAAAATGAAAGTTTTTCCTAAACAATTTTGCCCGCTGGAAAAACGAACAAGTAAGCAATTCTGATTTTTCATATTTGATATTGTATCATCCATTTTAACTGTTCAGATGAACTTATCTCTAGAAGTTCAAGTAAAATATTTGTATTTGGTGTGAGGGGGATGTATTTATATATGGTCCCTTAAACATGAGAGTTCAATGAAGAGAATGAGAGATTATGTGCCAAAATATTGTAGAGCTCTGTAACCTGAAATGGATGGATTTTCGAGAAATTGGCGAAGACGCGTAGACTTTAAATGTAATTAATTATAAACTGTTTTCAAACTTTTCAGATTACATTAAATTTCTATGAGAACGATTTACATATTTTTGCGCCTTTTTAAACTCGCTTTGAATACTAGGAAACCCCAATGTTAAGTGTCCGAATTGGTTTCCACTTGGAAGGTAGCGCCGGGATAAGCCCGTGCGCGTGTTGTGGAAGGAGAGGTGCGGGAGACCTGCCTGGTCGTCGGGCGGGCAGGCCGGGGCGTCTCGCTTGCGTCTCCGCCTTACGTAAGAGCGCGCAAATATACGTGCGCGCCTGGGCTCTGGCCAAGTGGACCGGCGCGGCGCTCGCGGGCGCCCGTGCGCCGGCCCGCCCTCTCGCCTGCTCAGCCCTCGGATGCTCTCCCCGGCCCGCCCCGGCCCGCCCCGGCCCGCCCCGGCCCGCCCGGAAGCTGCGTTTGCGCGGATGAAAACGATCCCGCGGAGCATGCGAGGAGGGTGCCGGAACGGCGGCCAGTGGCTGCCGCCGCCGCCGGTGGCTGGCCGCGCGCTGACGTCACCGCGCTCGCCCCGAATATTTGGCCCGTGATACTTCTCACGCGCGTACGTCATAGAGCCGCGCCGTCCTAAAAGTGTCGACTGCCGCTGCTCGCTAATGTTTCCTACTTTCTTTAGCTCTGCGCCCATCCTTGACATTGCTGCATGATGCGTTGAAATTTGTACGCGAACTACTTCCTCTTGGCGGCTTTCTTAATATTCTCGTACTTTTTGGTCAACCTAAACCTAATAGTTGTAGTGACGTAATACTAATTTTCATCCCAAATCAAACTTGTCCATTCCATGTCAAACTTGACTTGCTTTGTGCAGACTGGCTCCATTGAAACAGATTTCCCCATCTTAGGAAAGTAAGCTTATGGAGATGGAACTTTCGGAGAACCTGGTCGATGAGCCTGGACTGAAGTAACATGGGTGGTGAAACTGGGGCATTGGTGGGTTTAAAATGTAGAATGAATCACCCAGAATTTTTGGTACACGAAACGTCGCCCGGCGTACGCGTTAGCTACTTCACAAAACGAAATCACTCTGATTGTACTTGTGTCATTAAAAATGTCACCCCAGGAATACTCAGTTTTGTCGATTTATGAATTAAATTTCACTGAGAAGGAAATATCGAAGTTATATATCATAAGTTGGTCCATCATTGATAAGACAGAAATCTTTTTAAAAAAACCGCTTTATACACAAATTTTCCACAACGTTTCGGAAACATTTGGTTTCCATCATCATGTGACAAATAATTTATTAAATTATATTAAATTTAATAATTTATTAAATTATTTGTCACCTGATGATGGAAACCAAATGTTTCCGAAACGTTGTGAAAAATTTGTATATAAAGGTGTTTTTTTTTTAAAAAAAAAGATTTCTGTTTTATCAATGATGGACCAACTTATGATATATAATACGTAATACAGACAGAAACGAAAATATTAAAATACAAATATCGAAGTTCTTGAATTGTTGGTGCAGCGTATTTCAGTTCAAACACCATCACTTAATATTCTACTAAATCGATCCATTTTCTCGAGTGTGTACGTGCATGGGTGCGTGCGTTCGTCCCCCGCATTGCAGCCTTCGCTTGCATCCCTGTTGTGTCCGTCGGCATGTCATGGTGAAATAAATGTGTCCTTCGCGAGAAGCCAGTGCCGAGAGAATGACGAATCCATTGTGTGTTTTTCTCAGCGGCGACACTGTCTACTCTCGCGCTCCTTGCATTCATTCCAAGCTTTGTCCCTCCATTGAGGATTTCATTGACCACAACGCATAGCCAGGAAGGTTCAGGAGAGTGTACATTCATACACAGTGTAAATTTCATTACGAACGTCTTTATAATGAAAAACTCCCTTTGAAGTCAAAATGTGTTTACCGTATAACCCACTTTCATTGATACTCATTCCCCACATTACGTAAACTCTCCATAATGAAAATGTTACGTGCCCGTTGAGTTTCACTGTAAAGAGTTGTAACCGAATTTGGACAAATGCGCTAGCGAAGAGCATCAAGTGGTTTTCGATGAGATTGAACCCAAACCACTGAACATTTCTCACAAAACTGCAGAAATTATAAATACACCGAAAGAACTTATAAAATGTTTGTTTTATTATTTAGTTTGTTAGATGGTGCAGTTTGTGGGAAGGTCCATGATACATAGACGGGGGGGGGTGACAGTATTTTTTGAGTGAATATTTAATCATCACAAGCGTTGATATATAGACGTTATATTCTAGATCGATCATAGATGCCTAAGAACTGAGAGTCAATTGCATTTAGTAATGTATGTATAAGGGAGTCGTGAAATGAATGTTATTGTAGAGTCTGCATGAAATACCAAGGCACAATTTTGTGCGTTGAGAAATTGAGCTGTGAAGATATGGAGAGTAGGAGCTAAGCGGAGATCCCAGCGGAACACCTGCGTAGCGGGACAAGGCAGAACAGCGCTTAGCTCCTTCTCTCGACATTTTCACAGCTCATTTTCTCGACGCACAAAATTGTGCCTTTGTACTTCATGCTGACACAAATGTGGAGTGGCTAATTTCTGAATTAATAGCTCTCGACAAAACGAACCGATTGCCACTATTTGTAGCCGGATCTTTTTTGAGTATTCTGAATGAATTACTGTACTGCCTGTCCAGCATGACGCGATTCCTTAGGACATGATTAAAACAGTGATGATAGGTAAATATAATGAAATTTACAATTAAAAAAATCTATCGATTATTTTTCATTCAACTATGTGGTCCCCTATAGCAGTAGCAAGCAACTGTATTGTCTTTAAAATTTCTTTTTATCATGTATCGTAGAAGAATTTTTTTAAAAAAGTGTAAATAACCGCGGAGGCTCCCAGTAAGCTTATTATTATTATTATTATTATTATTATTATTATTATTATTATTATTATTATTAAGATTTAGATTTTCTTAAAAATTGGCTTGAATGTTCTTTTAAGTCTTGTAAAATGGATTCATCCATTCGTTTAGTAATATTCTGCTTTTTAGGCAATTTTTGGTCGCGAGGTGTCCTGTCCAAAGAACTTCTAATAATAATAATAATAATAATAATAATTATTATTATTATTATTATTATTATTATTATTATTATGACACGGAGACTGACAGCGTATTTAAAATCATACATAAGGTTGCGAATAAAGTATTCAAGGAGTATTTTTGTGAATATACATCTTAATATAACATTTCACTTTTACTGCGTTATTAATATTCATCATTTTAACGAAATACCAATTAATTGTTTGAATTTAACGATTAATGAAATTTGAGAGAGTATGCTAAATTAAGAAACCACTTTACATATTCTTAGAGTATGGAGAATAATTATTCAAAAACGTAATCTACCTTTATTTCAAGAAATCACTTGTACGTGTGATACTTGCCGTATGTGTAATTTCGGTAGGGGTTTAATAAATCACTAATAAGATCCCCTTTAGCTTTCATCGAATATTATTTCGATTAATGAACTATGGTTCTTATTGCAAAGTATTGCTATAAAATGAAATTTTTTAGTTTCCTTAATGTAGCTTTTATCGAATTTCTTCCAGAAATACTCGCATTGAACGTATTCCTCAATTAATTCGTGCATGCGTCTTGGATATATCATGACCAATTATGATTCAAAGCTGTTTTTCTTATAGTAGAGGCCATTGCGATACATTATCCCCCTTTCGAGTTGTCGTTAGGACTAATGCCGTACAACTGAAGGCGAGCTCCTACCTGGTACTCGCGGCCCTTGAGCTGGTCCAGGATGGCCTCGGTCTCCGGTCCCACGTCCAGCTTGGCAGGGTCGTACACCAGGAAGATGATGTCGGCGCGGTCGATGAACCACTGGCAGGCGTCATTGAAGGGGAATACGCGCTCCACCTGCTTGCGGATTTCCAGGATGCCAGGGATCTCGACGATGTTGACCTGCGTTCGAGACCAGTGTTATCCTTTCCTTTCCACATCGGAGAGGGAGAAAGATGGTTTACATTTTGACATGTCTCTCTTAGGGGTATAGTTCACTATTAGGATATAAGCTAATTGTGAACATCATGTTTGGTGTGAAAAAATATTATATTTTTGGGTGTGGAAATGACATGTTTTACCTATTGAACGTAATGTACGAAGTGAGAATTGTCCTGTTAGAGTGTAGATCTTTTCCAGTACTTGGGATAGGTTTTGATAGATTTGTGAGAAGCGCGTGTTTGTGCTTCCACTTGGTTTTCGCGTCAAAAGCTGGGAAGGGTCCGGGAAGGAAGGGCGAGGCGCTCACCTTCTGCAGCAGCGGCACGTTGAGGCGCAGGCCGCGCAGGCGGTCGAGCAGGCCCTGGCCGAACTTCTGCAGGCCCGAGAAGGTCCAGTCGGCGGCGAGCTGCGTGCCGTCTACCACCTCGGGCCGCTCGCCCCACGTGACCAGGTTGAAGTAGGCGGGCGACGGCTCGGCGCCCGAGCGCAGCGCCCAGGGCGACCACTCGTTGTCCAGCAGGTAGTTGACGATGGTGGACTTGCCGCCGCTCCACGGGCCCATGAACACCACCAGCGGCTTCGAGAAGATCTCGGGATCTGCAACCGCGCGTTTCCAAATGCCATTGAACATTCTGTTACGCGTGTCAGTTAACTATTTTTTTATTTACGTGGTTAAACGCTGGCTCGGCTCCTTAGCAACCTACATCTATACTACGCTTTAAGAACGCGTCCGTAGCAACGGCCACTAAAGTGCTCGAGAGCCCATTAAAAATATTTTAGCGGACGCTCGGGTTTAGATTTTACCAGTGTTCGTAAATCTTTGGATAAATATGTCCCTTTTGTCTCACTTGGTTCTTGTCCTTTTTGTCCCAATTGGTCCACTTGTCCCCCATGTCCCATTGATCCCACTTGCCCAATTTGTCTCCGTTTGCCCCTTGTCCCGACGTCCATCTTGTACTATTTTGACTCCTGGTCCCATTTGTTCCCTAGCCCCATTTTGTCCCCTTGTCCCATTTGTCACCCCGTTCCATTTTGTTCCCTTGTCCCATTTAGTCCCTCTGTCCACTTTGTTCCACATTGTCCCATCGTCCGTTGTCCCATTTGTCCCCTTGACACATTTGTCCCTTGACACATTTGTCCATTGTCCCATTTTGTCCCTTGTCTTTGTCCCATTTCGCATTTTGTTCCCTTGCTCTCATCGTCTTTCTTTCCCACTTTGTTACACATGTTCCCCTTCGTTCTTTTGGTCTTTACCCGCACTGCGATTGTTATTTAAAAATGACCAAGAACCTGTATCAACAACCCATGCACGAGAGAAATGGCGACTCAAACTCATTAAATTGTTAAATATTAATTTTTAATAACTGGAAAAATTAGAAATAAACAACATTGTAACTCGTCCTCTATTAGTCTTTAAGGGCGCGTACCTCCGAAGTGTCGGTTGCTGAGGTCGCGGTACTTGTAGAGCGTCTCGAGCGGCTTGATGGCGTTGTCGTAGAGGCGCTTGAGCTCCTTGAGCGCGGCGTCGGCGGCGCGCGCCTGCAGCAGCTCGCGCTCGGCCCAGGGCTCGTCCAGGCGCAGCAGCGCGCCCAGGTGGTCGCGCGGCCGCAGGTCCGCCGGCACCTCCACGTCCTCCAGCCCCAGCTCCTCCTCCGGCGCGGGCGCCGCCGCCGCTGCAACGGCCCCCCCAGCACCCCGTTTGAAATGCCATTGAGGCTCGCACCAGTCGGGAGCTCAGAGCTTGTCCCGGCTGGGACGGTGCCCCGCTGGTGGGAGATACCTGGTTGGGGAACCCCGCTAGTCGACGGTAGGTCGGCGCCGATCTCACCATCCAGCGGGGAAAAGATCGCCGCCACCTCACGAGAAAAACGCGCACTACACTTGCGGGTCTAATGACCTAAGTAGTTGACGCGCCCGGGATCACGAAACAATCATTGAGGCTCGTGCGAACGGCGCAAACATATGGAAGCGGTAAAATATCGCTCCAGTCTTTTGCCAAAAGCAGCCCCTTTTCTCTCGGAATTAACTCGCTGAATTTCAAATGGAAAGTTTCGAAAAGTCCCTTAAATTAAAGCTATTCCATTTTTCAGAAATTAGTGAATTGAGTATATTTTTATTTTTATTTTGCTTTAACACTTACTGCGAATTCAGATTGAGTTGTGAATAACAATAAAATACACTGAATTATGTTAGAACATTTAATCATTACAAACTTCAGTTTCCTCTTTTACGAAAAATTCTCTGCATCCGTCCTTGCACTCTTGTATTCCTTAAAATGTTACGTGAACAAAACAGATCTTGCTTTGAAACAGATCTTATAATTTCTAGAAGTAATTTACACGAAGCCTCTAAGACATTTCGAAATTTTGTCAAAAATCTCTCCAATTTTTTACTTTCTTATTTTGGTCTAATAGAAGAAGTTACCCTTAATGGTGGAGGTCAAATTATGCAGGAAAATCGATATTTCGTAAATTGCACAAGTTAAAAAATGTTTGGATCCCCCCCCAATTACATTATTGAAGCTTGGGATTTCTTTCATTTATCAGCTTGGGATTTCATTCTTTTCTTTTTAAAGAAAATATATTCTAATAATGCGGAAATAGGCGAATTTCCACAGAGAAACTTGTATTGTCGAGCCCTGGTTACGAAACCATGGATGAATCTTGATCATATATGTAGTAAACGTCCTCTAACACGTTCAGGCAAAATCCTCGTTTTATGGGTCCCTGATTCCGAAAAATCTATTGACGTCAAAACGTCAAGCTGTCCGTCTGCCAGTGGTCAGCGCTAGCGCGTAAATCTTTCAGACGATTTCTCCAAAATTGGTAATCTCCGATCGATGTGAACGAACTCAAGGCCTTGCGAGTTTCAGAATCTAATTGCATAATTATTCAAATTGCAATAATAAATCAATTCGCCCAAAGGGGAGCTGCATCTTCCAAATGCGTTGAACTTACCTTCTGGAGAGACTTCGTCCGTAGGTGCGGCCTCCTCTTCGCTAATTGTTGCTTCCTCGCCACTGGCAGCTTCTTCGGCTCTAGGTGCTCCCGCTTCGGCGCTAGGTGCTCCCTCTTCGGCGCTAAGTGCTCCCTCTTCGGCGCTAGGTGCTCCCTCTTCGGCGCTAGGTGCTCCCTCTTCGGCGCTAGGTGCGCCCTCTTCGGCGCTAGGTGCTCCCTCTTCGGCGCTAGGTGCTCCCTCTTCGGTGCTAGGTGCTCCCTCTTCGGCGCTAGGTTCTCCCTCTTCGGCGCTAGGTGCTCCCTCTTCGGCGCTAGGTGCTCCCTCTTCGGCACTAGTTGCTCCCTCTTCGGCGCTAGGCGCTCCCTCTTCGGCGCTAGGCGCTCCCTCTTCGGCGCTAGGCGCTCCCTCTTCGGCGCTAGGCGCTCCCTCTTCGGCGCTAGGCGCTCCCTCTTCGGCGCTAGGCGCTCCCTCTTCGGCGCTAGGCGCTCCCTCTTCGGCGCTAGGCGCCCCCTCTTCTGCACTAGGCGCTCCCTCTTCTGCACTAGGTGCTCCCTCTTCGGCGCTAGGCGCTCCCTCTTCGGCGCTAGGCGCCCCCTCTTCTGCACTAGGTGCTCCCTCTTCTGCACTAGGTGCTCCCTCTTCGGCGCTAGGTGCTCCCTCTTCGGCGCTAGGTTCTCCCTCATCGGCGCTAGGTGCTCCCTCTTCTGCACTAGGTGCTCCCTCTTCTGCACTAGGTGCTCCCTCTTCGGCGCTAGCTGCTACTTCTTCTGCACTAGGCGCTCCTTCGACGCTAGCCGCTCCCTCTTCTGCGCTTGGCGCACCTTCTTCTGCACTAGCTGCTCCTTCTGCGCTTGGCGTACCTTCTTCTGCACTAGCTGCTCCCTCTTCTACGCTTGGAGCACCTTCTTCTGCACTAGCTTCTCCTTCTGCGCTTGGAGCACCTTCTTCTGCACTAGCTCCTCCTTCTTCTACACTAGCTGCTCCCTCTTCTGCGCTTGGCGCACCTTCTTCTGCACTAGCTGCTCCCTCTTCTGCGCTTGGCGCACCTTCTGCACTAGCTGCTCCCTCTTCTGCGCCTGGTGTACCTTCTTCTGCACTAGCTGATCCTTCTGCGCTTGGCGCACCTTCTGCACTAGCTGCTCCTTCTGCGCTTGTAGCACCTTCTTCTACACTAGCTGCTCCCTCTTCTACGCTTGGAGCACCTTCTTCTGCACTAGCCGCTCCTTCTTCTGCACTAGCTGCTCCTTCTGCGCTTGGAACACCTTCTTCTGCACTAGCTGCTCCCTCTTCTGCGCTTGGCGCATCTTCTACACTAGCCTCTTTCTCTTCGCCGGTTTCAGCTTCTGCGCTAGCCTCACCTACGCTAGCTGCACCTGCTTCTGCACTCACATCACCTTCAAGAGGCGCACCTTCGGCGCTTGTGTCTTCGGCGCTGGCAGTTCCTTCTGGTTCACCAGGTGTACCTTCTGTTGCTTGCTCTTCACTTGCTAGTTGTTCTGCACTGGTGCCCTGGTCCTCGACGCTTTCAGCTTGTTCTGTACTGGCGGCTTGCTCTTCGCCACTAGCGGCTAGATCTTCGGCACTGGCGGCTTGCTCTTCGCCACTAGCGGCTGGCTCTTCGGCACTGGCAGCTTGCTCTTCGCCACTAGCGGCTGGCTCTTCGGCACTGGCAGCTTGCTCTTCGCCACTAGCGGCTGGCTCTTCGGCACTGGCAGCTTGCTCTTCGCCACTAGCGGCTGGCTCTTCGGCACTTGGGACTTGCTCCTCGGCGCTGGGTTGGCCTTCACTGGCTGGTGCTTCCAGACTGTCGGAAGCTCCTTCAGTCAGCGCGGGCTCTTCGAGGTCTTCAGCACTTCTCTTCACGACGCCTTCCTCGCTCTCCCCCTGCAACAGAGCGCCGCAGCCACTGACTAGTCCCAGCAGGTCTTATCCTGGAGCTCGAGAATATGACCCGTAGCGCTCAAGTTCGTATTGCTCTCCCAGATACCGAGACCCGCGTTCTACTCTCTCGTTCCTGTCTTACAGGGGACGCTCTCAGGACGCGCAGCGTAATGCATTGCAAATGTAATGGCGTGTTATTGAGTTGTCAAGGTACTCAACTTACAGATATGTTCACGATTGAAAGTCATTCGGGCTTGTGGCATTTTTCTCCGATTACATAAAGAGTCGGAACCGATATTTTTGAGCTCCAGTCCTGCGGGACTGGTCTCTCTTTTGCTTTAACTTGTATATGAACGCGGATAGACCTAGGTGTAGTTCAATTGAAATTCAGCCGCATTGAAATTATTTTGATATTTTTGTTAACGACTCCATATGGTATAAACTCTTGTGGACATTGTTTTGCAAGTAAAGTAATCGCGTTCTCACAATTACTTTTCATCTCCGGAACTGATACGACTCACACCACACTTTCATGCGGGGCTAATTATCCTGCCACTTCAACGAAATATTTTAATAAAAGTTTATTTTCTAAAATTTCGATTCCGAAGGGGAATGTCATTTAGTGTTATTTGAGAATATTATTTTGGAATAGTTACGAATTCATTGTTTACGCTATAATTGGTTTTTGGTGCTGAACTTTACCTCATGTCTCTTAGAATTGATTTTAAACTTCGTTTTCTCCCTTCCTACCAAAGGCTTCTTTCCATTTGTACTTCGACAGCCTTAACATAATCGTGACACTTTTATGTTAGGAATTTGAATCCAAGCAATGAAACTACTTGGGTATTCGACAGGGACTATTATTTGAGGAGCGTTAAAAAGTAGATTTGTCTGGAGTAATTTGTTTTTAAATCGTAAAAATTTCATTTCAGAATTTGAAACGATAGAGAGTACCCTTTTAATAATGTTATGGTTATTATTTTTTATTTACAGAAACTTTTCCTTTAATTTTTGCGTTCAGGGACTTCCGTGTATGGCCTCCCAAGTCTCTCAGTGAAGAATTACATCACCTGTTTGCGTTTAAACAGAAAGAGCTTTGATATAAAGTATGAATGAGTGTATCCTTGCTCCAATGTGAAGTGTTAGTTCCTGAAATATTTCATTATTAGAAAATAGGGTGTTCAGAGAAAAGTTTTCAAATGTGTCCTGGCGATTTGGTTGTTGAAGTTTATGAAGTGCAGTTTCTCGTGAACGTTTGAACTATGTACTGTCTATTTCGTCGGGGCGAATCCGACTGGCGGCGAAGTCCCGCCAGCCTCGCCAACTGGGGTATTCCTCCAAACAAATATCCTGACGGCGGGCCACGGGCGATTACTGTAATATGTTACGGAGCAGGCGGACGTCGAGTCGTGCTCGGTCTTTTACGAACTCCTGTGTGTAAAGATGTACGATAATAATCGCATTTATGATTCTCCTGTTGCTGCAAATGAACCTTGCCAAATAGAACCTGAACGAAAGAGCTAATTTCTTGAAATTGTGTGGACTTTTGTTGTATTTTAAATGACAAGGAAGTGAAAATGAAATTGGAAAATCGAAAGTTTAGCTCTTTCATTTACGTGGTTAATATTCAAATTGGGCTAAACAAACTTTTTCGACATGAAAAGGATATTTTTATAATTTGTTGCAGTGTATCTCATCTCTTCAAACCTACAAAGCGAAGATTTCACCATGTATAATAGAAAAGTTGTGTTGTGTAATACCCTAATTACTAATTCTGTAAAGTAAATTTCAGTAATCACTATTATTGATGTGCGCGTTTTAAGTACTATTTCTTTTAAGTAAAACATTTGTTCAGATCTTCATACAGATCTAATCCTAAAGTTTTCGATTGTGTTTACGTAAGGGAGGTGAATGCTTCGAGCTCGTGAAATAGAACTTGCGTTCTAAGATATCTGTAGAGAAAACGTCATCCAATTTTTGCCGTTTCCAGTATTTCAAATTGAATTTGTTGTCATTCATATCTTGCAATATGGACTCTTTAAGATCACATCAGTGAGTTGTGCGCTTCTAATTCAGAAGTAGATATTATGGAATGTTCTAGGGAGACGTGTACTCGTAGCTCAGTTTTGTCAGAATACATTTGCCACAATGGAATTTGCTGTGGAACCTCAGCAAATGTCAGTGGTTGTCAATGGTTTCGTGGTATTCTCGTGCTCAGTTTGTAAAATTAACAAGTTGTAAATACGGGAGCATTGTATGAAGACACGTTAATGGTAGCATCCAGGAAAGAAAGGGGTTTTGCATTTATTTTTCTTTGAAGTTACCATACCACATGACATCATTGTTGGGAATTGTGTCGGAATTGGTGTATAGCAGGGGTGGCCACCTTTTCTGTATATAAGATCTACTTTTTATGTTAAGTGTGTCGCGATCGACTTGTTGCCATAGGCCTAGTCTAAGGGAGAAGAAGGGGTGTGAGATGCATAATGTGGTTTATACAATGTGTTTCAGTATCATGTGCATTCCATGTATTGGTAGATAAGTAAAATTTATGTTGAAAACTATTTTATTTTTTAAGTCATCCAGCCTAGACATTGCAAGCGTTCGCTGAACGACCAAAATTGGTCTCGCGATGGACCTGTCGATCGCGATCGACTTGTTGGCCACCCCTGGTCTGTTGGAAGGATGGGTGCGAAGGAGGTGGAGGGCAGTGTTCTCACCTGGGCGTCGGCCGCCGCCCCCGCCTCCGCCTCCGCTGCCGCCGCCGCCACGTCCTCTTCCTCACCCGTTCCTCCTGCGGGCAGCGCGCCAGTCAGACCCCGGCCCCCTCCCCTTGCCCCCGCCCGCGCCCGCGCCCCCGCCCGTGCGCCGTGCCCTCACCTGCCTGGCGCAGCGCCTTCTCGATGTACGGCCGGCACTGGGACTCGGTGGGCGGTTCGTCCCCCACGACGGCCGGGAAGGCGCCCAGGCCCCCGGCCTCCGCCTCCGCTGCGGCCACGCCTGCGAACAAGCGGCGCACCGGGAGCTCGCGCTGCCTCGGGCCTTCGACGAACGAGCGGCACACCACTCTTTATGATCATTTTGCTAGCCGAGAGTTTTCGTTTTCCAATACAGACAAGGTGGGACTGTGGGTGAATTGCGTTTGTTTCGCGGTCAAGAGCCGACATTTCTCATGTTAGAATGTGGGACTGTGGGGTGAATGGCGTGCAGTTCGCGGGCAAGAGAATCCGCCCTACGAGGCGGCGCTTGGCAGAGCGCTCGGCACGGCGCACCACCGGGCGCCTCGCAAGGCGGATATAAATATGCGCGCGCGGCCGCGGGCGCCCGGGCCGCGCCTCGCCTCGCGCTACCCGGCGCCGCCGCCGCCGCCACCGCCGCCGCCGGCGCCCCGAAATACTCGGCGCGACACCCGATCCGCTGGCCGCGTTCCCGCCCCGGCCCCGCGCGGCGCGGCGCGGGCACCCCTGCGGCGGGCGCCCGCCGGGGCTGGAGCTCGGGCCCGCCGCCCCGCGGGCCGCGACCTCGCCGTGACGCGCCGGCTTAAAATACGGGCCCAGGCAGGGTGGCCCGCCCGTATTTTTAGCGGGCGGCGAGCGCGCGGCGGCGGGCGCCTCGGGTTCGGAGCCCGGCCCGGCCCGGCCGGGCCCGGTGCGCTCACCTAGGGACGTGGCGGCGGAAGCCGCCGCGGCCAGCAACACGCCCAGCACCAGCGACAGGCGCAGCAGCCGCGGGGGCGGCGGCGCCGCCTGCGCCGCCTGCGCGCGGCCCATGGCGCTGTCGCTGCGCCCTTCACTCAGGCGGCTGCCTCCGCTGCCTCGCCCTGCGCTCGCCGCCTCCGCCGCCGCCCCCGCACGCGTCCGTCGCGCCGCTGGCCCGCCTCCGCCGCCGCCGCCTCGCCTCCTCGCCGCCTCCTGCTCCCGGGTCGCTTCTCGCCGCCAGCGCGCTCCGCCAGCAGCGTCGGACTACTGGCGGCGGCGCCCGCCGCGGCCTCGCGCCCCCCTCCACCGCCCTCTCCCGCTCCCGCCCCGCCCCCCGCTGCCCGCCCGGTCCCTCGCCGCGCCGCGCGCAGACGCCCCGGCGCCGGCGCGGGGGAGCCACCCACGCCCCGGGCGCAGCCTCCTCCTGCGCCCGCACCGCCCACGCCGCCACCGGAAGCGGAAGGGCCGCTGCGGCGGCTTCCGGAAGGGTCTCGGCCGGCCGCCCTTCCCTCGGCCGCCCCGCGCCCCTCCCCGCGCCGCCTTATAAGGGCGCGCTGCAAATAGCCCCCCGCCCCGTTGACGTCGCGACCGAATTTATGTGGTCGCCCAGCTGGTGGTGGGCCTTCGGGGGGCGGACGAGATGCAGGTTATCGGGCAAATTGCTACTTGCCCCACTCCATCCCTCGAACAACGAGTTTTCGGGGTAAACTCTGAATTAAAGTACGTTTTCCAATTTTATCTCTGCATCTAGTTGTATCCATTACGTCATCTTGGTCGAAACAGTTTTGGCTGGTCATCTTCGTTCGTTTCTGCTCATGAACTTTCTTTCATGACTGGTCATCCTCTTACTGAGTTAAGATGCGCAGATTCATGTTGAGTGTGGAAAGGCAATATCCATTTTTAGGGCTTCGTTCGTGGGCACTTCATGAAGAATGTGTGTTCTGCAAGATTGGCTCGCGGGAGATTTTCACATCCCCCCCCCCCCCACTCCATCCGTCCCACCTTACCTAACAGTCTTAGTGGTGTTGCACGACAGCTTCATGAAACTGCACCCTATCTTGCTTCGTCATAACCCCCATATTAGTATGAAATGCAAATAGAAATGAAGCTAAAGCTGTCAGTATTACATATTTTATGTCGGTAACATACAACATCAATAACAGCAGCTAATGTAATCGTTCTTAAAATTAACTGTAATAAAAGTAAGTATATGATTAATCGGAAAAACGATGAAACATCCTCAAACTTTCAAATAGGTAAAGAGAAATATGATAGAGTAGAAGTATTCAAATATTTGGGGTCTCTCATTATTTCCACGAAAAATATAGAAATGGAAATAAAAGCACGAATAATCTCAGCCAATAGGTGTTTCAGGTCCAAGTGCATAAAACGGTAATATGACCAGTAATTGGGTGCTGAGTGTTGGACATTAAGAAATAGACTTGAATGTGTGCTGATGTCCTGGGAAAGGAAAATCTTAAGGTGCATTTGGGCTTAAGATGCGGCCCCACATGTGAAAATGGGCATTGGAAGATAGAGTAATTTAGAACTCGCCAATGTGTATAAAACAGCAGCCATTGTTGCAGAAATTAAGGTCAGAAGACTACAATGGCTCGGACATCAATTACGGATGGAAGAAGAAAGAATCCCCAAAATTTTCTGTAAAGAACCCGAAGACTGAAGAAAGAAAGAAAGAAAGAAAGAAGACCCAGTTTGAGATAGCTGGATGATGTGGAGATGGATTTGAGATAGATGGGAGTGAGAGGTTGGAGAAGAAAGGCAAGAGAAGTGAATGTGCATTGATCGTTCGAGACTTCTTCACTTCATGGGTTAGGAGATTCCCTGTTCCGACTTCATAACACCATCTCTGTCGTGGACGGCCATGTCCCTTCTTCCCCTTGGTCTGTACTGAAAGGCATGTGGAGGGATCGTTTCGCGAAACGTTCTTCCTAAGTGCTGTACCCATCGTGATCTGTATTCATTTATTTTTTCATTAATAGAAAATATGTTAAGTTCATGTCTTGTATCTTCATTTTTTTTATTATCGATCGTTCGAGACACCGAGACTAAACTTGAAGGGTCTTACCTGTCTCCTGCTTCTCGTCAGACCACCTCACGAACTCAGTTCAAAACCTGATTCATCGTCTTCTCTTCCGCCAGTATGACCTGACACTTAGTTGGGTTCCAGGCCATGTGGGATTCACAGGGAATGAATGAGCTAGCCGACTAGGCGGCGAAATCAGCGACTCGCAAGACCCGCATTGACATCCCTTTTGTACTATTGTCCGATGTTAAGGCTTTCTTGAAACGATCCGTATTTAGAGCGTGGCAAACAGTGGCACAATAGTACTTTTAAACTAAATGACATAAAGAATTCAATTAATCCCTGGCGTTCCTCATCCCGCTGCTCTAGGCGTGAGGAAGTCATTTTAACGCGTCTTATTTATTTATTTGTCAAAAAACAGTAAAAACTGTATATGACGTGTGGGGAAAGAGATTTATCTGCGCACATTTTCTTGAGGGCCAGAATTAAAAAACGAACAAATGAATTTAGAAAATCATTATTTTAGAAAAATAAAAATATTTGAAAATGTTTGTTCCCGAGCTATAGAAAATCAGTTTCATCAGTTTCAAATGAACTACAAGCAAAAGGAGTGCTCAACAAAACGTGCGCACAGTGAAGCTACATTTACGTCCAGAAGCAAAACAAGGGGCCATCTCAGCATTTGCTCAATGGATCAGGGAAACTGGACAAAAACCTGATCGAGATGGGGGTCATTGACCCGGAAGCTGAAGCACATTACTTGTTACATGCGTATTATATATTTTTTTAATGTATGTAATGCAAACTTAAACTAATTCATTATATATCTTTGTTTTGTTACAATAAACGTTATTTTTCTTTTTCACGATCAGTATAGTCTCTAATTGTATAGAAACAGTTTTGCAGCAGAAAAGATATTACTTGTAACTTAAATTTGTGTACCGACTTTAATTGTTTTATGTCATCTGGCAATGCGTTGTAAAGCAAGTAAAGTCGATTTCTTGTACTGAGCTGTTGATACTGACACTTGATGCACGTGATTTCTACGGCGTGTGTTGTAATTATAAATATCAATATTGCATGAAAATATGTTCCCTGCGTTAAGTAGGTCATTTTTGACAAATATTACAGATTCGTAAATAAATAGACAAGGCAATGGTAGGATTCCCAGCTCAATGAAAAGAGGCTTGCAGGAATCACGTGGAAGGCATTTTTTCATTATTCGAATAATTTTCTTTTGCAATCTGAAGGTCTGAATACTACAGGATGAGTTTCCCCAGAATATTATGCCATATCTCAGGCGGGAATGTACATTTGCAAAATAAACGCAACGAGCTGCATGAAGGCTGACAGAATTTGAAAGAATTTTGAATGCGTAGCATAATGAACTTAATTTAGTGTTTAATTCTGTTATATGTACATTCCATTTGAGGTTTGATTGAATTGAAAGACCTAAATATTTTGTTGCCTCAACATCAGCTAATTGCATATTGTTCATTTTCAATGGAACATGCGATTTCCGATTTGAGATGCAAAAATGCATTGAAACAGTTTTTCTTTCGTTAACAATTAATTTGTTATTGTTAAACCAATTTGAAACTTCTGAAATTGTACTATTTAGTGCTTCTTGTTTGCAAAGAACATTCGTGTCATCAGCAAACAGAACCGTTCTTCCATTTTTAATAGACGAGGGCATATCGTTTACATATAACAGAAAGAGAATAGGACCTAAAATCGAACCTTGCGGGACCGTATGCTCAATTGGCAAAGAATTGGAAGGTCTTCGTATCGATCACTGCCACTTTTCTCACGGTTTCCTTCTTCGAGGTGAAACCCGTCCCATCTGTGATTCATGCAGGACTGTTCTTTCTGTGGAACACGTGCTCCTGCAATGTACGAAATTAAATGACAACCAACGAAGACATGTCCTGGGCAACTCACTTCGGGAGATGCTCGAGGATGACAATTCTGCGCTCTCAAAACTTTTTGGTTTCTTGAAAGAAAGCTGAGTATATAATTGTATTTGAAAGATAAGCGCCGTTTTTAGGCCCTTTTACAGCAGATCTTACGTTTTATGATAAATTTTACACGCTTTGAATCAGCGGGTAAGTTGCATTTGCAACACCTAAATCTATTTCTTTTTAAATACATGGGCGCGAATGACCACAGTAGTTGAAGCGCCCTCTAAACCCTAATTAACTAACTAAACTGAACTAAACTTGAAGGGCCCTAGTGCAACAGAAGAAGAACATGCAACATGGTATCTACATAAGAATTATGATGGTAGCAGCTCTTCTCGCTCCAAGGAAACGGGCCCTCGATTCTCCGGAGCACGACAATTTGCTTTTGCAACCCGCCGTTTTTGTACGTCACTTTTGTAACCCCTAGGCTTGACAAGCCTTCAACGTTTTTTGATACGTTATGCTCTTCTGATA
Organism: Acheta domesticus; assembly: GCA_031308135.1. NCBI lineage: Eukaryota > Metazoa > Arthropoda > Insecta > Orthoptera > Gryllidae > Acheta > Acheta domesticus. The sequence goes on along the minus strand of JAHLJT010002406.1, from coordinate 9,803,320 downwards.
TAACGCCAAATGTAAATATTGATTTCGATAATTTTCTATTCCATTGTTTTTATATCAATTTGTTTTGTCTTTGCCATTGTCAACCGTTGCCATACTTGTCGTTTTATTTTGTGTGTAATGGTCACTTCCGCGAGACGTATCCTATCCCAATTGGACTTGCCATTTCCCAAGTTCAGGGGGGAACTCCCACTCACCCCTGATCACTTCCCGTTCATTGGTTGGGGACTCCCTATTTCTTGGCAAGGCCGTTCCAGATGCCTGGCGCCAATTGAGGAGCCAGGCTCCTTTTGAAGATAAATGACAGAGTGATTTCAGTACAAGTAAATATCAAATAGTACTCATGATTTTGGAAGCTACCGAACGCCACAGCAGTGCAGGGGCGGAGACTCCGGCGTGAGAGTGAGGGCGTGGCGGCGTGAGCCTTTCAGCTCCCATGTAACGTGGTGGAGACCATTACAGTGTCGTGTTCTCCTCCTTACAGGAACTAAAACTCGAACTGTCGCCGACGATACTTCAAACGTGCGTGGGGCGCATGTTACAAAAGATAGGGCCGACGTTCGCGCTTTCTTCAGCAGTTTCTTATACGTTTATATTACGGATACTTGAACATTTAGGTGACACGTTTCGTATTTCTCGTAAATTAGCCTGTTTTTATGTGCGTAAGTTGGCAAGCCTAACCTGCACCAGCACCCGGTGATACAAGCGCCTCCTACAATAGTACTCTCCAGCGTTGTCCTCGGTGATGATTGATTGATTGTGATTCCGGGCGCGTCAGCTACAGAGGTCATTATTCCCGTAAGTGTAGTACGTGTTTTTCATCGGAAGGGGTGGTGATCTTTCGCCGCTGGATGGCGAGATCCGGCGCCGACCTGCCGTCGACTAGCGGGGTTTCCCTCAACCAGATATTTGCCACCAGCGGGACAAGCTCTAAGCTCCCCATCGGTCTCCCGGCATGCGTTGTAGTGGAGTGTATGTTCGTTTAAGTGATGTGTAGTGGGTGATGATAGGACAAGGAATAGGAAGGAAAGATCGCGCGCAGTCCATAGCCCGTTTATTAGGGTGCTGCTCCGGCATTCGCCTGGTGTTGATAGGAAAGACCAGGAAACTACCGATGAGAGCAGCCTGCCGCTAGAATTCTCCTCCAGACAGCGTCTGAATACGACGTAGCTGTGAAGTTTCTGTCGAGAATCCTGCCGCTGTCGGGACTGGAACCTAGGACCTCCCGGTCAGAGGGAGTGCAGTGGCATGAGTTGACGGAGTTGCCGGTTGCAGGCGCGGCGCCTGGAGGAACACCAGCGCAAGTACGAGCGGCTGCGCGCCGAGCGGGACGTGCGGCAGCGGCTGGAGCGCGCGCGCAGGGCCCGCGAGCAGCACGCGCGCGCCGCGGCGCAGGCGCAGCAGGAGCAGGCGGCGGCCAACGACCAGGCGCCCGGCGCCGGCGCGGGCGCGGGCGCGGGCGGCGGCGCGGGCGGCGCGGGCGCCGGCATGGGCGACTTCTACAAGCTGCTCAACGACCCCGAGATCCTCACCGCCTTCCAGGTCAGTTGTTCGTCCTCTCCATAACACCAAACTATTTTTCAAAATTTAGCAGTCCGCTGTTTGTGAAGGTTGCTGCTGCGATTCTCGTGCTTTTAATGTTGTATTGACTTTGAGCAAAATAATTATTCAAAATTTAATCTATTTTTTGTATTCCAGCATTATAAACGACCTTTTCTATTGCAAGAAATCGTTCATGATCGGGCGTTTTACGGCACAAATGATGACGTGTTGCATTTTACGGCACGAATGATTGCGTCATGAAACATTCAACCAATCTCAGAGAGAGAATCGGGGGGAGGTAGAGGTAAACGGAACAGCCGATCACCGTTTTCTCGCACGGATGTCAAGTACCCGAGACCTCATATGAAGTTGTTTCGCAGAATTAAGTTTGATTCTTTTGTAAAATTATAATGCTGGAATACAAAAAGAAATAGCATAAGCAACTCGTTTATAATGTTGCTTTATTGCATTCGTACAAATTTGAAAACTCGCTCCTAACGTCACTCGTTTTCAAAACATGTAATCGTGCAATGAAGCTTAACATTATAAACTAATTGCATAAACTTTTTCAAAATATATCAGACTGCTATTTTTAAAGACTGCTACTGCGATTCTTGTACTTATTTACTGTTGCATTGACTTTGAGCAAAATAATTATTAAAAATTAAACTATTTTTGAGAGAGAGAGTGAGATTGATCAGAGTGTATGTTTATGTTAATGGACTCACAGGACCCGGAAGTAGCTGCAGCTTTCCAAGATATTTCTGCAAATCCTGCCAACATCATCAAGTACCAGAGTAACCCAAAGGTGGCAACCGTCATCAACAAATTGGCTTCCAAATTTGGAGGCATGGGTGGGGGTATGGGTGGGCTTGGGGGTTTGGGAGGGATGGGGGGTTTCCCAGGTGGTTTCCCTGGGGGTGGTTTTGGTGCTGCTCCCCCTGGCCCTGCACCAGCCTCTGGTGGAGACGACGTGGGATTGGATTAGGTAACAGGTGAGCTGAATTACATCATAAACTTCCTTTGTTACTTAGGGGTCATCCATAAATTACGTAATGCTAAAAGAGGAAGGAGGGGGTCTGAGGCAGCGTTACACTGCATTACATATGGGTAGGGGAATGTGTTACAAGGGAAAAAGGGTGTATTGAAAATACCCGAAATTGGCGTTATGTAATTAATGGACAACCCCTTACAATACCAATAAAATTCTCTTTCTGAGGATTCGCACTTTCTTAAACTAAATACATATATAGCCTGTCATGACTTTGTAATGTTCAAGTTACGAATATGCCCAGTGAGTGATTTCAAACTTAAATAGTACAGAGAAATTATTGTATTGCTGCAGCACAAAAGGTGACTTTTCGATAAAAAAATGCATGTTGTGTTTCGTGGTATGGAAATTGCTATTTGCTTGAAAGAACAGTTAAAGGCAGTGGTAAACTTCTCTAATAGTTTTATAGGTTTCAATGAAATCCCCCTCCATACTTATAAAGTAACAGAGGTCTGTAATGTAAAAGGTGAAAAGTTCTGAGCCCAGGACAGAACTTTTGAGCACACAAGAGGTATACACTCATTTTGAGGATCAAAATGTGCTACCTCTTAATAGGTTCTGTTTTCTTAGACAGTAACAGACTGTTGAATTAGTTTTTCTCTTGTTCAGATTTGTGTAGCGGGTACTCATCTGACACTATTAAATATTTTCTTGAACATAATCAATATCCAGTGCCTTATAAAAGCCAAGCCTATGTTGTGCAACCTGTTGAATCTGAACCATATATTTAAAATTTTAGGGGGTATTTATAAATTCTTTTTGATATGGTGGAAATTTGGTCAAAAGTGACTCAAAACTGTTTCTTCAAATTTGTGTGAATGCATGAAAGTCAGTTTATAAAAATGGAGCTGGACATAGTAGACAAAATAATTGAACATTGAATAAGCGGTTGTGTTGGTCTTAAATACAATATGAACATATGTATTACTTACTTGACTTGTGAGTAGTAGTTTCAGATTATCACTTGCAGTGAGGAGCTAGGATTTTGGTATTTTGAACATTTTGTGTGATATTACAGCATAGAACATTTTTCACATTGTACATAAAAACAAATATCAGTTGCACAAAGGTGAAAAACTAAGAAGCTGGCAAGGATAAAGGTTCTTTATTTTTCTCTCATATCCCAAAAGGGATGTTAACTGGAAGTTAGGAGAACTGATACTTGGCTTCCCATGAAGGGATGATGTAGATAACAATTGAGAATCTTGCACAAACCTTTGGGAAATGTGGTTTGGGTCAAATTGTGTGAAAATTTAGTATGTTCTTCCTTAGATCATTCTGATGAAAAGTCTTTAAGGCTGTTAAGAAAAAATGTTCTTTTTGATGTAATGTATATTTTAAAACAGAGATCATGTTAATTTGACAAATGATAGAAAGTCACAAATGTGCACTCAAAGCATATTCAAAAGAAACAACCTCACTTGTTTAGACTTGTGAATTATGTTATTTTATTTTCTGTGAGTCACTGTGCTTCATGTGCCCTCCACGTTCATCATCGTAGGTCTCCTTGCCTTACACGGTAGGGTGAATCATTACTGTAAGTCCCCTTGCCTCTCACTATTGGGGGGCTTGATTATTATTGTATCCCATTGTCTTTGAATGATATCTCTATCATTCAAATCGACTGTAGCTGGTCTGTGTTCTGCATCTAAAACGTTTTCTACAGGAGCAGTATTTGGATATTGAGTACATTGCTGATGTCCATCATTCTAAGTATCATAAAGACACTAGTAACATAAGCACAAAACTCCCAAGTGTTCTGGCTCCTGATTTGCAAGTGCAGAAAGAGCCATTAATGAATTCCAAGTTGAGATCTGGTACTTTGTGTTGTTGCGAAAACGAGAAAAACCCTGATTCTCATTGTTTTATCTTAAATGTTAACTTTCACAATGGAATAACAGTACATTTAAAGTCAGTTACTTCTCGGAAAATGAAATGTCATAATTCACAAGTCTACACAAGTAAGGTTGTTTCATTTGAAAATGCTTTGAGAATACATATGTGCCTTTCTATCATCCAATAAATAGACATGATCTCCATTTTAAAATGTACATTAGATCAAAAAGAACAGATTTTTTTGTTTAATGGCCATAATGACTTTTGATCAGAATGATCTAACATATTAAATTTTCAGAAAATTTGACCGAAATCTCATTTCCATATGATTTGTGAAGGGTTCTTTTAGGCCTGTGTGATTTGCCTTCAATTACCTCACCACAATTGCAAGATGAAAACTCAAAACTACAAACCTAGTTCAAAAAAGCCTCAAGAAAAATCTACTGTCATAGGAATAAGGTTTTAGCAAATACTTCTTTCATTCAATACTTCATTTGAGGATTATTTATTTTACAGGTTGGGACTTCACAATGCTGATGGCTGACACAGCAATTTGGTGCCATTATTGGTCAGATACTTTTGTACTTTTCATACAACTTCCTGCATTACATGAAGATGGAATGTTTGTTTTCTCAAGACTGATGTGAGGGAAATCCGTGAACAGAGCTCATTAGTGAATTGTGGTTTGGACTATCTCTTGTGCCACATTGTGTGTATAATAACCTCATCCCTAGTCAGGACTGTTGCGGTGTCTGCCTCTTAGCTTGTGCAGGTAGCCTTCAGGGAAATCTCATACAGTAGCATTGGCTAAGGAATTTACCATTTATTTCCAGATCATGTTTGGTATACAAATTTTTCTTTAAATATTATATGGACACCGAAAAAAAAAAAATCATGTGTATTGTAAAATTGCATTACTTTTTAGTTTGCAAAGTAGGGCCTATGTTTTTCATCTGAATTTTTTTGTTGGTGAAAATCTATAACAATTGTTGATATTCTAAGATTTTGAACTTGATATGTGCTCGATGTTTAGATATAAAACAAACTAAGCTGTATGAGCATTTTTTAGCAAACAATAAACTGTTATATACACATGTTTTACTTATTTCATTCCTACATGTTTTATATTTTATATTTTGGTTAGATTGCCTTCGTGCAAATGCAACTCAAAAACTAGTTTTGAAAATCAGTAAATCAGAGTTGGTCAAATTTCAGCTGTCTTAAACGTATTTCAAAAATACATTTTAGTTAGTTGAAATCACTTTGGCATTTTTGTTTTAATTATTACAAAATGCATCTCTATTGTCTTTTCTTTTGAAGATAATTGTGTATTGAAATACTTCAGTGATACTCCTATTCATGTAAAGCACTGTGGTCTTGAGTTCGCCGGAGATATCTAAGCTCTCAAGCCATTTCATTGCTTGCATTTCAACTGTCATCAAATGCACAGATATCTCGTGTGAGCTGATGTTTGGTTATGTAGTAGAGTTAACATTTTCGATCCTAATGACGTATCTGATACAGAATCTTCATTTTACTGCTATGCCCTGTGTCTTTCTACATTTATCATTTTGAAAGGCTATAAATGTCTCTAGGACGTTCGTAGGCACCTAGAATACCCCTTTTACTTTTCTGTATACATATGTATACATGGAGTAATATATGACGTAGTATAGAGAAAGTTACATAATGCTGCATGAAAAAATGGCTGATTTATGGCAGAAAAAATTCATTGCGAGGCCCCGATAACAAAAAAGTTGATAAATTTAGTTACTAGATCAAGAAAAAAAATCCCTTAAAACGTGGTGTAGCCAGAATCCCTGTTTTGTGGGTCTGATACTGAAAAACCAATTGAAAGCAAAATGTCAGTCTGTGAACAACACTAGCGCCTAAAACATATAATTTTCCGAATTGAAGAAACCTTGTTGATCTGACTTGAGTTGAAGCTTTGAGATTTTTAAACAGATTCTTTAAAATTTGGGGGTACTTTACATGAAGACACCCAGACATTTTCAAAATTTCAACAAAAACGGCTCCAAATTTTGTCTTTAAATTTCTTGTAAGAATAGATGCAAAATATACTTGTTAAGGTGGCATAAGTCTGATTTTCACTGTTAACTCTGAATTTTCGAAAATTGCAAAAGTGTCTTCCTCCAACTACAAAATTGCAGATAGAGATTTTTCCTTCAAATAAAATTTGTTCTTCAGAGTGAATTCTTTCTTTAAGGTCTTGCACATTTTTTAAAATTTTCAGTAGTTTGGGAGCAAAATTGCGTGGAATATGTGCAATTTTAAAAAATTACAAAAACTAGATTTTATCAAAAATGGCATCCAAATTTTTTCTTTAAGCTTTTGGTAGGGATAATGCTAATGTACTCTAATGCCATATTACTCTATTCTTTTGTTGTTTCAAAAATTATAAAAATGTAATTTTTTTGATTTCTCTCTCATGTTAATATTTATATTAGCAACGATTTATTCATATTATTATATTAATGAGTACATGTGCTTTAAATAATGTCAAGTAAAGTTTCTCAAAAACTCAACCATTTTCTGTGAAAACTCGCTCAAAATTCTGCATTTTCAGAAATGCTCAAACGCCATTTTCTCAAAAACGGCCTCATATTTTTTCTTCAAACTTTTGAAACAGATAGTGCTAATTGTACTCTTTAATATGACATCAAGTTCAATTTGGGTATGTTTTTTTTTTTTTCAAAAACTATACAAATGTAATTTTTTTTAAAGATCTTTTACATCTTTATTATGCACATTACCAGCAATTTGTAAACATTATTGTATTTGTGAGTATAAGTGCTTCAAATTACTTCATATTAAGTTTCTTTAAAACTCAAAAATTTTCTGTGAAAAAGAGCTTCAAATTTCGCATTTTTTGTAGTGCTTAAACGCAATTTCTTAAACACGACTCCAAATTTTTAAAAGAAAATTGCCATTAAGAATGAGGTTTTTGTTCTTGAATATTTTAACATTAATATTTCCATTCTACCATTAGGAAACCAAAAAATTAAGAAAATGTCAAAAAAACTTACTTCAGGCAGCGATTGATGGCAGCTGGCAATAGTATGTGGCCATTCTGAATAGTTAGCCCAGACCCAAGGAAATAGAAAACGAATACGGGAAAGTCTGTGCCATTCTGTTGCACCACTAGTTTGAAATCTCTCTCTTGTTGTTAATGTGCACATTTCTAGTGATTTGTAAACACTATTACATTTGTTACTGGATGTGCTTCAAAAGACTTCCAATGAAGTTTTTCGAGGGGAAAAAAAAAAAAGAAAAAAGTGAAAAAGAGCTTCAAATTTTGTGTTTACAGTACCATCTAAACACCATTTTCTTAAAAATGGCTCCAAATTTATCAATGAAAATTGTCATTCAGGACAAGATTTTACTCTTCTTTAATATTCTTGAAGTACTATTTCGATTCTATTATTAGTAAACGGAAAGATTGAGAAAATCTGAAAGAAATTTACTTTGGGCGGTGATAAATGGCAGCTGGCAAGAGAATGGGCCAAGACGATAAAGACGGTTCACACCAGGAATTAGAAAACTTTACTATGAGCAAGTCTGTGCCATTCTGCAGCACCACTTGTTAATATTATTAAGATAGTCGTAGGACAAGCGCCAACGTGTGCTTCAATTTTTTGCAAATATTTGCAATGTTTCCAGGAAGTGATTAGATATTTGTATTCATGGACATTGTCGATTAGGTTTATGATGTCTTTCTTTGCAAGTAGTCTTTGTGATGTTGGCAACATACAGAGATGTTTAGAATACATATACAGAAGTCAAATTCACAGCAACTTTTAACATTAGAGATTCTAGAGTTTTTGAATAATGGATCAAAACTGAATTCTTCTGATGTGGACATATATTTTATTCGTGGACTATTGTCTAGTTTGAGCAATGAAAATTATATTGAGGAGAATAATAATGATGCAAATGATTCTATTGGTGAGTCTTCTCAAATTCAAGAGTTTTCATTTCCATTGGTATGTTGTGAAATTGATAATCTGAATTACCGGTGTTTGAGAAAATCAATAAAATAAAATTTCCTCTAAATGAAGGCTCAACTGAACTACATTTTTTTCATCTTTTTTTACTACAGTATATTTAAAAAAATGAAGGCAGAAAGGAACAGATATCACCAGTATTGTTATATGAAGTTCACTACGTATCCCCAAATACATTGTTATATTGTTACTTTCCTCAAACTTATAAAATTGATAATGTGTGTTTCTTTGAATTCTATTCTCACTACTGTCTTATAATCAAATGATCATAAAATACACACAGAATTAAAGAGAAAAGACAATACTACAAGATTTTATCAATTTCAAACTGATGTGTATGATAAGTTTGTTTTACATTTTGAGTAATAGCTCAGGACACAGGAGTTAACCAAGTTGGATATCTGTCCAAATGTGTTAAGGGTATTTTTGGTGAAGGAATGTAACCTGTTTTAAGATTTTAAATTGTTGATTTAGTAATTAACATTTTTTGTAACAACAATTATGTAACACATTTACCTTATTTACAACAAAAGATTGTTTATAATCAATGATTTATTTTTCTTGTAGGGTCAGTCAATTGGTGGAACAGTCACTTCGTTACCACATACTCTAGATGATGAATTGCATGGAAAGTATGTGTTCTGGAAGGTATCTTGTCCTAAATGTTTCTTTGGTAGTTATGTGGTTGTGGTAACTGTTTTGTTGTCATTCTCTTCAACTTAAAACAATATCTGTGAAGAAGTGTCGCATTTGGATTCACTGCCTCCATATGAAACTACTACAAACTACACCTGGGATGTGTCATACAAATAATTTTGCATTCTTAAATAGTGAACCTGCAATGCTTGGCTATTGCAATGTATTAAATTCAACTTCAATCTTCTGGTCGCATGATTGTTAATAATACTTTAAGATCTTACACATGCTCTGCAAAAATTTTAATAGATGAAAGAAATTCTCATGAGTAGGGATTTGTTCTATGTCTTGGTTTGGATATTGTTGGCAAGTATCCTACTGTTCTTATTCTCCCTTAAGTTTGTGCTATGACTTTGTCTTCGAGAAACTTGACTTACTTGTCCAAGACAATGTTCAAGTAATAATTCTGGCCGATATTTCACAATTGCAGGGGCAGAATATGCAGTGAAAATGTGCTTAATATTTAAGGATGGGGCGGGTTGCGTAGATCTTGTGTTCAGGGGCGCTCGGGGCAGCAAAAACGCATATCATCATCAACGCTCGTCTATGTGCGACAGACATATGCATATTCCCTTTGTACTATGCCTATGTTCTTTGCACAAGTGCAAGCAATAAGTTGTCACATGCAATCGGATGAATGGTACAACAGCACATAAAATATGAACAAACGAACATTGATTTTTACATATTAGATTCTGTAGAGTACAGCTGATTCAACTTTCAAGAGTTATTAAATGAGATAATGGCATTTGATACAAACTGAATGATAGCCCTATTAACATAATGTTTCAAGTTTTGGTTTTACACACTTGGATTTGCATACAGCATTTACAAAAATTACACTAACTTTTAAGTTCGAAATCAGTAAGTTGTGTTTTCACCAACCACATTGTGGTTCTGTGAATCCCTCTCGACATGAAAACTCATGAGGCCTTTAACTGGAGACAAGGGCTTGTTCAGAAAGAATTTATTAGTCCATTAATTTATAGTACTTTGTCAGAGATGACAATAACAATTTAAGAAGTACATCATTAAAAAGTATTAATAAAAAGGTAAACTAAACTTGTAATATTTTATTCGACTTATTTTACAACTATTCTGCAACTGTGTATTTTTTCTTGTTATGTTACATTGAATATTTAGGGGGAAAACAGTGAAACATTGAATATTTAGGGCCAATAACTATTTCACTCTTTTTTGATGTAGACAGTTGTAATTAATTATGAGAGTTTTTTGGCTACAGTATCAAGGAACCATATTTACACTGCTTAAAAATGCTTTCACCATTAGAGTATAAAAATATCTATTTGCCCTGAAAAGTTTTAAAATTTCTCTGCTGTAATTGAAACCATAGAGAATAATCTCTAGTGTTGATGGGCTGTTAATCAGACCGAGGCTGAAATCAGTTTTAGCTAAAAAATCCCGGAGTGTATCAAAGAAGGAAATTAACGCAATACCTTTTATTTCAACATTAAAATATTCACCAGCTATGAAACAAAAAGGTCATTTTCTGCATATAAAATGAAGTGTAAGTGTAAAAAAGTTGACCTGATTTAGTATTTACATTTGTAAGCATGTTCCTCTTAATATACCATTCCTAATTTTTAATTGAATAATTTGATGTAAAATAATGTTTTTAAATTTTTTTTTATAACATACTATGCTACCTATTTTTGCTTTTCAAGAACTTCTCTTATGTATTTAAATAAGATCATTTAGACCCTAAAAGTCAATTGCTTGCAGACTTGCCTGCAGTTTTGTTTTTGTGGTTGAGATATTTGGAAAATACAACAATCGTAGTCAAGTTTTCACAATCTGAGTTCTACTTCATGTTATCACACCAATTCACCCAAATTGTTTCATTAGTACTCCAATAGGAATAATTTATTTCACCAAAAATGCCACAGTTATAATCAAATTACATGAAGTTATGTTGCATATGTAAAAGCTAAAAAATTATGAAAACCATATCCTGAGCTATGCAAATATAAATGTCTGATAGTCTGATATAAATGTCTTATTATTCTGATTATATTGAAATAAAAATGAAGTACAAAGATCATAAAAGAAAATTCATGTAAATGCACTGTGCATTTTGTTGAACGGTCAATGGTAACTTGCATTAAACTTACCTAAATCTTGATTCAAAATAAGATGAACTTTCAATACTAATTTTATAATTTCTTTCCGGAAACTAAGTATATAGTTCTGAAAACGCATTAAGTATTAAGAAATTATTAGAATTATTTTATACGTCAGAAAACTGTCTGCACTTGCAACGTATTTCTTGTAACTTTTAAAGATTTCATTGCATTTTGTTCCAAGCAATTCATGCATTAACATAGTTGATTTCTTCACTTGTAAGGAAAACTGAACTGGACAAGATTTCATAGAATCATTTTGAACAGACAGAGATTTTTATAATGATAGAATTTTAATTCAATTATTCTATTGCATATGGAATAAAATTGAGTAATTCCCAAGGGAATGTACTTTCAAATCTACATAAACTTTTTGGGCATCTCAAAAGTGTGTCCTTAAGTCCATTTTTAATGTGTGTTGTCATTAAACATTTCTGTCTTATTTTTTTTTTACAAAAGATATTTATGAATATTTGAAATTTTCAAACCATTAAAACAACTTTTTTTTTGCTGTAAAAAAAAGTCTTAAAAAAGTTCAATCAAACTTTGCTCATACTTCTATTTTATTTCAATTTAGCATTTTTTTTTCATCAGATGATAATTTATCGTGTTTAAATTTATGTGGAGGACCAATTCAAATCAGGAGGAATTCTTGAGGTTCCTGGTTGAACGAGATGGCACTGGCATCATGCCAAAGAAGATTGTTGACACAGATGGAAAAGACAGATGATCGCAAATAGTGCTATAGTTAAGACGTAGAAATTTGTTAGGATAATGTGTAGTTTTAAAGTTACTTCGTGAAAGAATATAGCTTTTTAATTTATATCAATTGAAGACAATTGCTATTCTGTTTCGATTTCCTCCCACATTTATGATGTCCTTAAATATTTGACTGTGAAAGGAAATGAACTTCATTTAATCAGCATCCTACACAAGTATTTTTATTACTTTTCTATACAAACAAGTTGGTTAATAACACATACAAGGACTGTACAAAAATTCATATAATTTTACTGCAGGAAGACTGCTTAATGTTTACCTAATACTATTCTGAACTAATTTCACTCTTTCAAATTCAACAAGCCTTGTTGAATTTATTTTTTAGAAATTAGCTTTGCAGACTGATCTGAATTAGGATCAGTTGTATTAAGTATTACATACTTACATTCATATTTGAGTCACACATCTTTCTACTGGTTTTGATTATCTCAACATCCTACATCTTACTAATAACTTTAATTTACTAATAAATCAAACCTATTGAATGTAGTCTTTTCTAAATCACAAAGTGCCCAGCAGTAATTTGAAAATTGTAAGAATCAAGAAAAGTGAATTGATGTCTATTTCAGACTTGTATTCTATTACCACAGGGTGTCAACTGTTTAACTGATATTTTTTTCTTAACTATTACTTTCCTTTGATAAGAAATTTGATTTATTCTTTAATAAGATGTGAATGATTTTTTTTGTCTAAAAACGTATTGTCAACAACTTGAAGGTGTCACTATGTTGTAATTTAATTTGCTCTTTGGGTGAATTTTCAAAGTAAGGAAAAATGCATTATATCAAAGTTGGCACAATTCTGACCATCAGTGAGTATTTTTCAGCAAAAAAATTATGAAATGTTGCTCTATTGATTTTCACTTCTCAATGAGAATTGGATGGAATCTTGAGCTAGTAAGATATATCATCATTCTGGTTGCATTAGTTCAATTTTGAAAACTCGTATTCAGACAAAAACACCCTGAATGAGAACTATAATAATACATTGCTGATATCACATGGTTTTAATGGCATTGAAAATTATGGAAAAATTCATAAACATGTTTTGTGTTGTAATAAAAGTGGATCGTGGAACAAGGAGTTTTCATTGAAAACTCTTCTGTATTTGGTTTGCACATTTATATACCAAACCAACTGACTGTTTCCAAAACCACGTGAAGTGAAAACTTCTAGAAAATGATTATGTATCAAACCCTCGTATTCACTCCCCTCCTTAAAAATAATGTATTTCTGAAAATACATGACAAATGGAAGGATCTGATTGGTATCAAAATAATTCATGAATGAGGAGTTTTATGTTAAAAGTGCCCACAGAATACAAAACAGCTGTCAAAAACAATCACCCACCAAATCTGAGTAGTATTGACTCCAGAAAATGTGTTACAGAAAAAATAATTTAAAAACTATTCCTTCTAGCTGCCTAAATGAAGAACTTAGAAATAATATTTGTACATTTTCTATTAAGATGCGTTTCAATACAATAGTAAAAAAAAGTTAATAAAAGTAAATACACAAATTACAGTTGCCATTTCTAATTGAAATTAGTAGCATCTAAAGATCACAATTTTCTTTTTAATTTGCAATATTTCAACACAAGTAAGTCTCTTTGTGAGCAGGTACGTAACAAGTAGGTCCTTCACACCTACCATTTGAGATTTTCTTAATAGCTATTTCAAATATTTCTTTTAACACATCTTAATCATTCCAGTCTGTACTAGCTGGGAAGACAAAAATTAGCATTACATACTATATCATGATTCTGTGCTACATAGTTAAGACATGATAATTCTACAAATTTGCTGGTTTTTTCTTACGAGATCATAAAATTAAAAAGAAGCAGGAAATTTAAACTGCAGGAAATGGGCACAGGAGGATAATATTAAGATTTTTTGTAGCCATTTCAAAATGGGTGTGCAACAAGATCAGTTCACTGTGTTACTCATGCATCTTTGGTTAGCATATGACCTTCAAATAATGCACAATCAAACCAGAACACATGAAGAAATGACTAGTATTTTATTTTTTAAAATAGAGAATTCAGACAAGTTTTGAATTCTCAAAATAATAAACAAGAAGTGAAAGATGCACCAATTGACAGTGGAATATTTTCAAAAATGTTTTCACAAGGTTGTCACTTACTCTGTCGTAAAAATATTTGAAAAATGGATTTGGTAAACTAAGCATCACATAATCTACACTCCTCCATCCCATTTGTGTTCAGTAATCTTAAAAAAATAACTTTGAGAATGTACAGAAGCATATGCAGTAGCTTTTTTTTGTTGTAGTTTTTTTTGTTTTGTTGCCTGGTTTGGAGGGAGGAAAGGTCAATTTGATATGTAGAAGGATTAAGCAAAATTAATTACCATCCAGACAATAGATATGCACTTATTGCTCAATGTTAACTACTTTCAAACTAAATATTTTATTACTACACTTCTGCCTGGGGTATTGCAAAAACTTTGTAAAGGATTTCCCTGTTGCAAGTTTCTTAAAATATAAAATTGAAGAATGTGGAATGTAGACACTTAGTTATTTTATACATTCATTTTTATTATATTTCCTAAACTCTATATTTTTTAATTCAATTTGTGACTGTTTCCATTGTAGCAGATACAGATGAGTGAAATATATCATTACTATTTGTTAAGAGAATAAAATTTCTCAATAAGAAGCATTTGAATGTCTAATTTTTCTTTTCCTCTGAGTTAAAATGTTCAAATTAATTGTCTGGCAGTCAACAGGAAAGTGAAACTATCTCCATAGGTGGAAAGGGATAGTAACAATCAAAATGGTACAGATATGCTTTTAAAAATGTAGGTTTCTTTCACTTCCCTAAAACTCTGTAACTTTGTCAACTCTCCATGATCTTATCCTTAAAAACAGTTGAGTGATGATGATTATTAAAGCCTGGAAGTTTGAAATTTTTTTTATTATTGTTATGATTTTAAGTCTCAACAATATGAATCACTTAACTGTACATCTGGAGTGATTTTAGATTTTCATTTTGTCTTTATTTCATTTGTATAAGCTTCCAATACCAATTTTTAATATTTTGCCTTTTTTCTCTTGAAACTGGTCTTAATCAAGCTGGAAACATACTTGTAAGCCTGGACAACACAAAGGCACATTTTATCTTTCTCTGCAAGCAGAAATCCTAGGACCAGGAAGCATTAACAATCAAAGTGAGAAAGGAATTTCATTAGGAAGGAATATCAGTACTATCAGAAAAGATTTTTGGATTTCTTACATTGATGCGCACAGGATCTGCTCACTCATGTGAAAACCCATGCAATCTCTTGAGCACTGATTCCGATCTCTTTGAAGGGCAGAACTCTCTGAACACTACATACAATACAGCCCTTCTTAGTGCTAGTGATTTCACAAGAGCGAAGAATGAAAACAGTAAACATGTTTTCACTGACGCTTTTCCAGGATTCAAACGATACTCTACAAAAGCACTTCATAGCGATAGCGTCGCAAGTGAAATTTATAGTACTACTGAAATTTAATGTGCCACTAGAAATAATTTTTAGTAGGGAAACTGAAAAATAATCTTCCTGATAGATAGAGCGTGCAAAATGAAACCTGGTGGTCATGTGCAATCAAGATTACAAAGACAAAACTGTTTCTATCCCTGTAATTGCTGATGTAAATTTTAAAGTTAGTAATTTAAATGATTAAAATTTTTAATCTTAAGTTTTTTACAAAAATCCTTTTTTAAATTGAGATTTTTCATTGATTACATGACTATTGTGGTAAAAATAAATACCATTTTGTCTGAAATTTTACGTAAAATAAGCACTGGAACATCCGAGCTCTAATGATTATCATTTTTGTATGAAATACTTATTTTGTTACGTTCTTGTCTTAGGAAGAAAGAAGAAATCATTGTTAGATAAATTTCCTTGTTAAATGTAATGATATATTACAAACTCAAAAAGTAGGTTCTGAAATGCTTTTATAAAGATATCCTGGAAATGTCAGTGACTGAGAAGTTATTGAATATTTACTTCAAAATGCAGTATTCATTTAAAAATGTATTAATGATGGTCCAAACAAATCTACGAGAGCAACATAAAACTCCTGATGGCAGTGATCAGAAATGTTTAGTATAGTCTTTTTGGATGGATATTTCATGAACTTAAAAATTAAAGCTTCCATTGTCAATTACAGTGTACAATTCTATCATGGATCTAATGTTCTTTCAGTGGAAGAGCAGATTGTGAACATCTTCCAAGCTAGTACTATCACCAGTGTTGAAATATACTAAAGCTAACAGTCCCCACCCATTTCATGATTTCAAGAAAACACTCAGCAAATACAACTTTCCCCTGCATCAGCACCATTTGAAGGTGTTTCACGTGTAATGGAGATTACATCAGCTCTATGCAAACTGGATGCTGGCACTGGCTGTGGAGGCATCATGGGTCGTTGATTCTTCAGTTTATGAGCTAATGTAAGGAAAATTGCCTCCACATGATCACATTCCTGGTCATCTCGAGCTGAAGTTTCAAATAACTGCAACAAATAATAGTAATCACAGTTAAGTGATTATCTGGGATTTTAATAACCTTGAATATTTGTTGAATCTATTGAATACATTTCTTCTCTATTTCTATTGTGATCATTCAAGAAGTGCCATATGATAACTTATGATCTCATACCCAAATTATTTGAAATCAGACTTAATTTAGGTAGTAGTTAGCTACCATTATATAATACAGGGACCTATGGGAACTTGGACAGGAAATATGGGGACCTATCGTTTTTTTAACACTTGAGAATAACCCTTCCTCTTTCAAAGCCCATAATGCCCTTGCAGTAGGTGAACACACCCCCTTAAACTTACTGGCATATTATGAAGATCGGCAAAACGCTGTGCTGAATTGGTTTTTACTTGCACATCTTTACAGTCACACTTGTTGCCTACTAAGATCCGAGGAATATCTCGTGTCAAATTGTTTTTCTCACATTCCTCCATCCACTGGGGCAGACTCTAGAAGTAATGAGGAAGATTATATATATTGAGAGAATTATGAAGATATAAACAGAAAGCACAACAAAAATACCTGAAATGACGCCATTTTTGTCACATCGTATACAACTACTACAGCATGTACGTTCCGATAGTAATGCTGAACCATAGATTTCCGAAATCGCTCTTGTCCAGCAGTATCCCATAACTGAAGCTATGGACATTCATAAAACCATTATCATAATTCACCAATATACACATAATTCAATTACATCATGGTACAAATATTTTATTGGTATTTTCAACTCACTTTAATTTCTTCCCCATTAATGTCAACAGTTCTTTCTCTGAAATCAACACCAATTGTTGCTTCAGATTTATCTAAAAACTTCCCTGCACAAAATCTATAAGTAAGGCAGGTTTTTCCGACATTTGAATCGCCTATTACTATTATTTTATAAACTTTTGTTTGTTGTAACTGATGATGATCCCTGATAGTTCTTTTTGTTGCTTTGACCAATTCTTGTTGTGCAGGAGAATCAGTGATTTGATGATTTGACATTGTTTTTTGAGCAGGAATTAATGCAAGAAATGGAATGGATTTGATCACCTAATAATTTAAAAAATTCTGTAGTGATTTCCAGTTAAATCATTAGTGAAATATCATCAATGCAACAAAAATTTTAAAAATGGGAGAAAGAGAGAGAGAAAGAAGTTTTTGAATTGTGTTTTGGTTGACAATTCAGAATGTTTACAAACACCATAAAATTATCAGAAAATTTCAGATGCAAATCATTGTTTTCAAATTCATCAAGAATACAGAAAAGATGGTACATTTACCTTATTTGAG
Source organism: Acheta domesticus (assembly GCA_031308135.1). Classification (NCBI taxonomy): domain Eukaryota; kingdom Metazoa; phylum Arthropoda; class Insecta; order Orthoptera; family Gryllidae; genus Acheta; species Acheta domesticus. The sequence continues at coordinate 9,785,425 of JAHLJT010002406.1, read as the reverse complement.
AAAAAGTTAACAACCAAGTATAAAAAGGAGTTAAAACTTATTTAAACAACAAAAGGTAAATGCTTCCCAAGCTCTGTTTTAACGAGAGGTAAGACTTATGAACTGTTGTTCCTTATGACCTAACAAGCAGCAACCATAAAACAGTGTGCCAGCCAAAAATGAAAGATTTGGAAAACTAACAGTTACTTCTCTCTTACAAGAGGTGCTTTCATTATTTGTAATTTTTAGAATACATAAACATTACATTCCCAGAATGTAAAATATTACATGGTTTAAGGAGCATATAAAAACACTGGCTGTCAATTTGCACCACAATTATGATGACACTAATCGACTGTCATGCTTCAGATGATTTAATTTTCGCAAAGTCGATTGCACAAAGGTTTTAAAATGAACACTTTATGTTGAAGCAAATGTTTGCATTTGCATATAAGTTATTCAAAGCTATGGAATCACCAATGTTTCCTTCTGACAATCACTATCAGTACTGCACAACGCAAAAAAAAAATCTCATGCACTTGTCACTTCCTCCTTGGCGCATAGTCTCCAGTGCATAATGTGAGTCGCGTACGTAATTATCCTGTTTTTGTGAAGTCTACTGACAAGAGATACAAAGTAACAGTGTTGCCCACACTGATACCATGCATCCCCTCTCCCACTGCAGAAGAAAAATGCCTGTCGTTCCTCTCCCCTCCGAGACGCGGTGTGTTGCCGATGCAAGGGCGATGATCATTTGTTATGATTTCGCGAAATTCTCAGCTCCCGTTGCCAATAGTGGCATATTGAAGTCCCTGGATTATCATTGCAAGTGAATGCAAGAACCTGGTACGTCAGTATTTCCCAGCAGGCGATTGACCAGATTGACGTGAAAGCCTTCATTCAAATCGTGGAATGTAAATGCACTAATGCCGACTTCAGTAATTTTCTGGAAGAAAATATGTTTCGAAAGTGTAATTATTGTTCATTGAGCAAGTAGACGTTATTTTATTGCCAATTAACTTGTACACTGAGGATATTTGAAATATATGGGTGAAATTTACCTGTTATGTACAAAAGAATTGACGCACTCAGGCTGGGAATGAAATCTGTCAGATTGTAATTGTGTTATCTAAGATTGTGTTTTTCGTGTCATGTGGTACATATGAACATGTGATAAATAGTGAATACAGTCTTCTGGTTCTACTGAAAAGTTAAACCACTTTAATTGAAAAGATCAATTACATTTGAGCATTATTACTTTGCAAATATTTGTATTTTCTGTGAAGACTTTTTTTATTATTTGTTTGTAAAACCTCGTTTACTTCAACAGCTAAAAGTTAAATTATATTTTAAAATGAAAATATAAATGCACTGTTCTTTGGATTAGCCCTACTATTGACATGACAAGAGGTAAGGCATGTGAAATATTCTTTGGCATTTTGTTTTTGGAGAGTTCTGTGTAAGAAGTTTATATGATTTTACAGGCATTGGAAAATATACTTTATGGCTCATTGTACTTTTGTGGATGTTTGTGGAGTCTCTCAGTGATAATGTATGGGGATATCCTGGCCAAGGTTACTATATTGAAGTAGAGATTGGCTCACCACCTCAAAAAGTAAGTTTCAAAATGCTGCTTTATTTTCAGATCAGTTATTCACACCTTTAATCCCTTCTTTTGAGGTGACCTTGTTTGTATCCAAGCTGTGAATTTTTATTGTGACTTAGTATCCACTCCTAGATACTTGGCATACAACTTTATTAATATGTTAATAATATATTATTTTGCGTACTACCAGTTTTTATTTCTCTTGCAAATTTTTTCACTTCTGCGTTATGTTTTCTTCATCCTGCTGCTCATAATTATATCTCTTCACATGTTCTGGATTGTTCTTACAACAATTTTTGAATTTTTTTCTTTTTCAGAAAGGGAGGGGGTAATTAAACAGACCTTGTTCCTGATTCAAAAAAGTATTTTTCCTTTCATGTTTTTCTTGGGATTCATTTTTCAATATAACCCTCGAAAATATTTTAATTGACTATTAAAGATAGTCTGAACGATTAGCACCTCTACCCCAATGAAATGATTATCACCTCTACCCCAATATGTAGTGGGGATCTTTTTTGGACACTTACAACAAAGAGCCTAAGCTTTAATAAAAACATATTATTAAATAATACTGATTTTAAATAAAAAAATTTTGTTTGAATTCAGTTTGAGGTTAACAGCAGATTAAAAAGTGTTTACAAATTTTCATTGTGTCTGTTCATCAAGTCTTCATACATAAATATCATAAAAAATCCCAGAACAAATTGTTGCTGTACCTGCAAAACCTGCAAAGTACATTTTCCTTTCCTGTATAAATACATATATATGGAGTTATATACAAAGAATAGAGAAAGTTATGTAATGCTGCAGAAAATCGATTTTGAGATTTCAACGGAAATACACGTATTGGGGTCCTCTGATACCAAAAAAGTGTTTTGTTTGGTGGTTTTTTATTTATTTTTTTATTGTTACAATGTGCTTTTTTACTACTTACCTACTAGGCACCACGATTTTGAGAAACTTTCTTCAAAATTTGGAGGTACACTACATGAAGCCCCCCAGACATTTTCAAAATTTTCTAAAAAACGGCTCCAATTTTTTTCTTTAAATTTCTTTTAAGAATAGAGTAAACTACACCTATGTGGCTTAGGTCCAATTTTTTCGGCATCTTCCTACAACAGCATAATTAAAAATAAGAGATTTTTCCTTCAACTAAAATTTGTTCTCTATAATTTGTTCTTTCATTAAAGTAATGTACTTTTTTTGGAAATTTTTTGTAGTTTGCGTATATTGCGTGCAATATGTGCAATTTTAAAAAATAACAAAACCAAGATTTTCTCAAAAGCAGCACACAGGGGTGTAGTTAGGGAGGGGCGGGGGGAGCGGTCCGCCCCGGGTGTCACCATTTTAGGGTGACACCGATTAAAAACTTTTATAAACTTTTTATAGATTGTAGCATTGATTTGGATGACATTTTACATAAGTTTGCCGCCCTTAAATATGGAAAAGTGTATTTATAAAAAACATGAATTTGTTTATTCGTTATTCTTCGTTTTAGATTATATAAAAAATATTTCAATTATTTTGAATTACATAGTTTTTTAATGTATTATTAATAAATATCGTGCGCAAATTTACTTGTATTTTACTTTAAATAATGTATAAACTATTCTGTAAGAGAGATTTTTATATTTAATTTAGGGGAGGATACCATTAGTGAAACCCACTGAAGCTACGCCACTGGAAAAACAGCCGTTTTGCCGTCAGTCGATTTGTTGCTATCAATGATCCACAAAACATGAATTCTGAGTACTTCACGTGATAGAGGATATTTTTACTTCCTCGCGCTTAAGAAGGAACTTCTTAAGAAGAGAAGGTTATGTAATGCTGCGCGAAAAAATGACAAATTTTCGGCAGAAAACTCTTATTACACGGCCCTGGTAACGAAAAAGTGGATAAATCCAGTAGCTAAATTTAGATAGAAAAAAATCATATAATACGTGGTGTAGCCAGAATCCATGTTTTATGACTTCTTGATACCGAAAAATCGATTGACGGCAAAACGTGTGTCCATCTGTCTGTGAACAACGCTAGATACTAAATCGTTCAGCCGATTTTCTCCAAAATTGATATCCCCGACATGTCTTTCTGTACAGACCAAGGGGAAGAAGGGACATTGGCGATCCACGACAGATGGTGTTATGAAGCCGGAACCGAGAATCTTCCTAACCCGTGAAGAAGAAGAATTCCACCTAGGGAGTTCGACCTTGTAGTTGGTGGTGGAGCTTGAGTACCCCCATGACCCTAAGAGCTATGTCAGTGGTAGCATAGCTACTAGTAGGGCCTCCCTGGCTGTGTACAAGTTGAAGGTGAGGGGTCAGACGAAGAAATACTCCAGAGGAGAGCCTCAACGACATCTTCGAAGAAAAAAGTATTGATGAAGATGGCGGAAGAGGCACCTCGAACAAAACCGCTACGTCTGATGCGCATCTGGGGCTGCAGCGTCTGTCTCCATGTGAGGAGCTGCTGCACCCACAGCGGGAAGTAAGAAGGGACGGGTCATGAACTTTTGGACTTTCTGTTGTCGGCCCATGGAGGGAACAGGAGAGAAACTGGGTTAGCTCACCAGGCCACTGATTAGAGTGGAGGCCCGAACCTTGCATTAGCCAGCGAAGTAGGCTGCCTTCAGCAGTCAGTGAAAATCCCGTGGGGTTTAGTAATGCCGACTGGCGATGCCGAGGGGCCCCCTGCTGGGCCATATCCCGAGGCAACAATGGTTCGTAGTAACGGATGATAAATGTCCCATGGGTTAAGTGTGATCTGTGAACTCGAACTTGCTTCCTGCGAAACAACTTAAAACAAATGAGCAAAATTTATAGAACAAGAAATGTAATGAACCTTTACGTGCCTTGTTCTACCAACGTCCCATACCTGCTCAGAAACCGAGCTAATGTCACTTTGTCGTCTTCTGGTTATCCGACGGATGTTCGTCCCAGGGACCCTGAGTCGGCAGTAACTCAAAGCCATCGTCAGAGATGGACGCGGGATGAATTGAAGGAGGAGATGTGGTGCTTTTACTATGCAAAAGCGAAAAACGCAGGCTCAGAAATCGAGATGTCGAGACGTTTTCGAGATATGGAGAGAGCGGAATCCAATATGAGACCTACCCTAGATTCAAAGAAGCTTGTCAGTCAACGACAATACATAGTCGGCAGTGGAAAATTCACAGCAGAACAACTTGCTTCTGGGAAATGTGGAGTATGTTCCAGAGGCGTAGCGTGACTCGAACTTTTGGGGATGCTCAATAATAACACACAAAATGTCACTATCAACTACTTTATCTAACAGGCGAACACTGGGCAGATACACTGAAACTACTTCCACGATCTCAACGTTACGACGGCGTAGGCGCTTCGCACAAAATCCTCACAGCAGTCAGGACTGCCGATGTCTTTGTAAGCAAATTATACAATGGCTCAGCTTTAATTCTATACGCGAATGGCAATGAGACCACTTGTTAATTTATACATTGCAGACTAAAATAGTATGTAATCTATTTAAGGAATAATTAAATTTCTTGGATATTAATTCAGAAATAGTAGACCAGCACTATCTCTACAGTTTGTGCCCATGACCAAGCGGGGACTCCCGAGTGAGAGAGATAATTTACTGACCACCTGAAGTGTGCCGCGCTCTCGAGCCCAACCGAGCAAGTTGCTCGTTTGCAAGCCTCTTTCCGCAGTGTAGCGAGAAGCCGCAGTGGATGCTAACGTAAAGTAGTCGGGATTCTCTGGGCCACGGGTGAAGAGGGGAGAGGGGAACCTCGCCATCTGCGCATGCGTCATTGCTCGTCGCGATCTCGCGGCAGACGCTCGAAGCATTTTAGCTTCCAAGCAATCACAGGCCAGCTTCAACAACCCGCCGAATTCAATCATAGGAAATCAATTTAAAATTAATACAAAACGTGTTTCGCTCAACGGACCACTTGTAAGATTATCAATACAGTATTTAGGGTTCTTTATTAATACTACGAGGGTTATTCCAAAAGGAAGGTCCGTTGTTTTTTTAAAAAGTATCAAATATTTTTTCAAAACAATTGTTATATTTACATTCCTTACATCTTTATCTATTTTTTTACGTAACTTCCATATTTATTTAAACATTTCTCACATCGTTCAACAAGTTTTTAATTGCCACTGTCATAGAAATCGGCCGCCTAATCCGAAATTGCAAATTTTCAGAAACAATTCTGTACAAAGTTGTTCTACTTATGTTCGTAAATTCCAAGTCTAAGCTGGAAATAGTGAATCGTCGATCTTCACGAATTTTTTCGTCAACGGAATTGACCAAATCGTCTGTGATCACTGATGGCCGGCCAGAGCGTTGTTCATCATGCACATTTTCCCGTCCTTCATTAAAAGCTCGCACCCACTTACGCACTTTACTGTCACTCATTGCGTTAGGACCCCAAAACTTCACTTAACTGCCGATGAATTTCTGCCGCTGAAACGTTTCTTGCTGAAAAAAAGCAACGAATCATTGACCCTACTTTAAGTCGGCGGGCCGATCGGTAGTCTTCAACATTACAAACTGACACTGTAGACAGCACCCAGCAGCAATGACAAAGGTAATGGCGGCGTTTGATGGGCAAGACATGCCGGTAGTCGGCGCACATGCATGTTTTAATATTCGCGCGAAATTCAGATAGTTACGTTGAATCGGACCTTACTTTTGGAATAACCTACGTATATATGGGGGATGGTCAGCATCCCCTGGCGCTACGCCACTTGTATGTTCTTCCATCGAAATACCCTCCATCTGTTGCCAGTTGAACAAGAAGGATGTCGTAAAGGTTCCTATGGCTGTAAGGAAATCTTGCTACCAAAGAAAGTCATTTTCAGTTATGTAAGAAAACGAAAACTTAATTCAAGCATGGCCTGTATTGATTACCAGAAGAGCTTTGTCAGTGTACCACACGTCTGGATTTTGAAGACCTGGAGATCTATCGATTTCATCCTAGACTTATTGAGTTTTGCAAGGCTAGTAAGGAGTCGTGGAGCACCAGGTTACTAATACACAGCGGAAAGCAAGCAGTAGAAACGAGTATTCAGTTCAACAGGGATATTTTTCAAGGAGCTTCGCTATCCCCTCTGCTGTTTTGCATTAGTTTGATCTCACTTTCTAGACAGTTGTCGCACACTGACTTTGGTTACAAGCTCCATGGCGATGAAAGGCCATTATCACATTTGTTTTACATGGATGATCTTAAAGTGGTTGCTAAGAATGAAGCGATTCTCTACCAAATGCTGTCTGTCGTGAATGATTTTAGCAAAGACATCTGCATGACGTTTGGTCTTGACAAGTGTGCGAAATTCAATTCAAAGAGAGGCAAAGTGACCTCAGAGAGAATTGAAGTTGATCAGTACACCGTGATTCAAAATCTTGAGCGAGGTAAAACTTACCAATATCTGGGCATTGAAGAATCTGAGCGACACAATGAAAGAGAGAATTCACAGGGAGTATTAGAGAAGAGTGCGACTTGTCCTACAGTACGCTCTGAACTCCAGGAATAAAATATCTGCAGTCGGAAGTTTGGCGGTAACAAGTAGAAACCATTGATCGTATCGTCTTAGCTTGTCCAATTCTAGCAAAGACCGAATACTTGAAAAGACATGACAGGGTGTGTATTATGTCCACTTGTAGATCTGTAACGCCCTCGAAGTTCCAAAGACATGCCCCGAGTGGTACGAACACTCACCGATACCGGTGATATCTATACAGTATTGTGCGACCAACAAATAAAACGGATCGCACGATAGCACGACAATATGTCATTCAAAAGACTGGGAAGGGTAAGAAATTACTTTATTTGGAACCCCACATTTTGCGCAAAGTATTGTAGAGGTACCGACAGTCCCTAGATCTGCTCCTTAGGGACTAAATCTAGTTGTAACCTGGAGTAGATTTTATATCCAGCCGACTCATAATATCTTTAGTCGTGTTGTAGAGGGAAAATAATAATAATAATAATAATAATAATATAAATCTAACAAAGACGAACCTATTCAATAGATAGATACATTTAAAATGGTGCTTTGTATTTCAGCTGAATGTTTTATTGGATACTGGTAGTGCCAATCTTGCAGTCGCAGCGGCCCCTCTCTCAAATGTGGAAAAGTTCTTCCAGAGCAACATGTAAGTACTTAGTATGTTTAGATTACAAGTCATATTGTCTAAGGAAGTGACTACAACTTTTGGTTATGCGTAGCATCAGGGAAATTGAAAAAATGCTGTTTATTGTAATGATACAATGAATGGCAATGCCTTAGATTTAATTTGCGTATTGGTTATACAAGATACTGCATTTAATTCAATGTTTTTGCTAGAGTTCACGTCCGAAATCTGTGCTCTGTTGATTCGGAGAGGGTCAGCCCTACACTAAATGCCGTTTCGAAAAACTTGAGTTCCTAGCCAGGGCACTAACAATAACATTTACATTTTGTGTGAAAAGTATATGGACAAACCAAAGGGTACTAACCATAGTCGTCGAAAGAGGTTTATCTTCAAGCCAGTGGGATGGCACGGGGGCAATATTGGTCCTCCCGAACCTGGCACTTCTACGCATTGTTAAAGATTACCCCTACGAATGTATTTTAGGATTGAAAAAATTGTGAAATTTTGACTTGTACGTTATTTACTTGACTACAATACTTTGTTAGAGACTGACTTGTTATTACAGATTTTTCTTCGTTCATTTTATGTATTTCTCTGTATTCTTTGTTCATAGATCGAAGACCTATGAAGCCAGAGGGCAGTCTGTATCTGTTACTTACACCCAGGGAACATGGCATGGAATGCTTGGCAGCGACTTAGTGCAAGTGCCTAGTGTTCATGCCTCCCAAGTACGATGCGATATAGCTCTAATTCAGGAGTCTGAAGATTTTTTTACTAATGGTTCGAAGTGGCAGGTAGGTATGTAGTCTACATTAATGAGTGGATCGTTTATTTATTTTGCGTCCTTTTAAAGTGTACTTGGCTCTGTTTCATAAGACATTTGAAAGAAACTAGTGGTACTAAAACAAAACGTACTGTCTCCCCGTATTTTCACGCAAAATAACGTGAAAAGTTCTCAAATGTTCGAAAAATTATACATGACCTTATTTCAAAATCTATCTTCAAGGGACGGACTTCATTAGGGGAAAATGTCTATCTTTAATGTTTTAGTTGTAGGAAGACTCCGAAAAAATGTGAACTTTCGCAGTTTTCGAAAAAATTAGGGTTTTGAACGAACATGTGACCTGCACCATTCTATTAAACGTCCTTTATACTATTCAGCGGAAATCATGTAAAAACAAACGAGTTCTTTCTTTCATTTCTAAGCATCATAAGGTATCTCAAGATTTTGTCTTTTACTTTAAAAAATATAAATCATTGCTAAAAAAAGTCATAAGGCAGGCTAAAATCATGAAACACGATCAAGGTATTTTGAACTCAAATAACAAAACAAAATCAATGTGGAATATAGTAAAGAATACGACCAAATCAACTAGAAACCTTGTAGAGAATGTTGTTTTAAAAGATAACGATAGAGATGTGAACGATCCGGCAACAATAGCTAGTCTCTTTAACCAATACTTTTCGAGAATTGCTGCCGATCTCACCAAGGGTTTTCAGCCACAAAATTCAACATCTGACGTTTCCCTAAAAATCTTAGACACAATGTTCGTTTCCGTAACCTCCTCCTATGAAATTCTCAAAATAATCGGTAAATTAAAAAATAAATATTCGGCTATTGAGATGAATTTCCGGATCGTTTATTAAAGACGTGCGCCTGCCATTATACACTTAACTCATGTTTAATGCATCCTTATGCAGCGGAATGTTTCCAGATATTTTTAAAACAGCTAAGATTAAGCCGCTCTTCAAAACAGGCAACAAAAATGAAATTCAAAATTATCGGCCAATTCCTCTTTTGTCAGTTTTTTCAAAAATATTAGAGAGACTTTTTTATGTGCGAATGGAAAACTTTCTCAATAAACACGACGCGTTTTCAGATTGCCAACACGGATTCCGAAAATCAAAATCTACGGAAACTGCAATTTTTTTCTTTTCTTAAAGATATTGCCTCATTATTGGATCAAAACGAAGCAACTATTGGAATATTTTTAGATCTTTCAAAAGCTTTTGACGTCATTGATCATAACATTTTACTTTCAAAATTACCTTTATATGGAATCCGTGGTATTGCTCTAGATTGGCTATGTTCGTACCTTAAACAACGATCTCAGAGAGTAGAAATACCTTACTGGAATGATGGAACTTTATGTACACACGTTTCCGGTTCTTTCGCCAATTGCATGTGGAGTCCCGCAAGGATCGATTTTAGGCCCTATTCTCTTCCTATTGTACGTGAACGACATGCCTTTAGCGATTCGAAGCGGAAGAACAGTTCTCTTTGTGCATGATACAAATATTCTTTGAAATATAGAAACCGTAAATAGTACAATATCAAATGTTTCAAATTGGTTCCGTAATAACAAATTAATAGTAAATGAAAAGAAAACTGTTTCAATGCAGTTTTCCATTTCAAATAAACAATTCTGTACTTCATTGAAAATGAACCGTGTGCCATTGACTGATGTTAAAGAAACAAAATTTTTAGGTCTATCAATTCAGTCAAATCTCAAATGGAATGCCCACTTAAACGAATTGAACACAAAATTAAGTCCATTATGCTACGGGTTCAGAATTCTTTCAAATTCCGTCAGCCTTCATACTGCTCGTTGTGTATATTTTGCTGATGTTCATTCCCGCTTGAGATATGGCGTAATATTCTGGGGAAATACATCTTATAGCTCCCAGACTCAAATTACAAACAAGAATTGTACGAATAATAAGCAAATTCACCCACGTGATTCTTGTAAGTCTCTCGTTACTAATCTAGGAATTTTACCATTACATTGTCTCCTGATTTACGAATCGGTAGTTTTTGTCAAAAATGACTTACTTAAGGGCGGGAATATATTTTCAGCAAACGCCGATGTCTATAAGTATAACACACGACGTAGTAATCATATTCATCAGGTGGCAGTATCAACAGCTCACTACAAAAAACTCGCATACAATTCATGTACGTTACTCCACAACACTTTGCCAGATAACATTAAACGATTAAATTCGATAAAAAAGTTCCAAGTCCCAAGTAAAATGCTTTCTGCTGCATAACTGTTTCTATACAATTCGAGACTATACCTGAGCATCAAAAGGAAAGTAGCAGTAATTTTAACAATGGTAGTTAATGTATTTATTTATCATTTGGACTGTATAATTCTAAAGAACCTGTAACAAGTACTGTACCTCATGCTTCTGGGTTGATGGCCCCCATCTCGATCAGGTTTTTCGTCCAGTTTCCCTGATCCTTTGAGCAAATGCTGAGATGGTCCCTTGTTTTGCTTCTGGACATAAATGTAACTTCATTATTTGTGTACGTCTTCTGAATTTCAGTGGGAAATATAGTCATTGAAATTATTGTTTTCCATATTGTCGCGACAAAAAGTATTATTATTTCATGAAGAACATGATGAGGGTTAAGGGCACACATTTATTGCTAATTTACCTTTGAAAATATATTTTATTATATAGGAGCGAATATTTTTGTCAACAAAACTTGAAAAAACCTCTCTTTTTCTGTATTCAAAATTCGACTAGAATATGGTTTAGGATAGAGATCACAAAAATATTAAAACGTGCAGAAATAAATAAATACAAAATTCAATCAAAAACTATGGAGCAGTTTTTTAACTTTCCCTTTACTATACATACGCACGTATAGTAAGGGGCAGGCAAGTTGAATTTTTCCGACGACACTGCGCTCTAGCGGCAGCAAACCGCAATAATCCGGTGATCGAAGTAGGAGTATTGCCGCGTGTACAGTGAAAATAGGTACATCGGACAGGATTCTCAAATTATCCATATTATTTTTACATATAATATAATAGAAATAATAGGCATAATGATAGACATTAGTCAATAATTAGACATAATGATAATAACTAGGGCCCGGATAATTATGTACTAAAAATTAGGAAAATATGTACATATATATGTATTAAAATGTATAGAAATGTGTACTAAAAAGTAAGAAATATGTAACACTTTAATTATTATATCAATTCGTTTTAATAAAATACTTTTGCTTAAATGTTGATCTGTGTAGACTTAATATACTCGTAAAGAACAAAATTAAAACATTATTCTACTCACAATTCTGTTATTTACAATGGTCTCCTAAAAAATGAGAAACAAATATTTGTTTCAAATACTTAGAAAATATCTGAATGTGACGTCACCGACGCTTTAAATTACTTTCGGTTGTGACTTTTTTTTCTACGTCTTTTTTCGTCTTCCTCGTCTTCATCTTCTTTGTCATCTTCTTCTTCGTCGTCGTTTCCTTCTTTGTCGTCTCCTCCTCCTCCTTCTTCTTCTTCGTCGTCGTCGTCGTCGTCTCCTCCTTCTTCTTCGTCGTCTCCTCCTTCTTCTTCGTCGTCTCCTCCTTCTTCTTCGTCGTCTCCTCCTTCTTCTTCGTCTCCTCCTTCTTCTTCGTCGTCTCCTTCTTCTTCGTCGTCTCCTTCTTCTTCGTCGTCTCCTCCTTCTTCATCTTCGTCGTCTCCTCCTTCTTCATCTTCGTCGTCTCCTCCTTCTTCTTCTTCGTCGTCTTCTCCTCCTTCTTCTTCTTCTTCTTCGTCGTCTCCTCCTCCTTCTTCTTCTTCGTCGTCTCCTCCTCCTTCTTCTTCTTCTTCGTCGTCTCCTCCTTCTACGTCGTCTCCTTCGTCATCGTTTTCTTCGTCTTCGTCGTCTTCTTCTTCTTCGTTGTTCTCGTTTCTCTGTCTTTCTCTTCGTCGGTATTGTACTGGAGTTTAATCAACACCACCTACATCTAGTTAGGTGGCGTTGATTTAGTTCCCGGCATATTTACCAAGATCACAGCGCCAAAACACGAAAAAACACGTTTTTGGAAGTTTCTTAGGATTTTATAGCCATTTCTGGAAACAAATTATCAATACCCCATTAGGACGCCGAGACGCGTCGAATGACACCTCGTTTGTCTCCACTAGTGCACGGGAAGTAATCAGAGAGACCCGTGAGAGACGGAACGGCTCATCCGCAAGCATGCACACGAGGAGTTTACTCAAATACTCTATAGGGATGAAATTTTTCCTATTATCTGTCCGAAGGTCTTGTACCGACCAAGTGTTCCACATCGAATGACGTTACTGGTGTATATTCAAACTTTGTCCCAACATGTCACTGTTCAATGCTATTCATGGATTAGGGAATAAAAACAATGCTGGTTGATATTTAATCAATTGACTCTTAGCACAAATTCAGCTTTCTTTAATAATGTTCTTACCCATGACGCTATTGCTTGACTTCTTTGAAAAGATAAACCAAACTTTGCCTATGGAAAATTCCCAGTCTGCGTTACCACAAGGTTTAAGCCAATCGCCGTGAATTATTTTCTATCCTTTTCTTATCCAAAAGCTGTAGTGCCACATCATGATTTTTCTTTAGGTTTTCACCTCACGGAGATACTTTACAAACAAGGGTTTAGGCTCCAGTGCAACAAACGGGGAAAGAAAACTGTCAATGGCGCTTTCTGAGCTGCGTTGGTGCGTGTAATTTTTGGCGAAGGGCATTAAGGTCAAAACAGACCTCTGAAAAATACGTTTTGGGCGCGAGTTATCGCTTGCTAGACGTACCATTTTCATACACAAAATTTATTTCTGAGTAGTATTTTGTTTTCTGCTTTACTCGCGCTGAAATCTACACACTGGAAGCTTTGGAGTGCAACACCTTTCCCTTTTGTAGGGTTCTGCGTGCTGCAATATCAACATTTTTACGCAATGCAATTGCGCCAATTTGGAGAGGAGGCTGCCGAAAAATTGTTTGACAATGCTGAATTGTTTTTCTTGGTTATTCCTTATCAAAAACATGTAGGATAAATGAAGAATTATACAAAAAGAATGCAGAAAAACGAAAATATTAAGAAATATTTAAAAATATGTACTTTTGTGAAAAATATGTAAATATATGTACTTTCGGGTAAAATATGTAAATATATGTAATAAAAAGTCATCGGTTTTAGACCCTAATCGACATGAAACGTAAATATATTGTGGTTTTGACTTGATAAAGTTAACATACGGAAATATGTAATTACATAATTATCCGGGCCCTAATAATAACTATTACTTGCAGTTTTCAACCTATTGATGTCGAAATATTCCAACAAAAAAGTTTAAGTAAAGGGAAGAACGTTTTCATGTAAATAGTGTAAAGGAAGTCTGTGCGGGAATAAGACAGGTCTTATAATTTCTTGTAAGCATCCATAGTTAGCCTGCAGTCCTGATGGGATAATTAAGAATGGGCAAGGATTTGAATTGTTGTAAATCAAGTGTACCAGTGGCCCTTACCTATTGTTGTAAATCAATACTTTTATACCAGTGGCCCTTATCAGGGGGGGGGCAAGGGGGACGGCGCGACCCGGGTGACAACAGTCTAGGGGTGACACCAATTAAAATATTTTATAGTTGGATTTATACTATTTAAATCATTTACTTAAAAATTTTATATATTAATCAAGACTATCTGATTTGGCTCTATTGTCAATAGAAAATGACATTGCAATTAAGATAGATTTTAATGAAATTATAAATATGTTTGTTGCCCTAAAATCTCGTAAAGATGTTTTATAAATAACTTACATTTGTTGATAAGTTATGTTTAATTTTAAACTATATATTTAAAAATTATATTGCAATTATTCTTAATTACATAGAATTTTTAATATACTATAAATAACTATTATGTGTAAATATGTTTGTATTTTTAATAAAATAATGTACAATCTATGCAGCAACAGATACTTTTATACTTAAGTTATGGGGAGGGGTGACACCATTAGCTTTGCTGAGCTACGCCGCTGGCCCTTACTCATGTAAACATGGTGCAGTAGTGGACACGGATGAAAAAAATTGTATCTGTTCCATGTTTGGAATTTACTGAAAATGATGATTTAAAGATAAAAGATTCTCATGATCATTATACTCAGCTTTACGTATCTAAATAAATACTTGCAATACACATTTTCATTTTTTTGTCTATTCGGCAATCGATCACGTTCATATTCTTGTTCATCGGAATGAAGAATGTTTATCATCCCTTATTCCCAAAATTGAAAATTTCTATTTTACCTTATTTTTTACCATTGAAGCTAAATTATGAATCTGAAAAATCGTTGTACCTGCCTAATTTAAGGACCATTTTGTTTGAACGAAGTTTACTTGATAATAAATATATGAGTTATTTAGATTACACATTTCTTTACAATGTTATCACCTAAACCTAATAAAATTTAATTAAATTACTTATGACGCAGAAGCGGTCCTTTGTTATTTGCTAGAACACAGGGCATGTACATTATTTTGTCCACATGGGTCATTAATGCTTTCACTCGCGATTTGGGAAACAATAAAATTCCAAATTAAGGTTTTTTAATTTTGCTCAGCGAGGAACACAACAATTTCTTCCGCCTTTCCTCTTCTTTTTATTCGCGGATTTACTCATTCTACTTTTTCTTTCTATGCATCAATTTACTCGAATACTTGCACTTCAAAATATACAACTTACGGTGGAATACAACTGCTGTCACCGGACAACTCACAACTTTCGTCACCAGATGTCATTTCGGGCGTTGCTTGTTTGCCCCATAGGGAAAGTTATGAAATGCTGCGCGAAAAACGGCGGATTTTCGGCAGAAAAAACTCTTTATTACAGGGCCCTGGTAACGAAAAATGGATAAATCCAGTTGCTAGATTAAAAATAAAATCTCCTAATACGTGGTGCAGCCAGAATCCCTATTTTGTGGGTCCTTGACACCGAAAAACCAATTGAAAGCAAAACATCTGTCCGTCCGTCTGTGAACAACGCTAGTGACTAAACCGTTCAGCCGATTTTCTTCAAAATTGATACTCTTCGATCGATCTGAATAATCTCGCAGCCCCTTGAATTTGAAACCGATATTTTAATTTTTGAGGGTACTTTATATGAAGCCCCTGGGACATTTTCAAAATTTTCGAAAAAATGTCCGAGTCTCCTAGCGGCACGACCGAGAACGTCGCGAAATACCGTGAGATACTCCATCGTGAAGACAAGACCCCACGCGCCAAGAAATAGAAGTCCAAGACTACACCAGGGCTGCTCAAGGGGTTGGCGTGCACTGGCCCAGCGCTTATACTGCGATTTTCGTAACAGCGTCCCTGACAGAAATCAGCTGTTCACAGTTTCATCCAATAGGGAAGCTTGAACGTCACCATAGTGACGTCACTGTCGCGAATATAAGCTGCCGATTGGATGGCAGCGAAACAGCTGATATTCTGTCAGGGACGCTGTTACGAAAATCGCAGATACCTCTCAGCCTGGCGGCAGGGGAGGGGGGCAGACGCTGTTCCCATTGCTAAGAGGCGCTAGTGGCGCTTCGAATTATATTGCTTGATTCTAGTCAAAGTTGGTTTACAAATCAAGCATTGCGGACCACTCGAGGTATCTAAAAAAAACAACTTATTCCGATTTCCAAAATAAACGGAGTACTAGGGATTCAGTTTTTTCTCCTCAAAGCCATTTCGCCATAAAGTTCACTGAAAAAACAACACAGATTACGTACAACCGCTACCAAAGCCGGTAACGAAAAACAAGATTCGATAACTACTCCTCGGAAGCAGCGTTCACGCCGCGTGTTAGTAGGGGTAACCACTAGTTAACCGTTGTGCTTATGTTTTGACTATTTAATAGTGCATGATTGCGTACATATTTTAGAACTCGATAGTGCATGAAAATCTTGACTGTAGTTATAAACGAAGTTCATCAGAGTTTTTGTAATTGCAGGGTATCATGGGGCTGGGATATGAGGTTCTTGCCCAGCCACGTGGCGCCACAACTTCTTGGCTGACTGCGATTTCCCCCAGTGCCTTCTCACTTCAGCTGGGTTGCTCCTCTGAAGAAAACTCAATGGAGGTGCACGGCTTTCTGGAAATATTACATCCTCCGTTTCCCAAGTCACCATTTTGTGCCACAATCATTCGAGAATGGTTCTACGAAGTCATTGTCACTGGAGTCTGGGTTGATGATGTAGCTGTTAATATACCTTGTGAGGAATTTAACAATGATAAAAGTATTGTAGATAGTGGCACAACGAATCTTAGATTTCCAAGAAAGGTATTGTATATCATTTTCATAATACAGTAAAATCTGTCTAAACCGGAAACGATTGTGACAAAAAAATTCCGGTTTAAGGAGGTTTCCGTCTTAGGCAGGATTGTCCGTTTAAGACACTTTTTATGTTGATATTTTCATCCTGAAACTAATAACATGACTTTATTATAATTATAAAACATATACAAACATAAAACGCATTTATGGAAGAAATCACCAATAAATGAATATTAAACATAAATATTTCTGACAATTAGGTAAAAAGAAATATTTCACGGCTTGTTTATTTAAATAATGTTACTTTTTTCAACATTAATCTAGAGGTTTTGGGTTTCTCTCTTACTAACACCTTTTCAGTTGTTTTCCTAAGGTGAAAAATTTTAATATGTAGAGTTTTATGTTGTTTTTTTTCAATCACTGTCAAACTGGTTGTGAAACTCATAAAAACACATCACCTCATTGGCTAGTGGCTGCACCCGAACATCTCGCAGACTCTTTCAGCG
Source organism: Acheta domesticus (assembly GCA_031308135.1). Taxonomy (NCBI): domain Eukaryota; kingdom Metazoa; phylum Arthropoda; class Insecta; order Orthoptera; family Gryllidae; genus Acheta; species Acheta domesticus. The sequence goes on along the minus strand of JAHLJT010002406.1, from coordinate 9,768,127 downwards.
CACAATGCGTCACAGCCCAGAGTACTACACTGCGATTTTTCTAACTGCTTCTCAAGTTCCAATGGCCACGATGGACTATCACACGGCATTTCGCGTCTTTCCCGGTCTCCCGCTAGAAGTCGCATGATCCCAAACGCTGCTTGATACGGTGGCGATCATGCGATATCTAGCGGCACGACTGAGAAAGATGCGAAATACCGTGACATATTTCATCGTGAAGACGGGCCTTGAGAGGGAAAGTTAGAAAAATCGCGGTATAGGTCTATCTGACACCCTCGCATGGCCTTAAGCCACTCGACTCTGGTCAAGGGGTTACGATTGTCAACGCGAGGCAGGGAGACGCGTAAATTGAAGCCATGCCATTACACCTACCCACGCGTAGAGAGTCGGGAGAGAGGGAATTCCCCAACGGCCTACGCCGTGAGAGACAGATGACCTCAAGGTCGAATTCCACGATAACAGCGGGAACCCATTTCATTCACTGTGCGGCCACGTGTGAAACACACAACATCGACAGAGATATTAAAACACTCTTGCAGATGCAGTTATTCCGATAAGAATATCTCCCGTCTCTCTGCGAACTGCATAATATTAACAGAAATTCCGTTTTATGAAGTTTTCCCCCTTGTAGGACATGAAAAACCGTTCCGTTTCCGCGTTGCACAGATTCCGTTTTATGCAGTGTAAAAATGCCATTTAACTTCACGGGCCGGAGAAATTTTCCGGTTAAGGCAGGTTTCCGGCTTGTACAGGTTCCGGTTTAGACAGATTTACTGTATAATATTTGCTTTTGAATATATTTATTTTCATTGATAATAGTTTATCCATTCTTTCCTTTCTCATATCAAATGTACAACAACAACAACAGTTTCAACATTTGGCCCCAATTTCTTAAAGTTGGAGGTACATAATGTCAAGGAATAATGTGTTGACAAGCAATTGAAGAGAATAAGAGAGAAATAAATGAACTATTATTTGAAGCATTTAAAGACACATCTGGGATTTTTTTGCTTCTGTATTACCGGTTTTCATTGCTTATATTAAATACAATCAATGGTACAATTTATAATTATATTAAATACGAAGGTGATTCAAAAAGTAACTGACAACTTTTTTACGAAGCATGTATTTAACGTACTTTAACCTTAACTTATTTAACTACTAACCTAACTTATAGGTACGAGCAAGATGTTATTTTTCAACATAACTACCCTCCTTTTCGATACACGTCTCATACTTACACCAACGTTTCTATTCCATTCGAATAAAAGGTTGCCGGTTGTGCCCGCAACCAAGAGTGCACCGCTTCTTTAACCTCGTCACTCTAAAATAGTCGACCTCTAAGAACGTCCTTCAGGGACCCAAACACATGGTTACCCGACGGGACGAGATCAGGGCTGTATGGGGGATGCTGTAAGATCTGAAATATCGATCCCCGAACAATGGTAAGATTTGCCGTGGCGATATGCGAGCGCGCGTTGTCGTGTGTGAAGGATAAGTGCGCGACGTCCTTTGCTACTGCTCCATATTGCTAGCTTTAGCTCACTCTCCAACATGGCACTGTTTCACCACCCCCTTACTGACAATGTTCCAAAATCGGCCCATTCATATCCCAGAAGAGGGTGAAAAGTACCTTTCCGGCAGAGGGCTAAGGGTTGAATTTCTTCTTGTTTGGAGATGTGTGTCGCCATTCTGAAGACTGTCGTTTGCTTTCTGGTTCGTCTCCCAGGTTCCGTCCCGGTGACGATACGTTTCAGAAAGTCGTGTCCTTATATCGTGCCAAATATGATGTGGCAGGCTGAGCACGCATCATCTTGCGTTGAGCATCCTAGGCACACCCATCGTGCAAAGAAGAAGAAATTAGTGGTGCTTCCAACGCACATACTTTCTCGCTCTGCTTCTATACGGTCCTTATTGCAATTCCACTACTTCATTAACCAGCAAAAGTGTATTATACCAGCAAACGTTTTCCATACCGAGACCCGACATCCGAAACTCAAAGTCAACGAACCGGCACTTATACCACTACGCACCACCAACACCGCCTGTGTCAAACAGAGCCATGAAAGAAAAGAACCGACCTAAAAATTGGTAAATGCATGATTAAGAAACAATTGATACGATGGTACATACGCTTTACAAATCCAAGAAGAGAAGTAAAAAATTGTTAAAAGTTAAAATTTGAACAAATATATACCGACATTTCTAGTACATTTATCGCAATTACTTATATTTTAGTCAAAACGTAATTGTATCGATTTTATCATTAGGCGCCGGCAGGCGCGGATCCAGACTTCGCTTTTGTGAGGGGTCAGATTATGACTCAAGTGCATTTATTTCGGGAAGGGGGAGGGTACAGAATATAATAACATATATTTGACGTATGTTATACGTATATCAGATTGACTTCATTGTATTATAAACATATTAGAATTTCAATATACCAATAATCACATATCAGATATCAGCTTACTATTGTTACGATCCTCACCCTATCCCCTGGGCGGATGTAACTTTGGAATTTTAAATGGTAATACCCAGTTATTCTTGCAGATTCGAATTCTGCCTACGAAAATATTTAAATTTTATTCGGTACATTTGTTTTACAAAATGAAAATTTATACAGTTATCAACAATAACTTTCAAATTAGTAAAAAAAACTTTCATTTGATGCAATATGAAACAATTTGTGAAGAAACTTACATGAGAGAAACATCTAAATGTGTGTGAAAAAAAAATTAAATAAATTATAATGAATATATACATTCATATAATAAATAAATAAACTAAATTATACTTTTATTTTTTCTGACAATTATTTTTCTCGTTTTCATTTTCCTTTTTAAACATTTTTTTCGTTTATAGTGCACTTTCGTATATTAATAAATTTGCACCACATTTGAATCTCCTTCAATAGCGATTCTTCTATAACAATTTTGTTCACTTCATTATAATTTTGGGGACAACTACAGCAAGACATACAAACATCTAATAAATTTAATTTAATGGAACATTTAATATATTGCAAATAACTGATCTGATTCCTTTTGCATTGCCAAAGTGCTTTATATAATTAAAACCCAAATAAAGTAACATCATTGCATTACTGTTCATCAAGAATGTGAGCTGTCAAAAGATATTTTTGATACCGGATTCGGACTCAGCGACAGCAAAACATTAAAATAAGATATTTTAGGCGTCAGACTATCCTTGCTCATCAGCCGAACTAAAATTCTCTAACCGGATTCGGGCTCAGCGACAGCAAAATATTCAAATAAGGTCTTTTAGTATTGGTAAAGCTGCAGGGTAATATGGAAGCCTTATAATATCCAAATTATTTTTCAATAAAATCTGTCTTTTTGTGCCATTTTTCAATATTTTTCTTACGGATCGTTGAAGAAAAGTAAATGTGTTCGACTCCTTTCCCCCGTTTTCGCGCGAATGAATGAGCAGGGCTGCAGAGATATACTCTTTGGGGCCGGTAGCTGAGCGAAGAGTCTGCCAGTAGATAGACACCGGCTGGCTCTGCCGCGCATACGCACAAGAGAGCGAGCGCTATCTTTTCACTTGCATTTACTGAGCAGGGACCCCCCTAGGCTCTTGGTAGGCACACTCGGTAGGTAGACTTGTTCAGCGATGTACGCCCACGTCTCGACCAGGCAAATTCACTTCATCACCTGGCGTTGTGGGAAAGTTGAGTTGTTTGTGTGCCGTTTGTGTGATTTTTGTTGGTGTTTTCTTTACGAAACAATTAATGAAGCTAAAGAAATGATGTTGCAGACAATGTCCCACTGACTGTGCGTCAGTCTCACAATTTCTAAACGGTTCACGATACCATAGAATAAAGATGTATACATCCTTAGTCTATGACGATACCGAAATGAAGATTTCGCTCAATAATGCGGAATCACGAGTCATGCAATACGCCGTATAGATAGAAATAGCGATACATAGTAATATACATAGCGATACAGTGTTGTATATGAAGAGTATTGAAATCTGCATCAAAGTAGACATGACTATGAATGAACTTTGAGGGGGAGAATTATTTGAAAGATACATAATCGTATCTTCTAAAAATATTGATACAGTAGTGACTCGGACTACAGGTTTTAAGATTTCGAAAACTTTCATTTTATTGAATTTCTTGACAAAAAGCAGTTTTCCACCTTTAAAGCGTCCTTTCGTTCAGAAAAGTTTTATTTCCTAATAAAACAGTATCCATTTCTTGACAGAGAGCAGCCTCGAAATGAACCGACAAATGTATATATTAATAATGCAAAACACATGCCTACAGTTTTTTTTGCTGATGTATTTGTTAGACAAAGTGGTCTAGAAAAAAATATCAAGAGACGGTTCGGTTGATTCAACTCAGTCTAACTTTCCCTTTATATACTGCATTAGTGAAAGGAGTATGATTACATTAAAGAGTTAAGACATTACTGAGAAATTCCGTGGGAAATTAACTGTGCAGAAACGAAAGCTTTGAAGAACAAATTATCCACGTTTTTGTTGAATAAAAAAAACCATGAATGGACCTAATTTACAAAAAATGTAAGATAAATTTTCTGAATACCCAACTGCATGACTCTAGCTTCGCGTATTTTATGCGTCAGACACTATTCTCGCCCATCAGCCAAACTAAAATTCTCTAACTTTAATTCTTTTCGAAAATCTTTACCACTAACCCCTGTTGATAGCCTTAACTTGTGCTGAAAGCGGCTTCTTACGTTGTTACGAAACTAGAACCGGCATCAGACTTCAATGATCAAATTAGGTTCGCCGTTACTTATTACATTAAGCATTTTTAGGTTAAATAAACATTGAGTTTGATAGGAGTTCCGATACTGAATTGGATTGTATCATCGAAACTGAATTCTAACAAACATCTGAAAGCAAGATTGTTGCCAATTTTATATACATACCATAACTAGCTGTACTAAGTATAGCTAGTTCTGTTCCCTTTCAACAACAGTTGTGACTTTTAAGCTGAGTCCATGTGCATAGAGGAGAGATATCTGTATCTCTCCTCTGTGGTCCATGTGTTGACGTCCATTTTTACCACAATTCTCTCGTTCAATTAGTGACAAATATTCACATTAACCCATTGATCCCATTAACCCAACACACATTGATCATTGATCATAACATTTTACTTTCAAAATTACCTTCATATGGAATCCGTGGTATTGCTCTAGATTGGCTATGTTCGTACCTTAAACTAACGATCTCAGAGAGTAGAAATACCTTACTGGAATGATGGAACTTTATGTACACACGTTTCCGGTTCTTCGCCAATTGCACGTGGAGTCCCGCAAGGATCGATTTTAGGCCCTATTCTCTTCCTATTATACGTAAATGGCATGACCTTAGCGATTCGAAACGGAAGAACAGTTCTCTTTGCGGATGATACAAATATTCTTTGCAACAAAAAACCGTAAATAGTACAATATCAGACGTTTCAAATTGGTTCCGTAATAACAAATTAATAGTAAATGAAAAGAAAACTGTTTCAATGCAGTTTTCCATATCAAATAAAAAATTCTGTACTTCATTGAAAATGAACGGTGGGCCCATTGACTGACGTTAATGTAACAAAATTTTTAGGTCTATCAATTCAGTCAAACCTCAAATGGAATGCCCACTTAAATGAATTGAACACAAAATTAAGTTCATTATGCTACGCGTTCAGAATTCTTTCAAATTCCGTCAGCCTTCATACAGCTCATTGTGTATATTTTGCCAATGTTCACTCCCGCCTGAGATATGGCATAATATTCTGGGGAAACACATCTTATAGCTCCGAGACTCAAATTACAAACAAGAATTGTACGAATAATAAGCAAATCCAACCCACGTGATTCTTGTAAGTCTCTCTTTATTAATCTAGGAATTTTACCATTACTTTGTCTCCTGATTTACGAATCAGTAGTTTTTGTCGAAAATGACTTACTTAAGGGCGGGAATATATTTTCAGCAAACGCCGATGTCTATAAGTATAATACACGACGTAGTATTCATATTCACCAAGTGGCAGTATCAACAGCTCACTACAAAAAGTTCACATACAATTCATGTACATTACTCTACAACACTTTGCCAGAAGACATTAAACGATTAAATTCGATAGAAAAGTTTAGTCGCAAGTAAAATCTTTTCTGCTGTATAACTGTTTCTATACAATTCGAGACTATACCGAGCATCAAAAAGTAAAGTAGCATTAATTTTAACAATGATAGTTAATGTAATTATTATCATTTGGACTGTATAATTCTAAAGAACCTGTAACAAGTATTGTACCACAGTTTCTGGGTTGATGGCCCCCATCTCGATCAGGTTTTTCGTCCAGTTTCCCTGATCCTTGAGCAAATGCTGAAATGGTCCCTTGTTTTGCTTCTGGACATAAATGTAGCTTCACTATTTGTGCACGTCTTCTGAATTTCAGTGAACAATATAGTTATTCAAATTATCGTTTTTCATATTATCGCGGCAAAAAGTAATATTCTTTCATGAAGAACATGAGGGTTCAGGGCAGGAATTTATAGCTAATTTACCTTTGAAAATATATTTTAGTTATATAGGAGCGAATATTTTGTCAACAAAACGTCGAAAAAAATCTCTCTTTTCTGTATTCAAAATTCGACTAGAATATGGTTTAGGATGGAGACCACAGAATTATGAAAACGTGCACAATATTCACTTCTCCCCATAGCTCGTCACTCGCAGTTTTTACCTGTTTTTGACGTAAATAAATAAATAAATAAAGTTGGCAACACTAGTAACGCGCAGTGTATTTGTTTTCGACTTTAGATATGTTACTTGTTTAGATATATTTCTTTGTACTAAAAATACTTTTAACCCTCCGGCGGGCGCGTCCATAGCCTCCTTTAGTACTAAAGGAGGCTATGGCGCGTCCCATCATTTCCCACCAGCAAGCGCGTGCGGCACTCCGTACCGCATTTACCACCTTCGATTTTCGCGTCAATAGTTATTACTTTTGTTACTGAATTTGAACGAAATATTCTTTATTTATGTTTTTGTACATTTTATTTTGTAATAACCAACTAAATACCAAACGAAATAACAATAATAATAAGAATCTGATTCATCACTCACTCACTCACTCCGTGTCATGGAGCGTGTTAACATGTCGGGGAATGAATGCGGTGCAAACGTGTCGTCTAACGTTTCTTTGCAAACAACGCATTTAAATTTGAATTAGTAGTTAGTACTCCAAAATCTGTCACAAATCTCAATAACAAAACAGAAGTAAGAATTATATTATGCAATACGCAAATAAATAAAAATACGCAAATATTGTACTTACTTGACAAAGCGCGCGCGGTACTGAGTGCCGTAACCGTTGCAGAGTTCGAATTGCTGATGAATAACGGTCGATCGGCAGTGTTTAAAATCGTGATTTGAGTGTCATCCGGTTGAAAATATGGCTGAAGAATAACTATGAGCTCAAAAGTGCGACACCAATTATTTACACAAAATCAACAAAAATGTAAGAATGTGCCGCTACGCGCCCGCCGGAAGGTTAAAGTGATCTTGAGCACACGTATGTTTTTATGCAAATTAAATTCCAATTTCTCTATAATTTCATTAGTTTCAGCACTGCTAAATTTTTAGAAATTTCTAGAATTGTCTGAAAATCTCTCGGTCAGTCCCAATTCTGAAGGGACACTGAAAAGGTTACCAGTCTCTCAGACTTTTTTTTTAGATATGTTGGAGTTTCTCACAAAATTGTGACGGTTCATCATTTGGGGGGGGGGGTCATGACCCCCGTGACCCCCCCTTGGATCCGCGCCTGGAAGCCGGTAATTTTCAACATGCGAAAAACATGACTTTCAAACCTGACCAAGAAAGGCAGCGGTGAACCGCTTTACGAAGTATTCGTAAGGCGAGAGAGTAATAACAATTTTTGGAACCGTCAGGGATTTTAAAATTATCGCATGCGTTCTGGTTATAATGTATTACAATTTAACGTTAAAATGCTCATAATTTTACTTAAATTCCTTCATACAGTTATATACTAGACAACGGTTGATTCGACATGTCATACGCTTAGAAATCGAATAACAGAGTTGAAAAATTGTTTAAAAGATGCAGTTAGGGAAAACAGACAAGTCATGTCTATTTATCTGCATTGATTCTATTCGTGAGTAGAAGTACTTCAAATGTGTTTCAATAAAGTATCTACACTCTTCAATGTTTTTTCCTGCAACATCACATTCATCAAATTAAAATCCCCTTCGGGGATCGAACTCGGCACCTTCCTTATTGAAGATCTCAACCCGCAGGTGCTTTTAACCAACCGCGCCACGGAACCCACATGCGGACCAACTACTTATATTTTAGTCAAAACGTAATTGTATCAGTTGTATCATTAGGAAGCCGGTAATTGTCAACATACGAAAAACATGTCTTTCAAATATGACCAAGAAAGGCAGCGGTGAATGGCTTCCTCCAAATAATTTATCCGCTGATCGGCATTTGAAAAATAACTACTGCCAGAAAGTATGTGCCATTCTATAGCACCACTAGTTTATTTATATATTTACCGTCCCTTATTACACACGTGCAGAAATTTTAAAGAAAAAATTTGGAGCGGTTGATGAGAAAAGTTTTTTTGTAAATTTGAATCGCAATTTACACAAAAACTACTCGTTTTTCCAAAAAAGGGTTCATGATCTTATTTTTGTACGGTATACACAGCTAGCGACGCGGACATTTTGTTTCAACTGCCTTTCCTATTCGGCTTGTCAGCCCCACTGATGGATGCAGGGAGGGGGGGGACCATGGCCCCCCAAAAGCCCTAGAGTTTTCATTTACCTTCCTTTGTTTGGCAAAATTGATTTAAATATTTATGTTCAAATTATATAATTATTGAAACAATATTGCATAGTATCATATCTACAGTACATAAATAATATACAATATAATAACAAATGTTTATTATTTAACAATAATCTACGATGCCCCACCCCTCCTCCAAATTGATTGGCTGAATTCTCCCCTAGTCAGCCCATCTGATTGCTTATTCCAGAACTTTTTCAAAGCACACATCTTCACATCCCAGGAGTTTCAAATGCATGAGGTGTTTATTGCATTTAATACAATTATTTTGCTGTTACTTTTTGAATTGCCCTTGTGTAAGCAATAAAATTGAAAAGTTGGGGTAACAAATATTTCATTTCATTCATCATTCATAAAAGAGATTTATTCAGAAGCAAAGTTGCACCTTTCTGTGCTTTGAGATGTCTTGATATGATCATAAAGATTTGATATTGTTCAATATTAGGCAGTAGTTTTAACAAAATGCATGAATATATTGAAGGAACATTTTCGTAATCAGCATAATTCATTGAACAATTTGGATGTGCATTTTTAAAAAATAGAAATGATAGCTCTCACATTTGTAATGTATTAGTTATGAGTCGTTAATATTTTAATTTGTTGTTTGTTTTTGAAATCTTTGAAAAACTCATAGTATGAATTTTTGAAAAATCAAGGAGGATTTGTCTCTTTTTAAGATGTTAATGAATTATCAATAATGAGACTTTTTTTGTGAAGCATACATTTTTTAAATGGTTTGGGGAAAATATAAAACTTGGTGGTTGCAGGTTTTTCAAGAAGTAGTGAAGATGATTAATAATTCTGTGAGATCACACGGAATAAATGTATCAGATGCTTTTTGGAATCAGGGAAGTGTTGCCTGTATTGACGCAAAGCCTGAGACCATCTTTCCCAGCTTATCTCTTGGATTAGCACGTGATGATGGACAGTATTTTAAGGTTGTTTTGGGCCCTCAGTCTTACCTTCATAGAGATTTTGAGAACCACAGTCAGTTCAATTGTCATCAATTAGCTCTTGAACCATCTGACACTGGAACCGTTCTGGGTGAGTAGATGTTAGTAAAAAATAAAGTGTTGAAGAAAATAAACTTAGTAATTCTAGGATATCAAATCAAAAAATATTTTTTTAGTAGATAGAATATTTCAGAGAAGTTTAAATACATGATATACTTGTATGTACTATTAAGTGTGACATAAGAGGAGTTTTTTTCCACTTCTTCAACCCAAGTCACTTTTAAAGGTTTTGGAATTTAAACTCATGTAATGGATGAGGCTAATGGTAAAATGTTTACAGATTCTCTCTGAGAATGTGTTTTTGTAGCAATAGTTTTTTGTTTAAATGGAAATAACAAGTTTCAACATTAAACCATATGTCAGTTCATAGATTGCAAATAGATGAGAATAAGATGTTGAATGTTTGGAAGCTAGAATATTGGAATATATAAAATTAATAATAACACAACGATATTTAATATGAAATAAAGGTTGAATGAAATGAAGGTTTAATTTTTGTGCTTGCTTACATTTTGTTTTCTCTTATACAGGTCTAGTGTTTCTAGAAGGACTTAAAGTGATATTTGATCAAGCAAGTCGAAGTGTAAGTTTCAGCAGTAGCTCGTGCGGTGGTCCTCCAGTTCTTCTGCAGGGTCCCTTTGCGTGTGACAATGGTAAGGTTTGTCCATTTTACACTTCATAGATTTCCACTTGTATTTTCTTAATTGTGTGTTTCATATAATGTGCAGATCCCATGAACTGTGCTCATAGAGATGATGTAGCTAGTGCTCTGACCGCAATTTCTGTCACAATGGGAGGTAAGTTTCTATAATATTTAATGTTGGTGGAAGAGGACTTAGAACACTGACCAAAATGCACAAATTCTTAATGATGTACATTTAATAATACACATATATGTAGATTATTTACTAAAGCTGTAAATTTTGCTCTTTAAATCTGAAATTTTGCCTATAAGAACTAATTTTGTTAGTGAAGTCTCAGTGTATTTCAGAATAAACAGCATACTTATTGAATAAAGGTATTTTTATCTGATGTGCTACAGTGTATAATTTTTTTTTTCTGTTTCCTGTGGCAGCTTTCCTAAGTGTGGCTGCTGTCATTGTGGCATACTTGGCATGTTCTCGGTTTCTTCATCCTTATCTCTGCCCAGTCAAGTCACAGTGGCCACGCCGTTCTAGAAGCAGAAGAGAGTTGTTGCCAGGATCAAGTGATCTTGATTTAACAACTGCAACATAAATTATGTTATTAGTCAAAACCCATGATTAAGAACATTTCTTGGCTGTGATATGAACAAGTTTCTGCATTACTTCAATGCTGCTGAATACATTGTAGTTAAGTCTTTATTTCATAGTTATTTTATTACTGAACATTAGTGTATTGTAGTTTCTGTTTTATCCATACTGTACAGTTCTCATTAATGTTCACATAACAGTTTCCTTTTTAGTATTCCATGTTGATGGTTGAAACATTTGTAGATGGAACATATGTGACTAAATAAATTATAGACTTCTTAAGATACTTTGATAGTAAAATGAAATACAACTAATATTCAGGGAATTAACTGTTTTCTTCCAATAGACTACGTCTGTTTGAAATTCTTACAAAAATAATCAATATTTAATATTGTTGTTGTTAGACAGTGTTGTTTTCAAGTTTGTTTTTTCAGTGGAGTTTTATTGTTTGCCATGTAATATAAAATGTTTGGCAGATGTTTTGTGAATACTTCTTAATGCTCATTGTATGATATGCATTGTTCTTACATTTCTACATCTTTTCATTGATGTGTAAATAAATTAATATTTTCTAAAACTGGAAGAATTATCTCTGAAATATTAATTAATAAAACATATATTTTCTTTAATCTTTCTACTTTATTTTAGTATTCACTCCTTTGTATGATTCAAAATAACTTTTTGATTGTTAAAGGAATGAGAAGATGGAGAAAATAACATTTTCAATTTGATATTGTCTCTCCTTTCAAAAAATCCATCTTAAGTACATTCTATTGATGATGTGAAGAACAGAGGTACGTTTTTGGATACATTTTCATTATATGGAGTGCAAAAAGAAATTTGATTCATTATATATTATTTTATTTAATGTCAAAAACTGTTAAAGCTTTGTTTGATGTACTAAAGGGAGAAGAGTTTTCAGTGCTCGTTTTCCGAAACAAGTATTTTTGGTAAAAACTGATAAGGAAAATATTTATTCCCATGTAATAAAAATTATTTGCTAAGGCTAATCGGTTCAAAACCCATTGGAATCATGTAATTCACCTTGTGAAGCCTCTTTTCTCAAATAAAATTGCGGAAATCAATTGAACAAACACATCATAAAATGAAATGTGACTGGAAACAAAATATCTTCTGTAACATCAGAAAACATCAAAATTCATGTTTGTTGGTTTGTGGTTAATGTGCTGCCTTACTATTCATCCGATCGTGATAAAACTTTGTCAAATTATTGCTTGCACTTGCGGGAAGAACATAGGTATAATACAATTATTGTACCTCCACTACATGCGCTTTAGTTAAATGCAATTCCCAGTTCACCTGAGCTTCATTCTTGTGGAGCGTTGCTGTGGGACGAGGTCCACGAGGACAGCAAGGAGCAGGCGGTGCAAGTTGATCACAGGAGAGGGGGAAAAAAGAGAGGGAAAAAGGGTGGCAGGTAAAGAGAGAGACAGTGGGAAAAGAGTGAGGGAAAGAGATGGATAAAGAGAGACAGAGTGGAGGGAAAAGAGAAACAGAATGGCAGTGGCGTAGCGTGACTAGCGAGTTTGGGGATGCTCAACAATAACGCGAACTGAAGACATCATGCTTCTCAATGTTCTCTAGAATCTATATTTTTGAACGCAAATTATGAAATATGTCAGCTTTAGTTCTCATGCGCGATTGGTAATGAGATCACTTGTGAATTTATATATTTCAAAACAAAATATAATTTAAAATATTTAAGTAAGAATTCAACTTCTTTGATATTAATTAAGAATTAATAGGCAAGCAATATATACTGTTTGTGCCCATGACCAAGCACAGAATCACGAGTAAGAAAGGAAAATATTTCTCTGACAACCTCAAGTGTGCTGCGCTCTCGTGAACAAATGAAGTTGCTCATAAACCTTTCCTCAGCCGTATGCTAGCTTATCGGGAATCTCGTGTCAGGGGTGAAGAGGAAAGGGGGAACCTCGCCATCTGCGCATGCGTCATTGCTCGTCGCAATCTCGCGGCAGACGCATAGATAATTATCAATACAAAATTTATGGTTCTTTGATTAATATTTTACGCGGGGATGCTCATCTCTTTGGCGCCAGGTCTCCAGCTGTTGGTTAATTGCTTTCAAACACGACCGCAAGATGGCTGCGCCTACTGGTCACGGGGCAAGACGAAATCAGAAAAGCTTAGCTGTTTCCGTTTTAACGCACACTAGCATTATTGCAAAATTCAGAACGCCACGACAGTGATGTCGTAGCAGTTGTGTTCCCGCATATGGAAGCAAGCAGAAGCGTGCGTGTATTAACGTGCCGCGACAAGTGGATTTAAGCTCTAAATAGTCGGTACGAGAGTCGACAGTCTGCCGTTTCAAAGAGCGCATACGTTCTGCCGCTTAAAAACTGTGTTAAAAGTAATCAAACACCACAGCTAAATTTTTCTAAGGTGGCCGCTGGGATTCGCGAGTAGAGGGGAAACCTGAAAGTGGTGGGGAAGGAGCCAGAAGGCGGCGCTCGCTCGCGCCTGGTTCGTCTCCCCATACCAAAAACATAAGCCTACCGCACCGCACGTGCTAGCGAACTTCCTTTGAAATTAATTTGCTGTGTCATCGCTAGGTTGTGGAGCAACACCAAATTCACGGGATGGCCTGACTACTCTCATCATCCACCTATTTTACACTGTCACTGATACCCGTTTCCTCACTATGACTGTCATTAATGTTGTTACTATCGTTTCCGGTAAAAATAACGATTTCTTGATGAGGTGCATTAAATCATTGTGCGGCGAATCACACTTATTGAAACTGTCGAGAGCAGATTCCATTCCTTTTCTCTTCCTCTAACAGAAGATGAAAATGAACACGATTATCCCCTGAATAGAGCTAATTTCCTTATTAATTCTGCGAATAGATCTTTTCAAAACACCCGAAGCAACTACTTCCTCCTTTGATATTTTCAATACTTCCCTTTAATACTCTCACCATAAATTGATATACTTTTGCAACGACTTCATGCGTCTGACCGTAAAGTACAGTACTTATGCAAGTTGCACTGAATAAGACGCATTGCAATGATCACAACAAAATAATAATTACTTACACAGAACTTCACACAAATCGTTTCACTCTGGGAGGGAAATGCAACTCGGAGAGACGAATAATCTGGATCAATGTTTACACAACTGGAGTAGGGCTGTCAACACGTCCTGGGAAGGGACGCGCTCCCCCCTAACGCGATAAGTTTAGGGAATGGACTCTTCCGGCAGCTCGGAGCACTGACCTTGAGCGGCCACGCTAAAATAATTTTACTGTAATTTGCTAAAGAAATTAATGCCAAAAGGTTGCTCCCCACGCCCGAGACGGGTAAAGGTTAACTATTCATTCAATGCTCACTGCTCGAGATCGAGACTTTTGCAGAATTTATGTATAGCATAATAGCTCTCCCAGCACATCATTTGAAGTTTTATTTCGCTGCCTCAACAAGGGGGAAAGAGAAGGGAAAAGAGAGAGGGGGTGAGGAATATTACCATAATTATTTATTCTGCGGCAGCAACGCGCCGGGTACCAGCTAGTCTAATACGAGGTAAAGTCAAAATGATCCCGGAATTGGTCAAAATGATTTTATTTATTAAAGATACCGTAAATTAATTTCATTTACCTTCAAATTACTCTTCTTTATTTATACACTTTCTTAACTTTCGTATAATTATTCGTATAATTGTACAATTTTATTATTTAAATATTATTATTTAATTATTATTAATTTTATTATTTAACTATTATTAATTTTATTATTTAATTATTCGTATAATTATTAACAGTCTTGAAAGCCACTTTTCGATAGCTACGTATGCTGCCTGGTCGCATTTTCCATCACCTTTTCAGAATTAGCGAATCGTTACGTTTTCATTTTTATTTAGGGGAGCAGGTAGAAATCATCCGGAGCGAGGTTGGATGTTCAAGAGTAGTAACGTTATGCCTGGTGAGGTAATTTTTCACCAGTAATGACCTATGGGATGGGGCATTGCCATGGAGTAGGACTCAGTCCTTTCGTTCCCATTTTTCTGAACGTTTCCTCCTGATTCCATCTCGTAGGCGGCGAAGAATTTCCCGGCTGCACGTGATGATTGATCGATTACTAGTGATTCCTGGCGCCTCAATGGCTAAGGTCATTAGTCCTGTAAGTTTAGTGCATGTTTTTGGTCGTGACATGGTGATCTTGCCCAGCTGGATGGCGAGAACCAGCCCCGACTAACCGTCGACTAGCGGGTTTTTCCCCAACCTGGTATCTCCCACCAGCGAGGCACCTCCCCAAATGGGACAAGCTCTGAACTCCCGACCGATTTCCCGGCATGTGTGGTAGTGTAGTACATGTAAGTGCAAGTGTCTGTCAACGGAAATAGGACAAGGAATGGGAAGGAAAGATCGCGCTCGGTCCGTGGCTCGTTTCTTGGAGTACTGCTCCGGCATTCGCCTGGTATTGATCAGAGAAACCACGGAAAACTACCGACCAGAGCACATGGCCGCTAGAATTCTCCAGACAGCGACAGACCACTTCCCAGCTATCTGGCCAGAGTCGAAAATCCTGCCACCGTTCGGACTCGACCCTGGGACTTCCTATAGCGAGATCAACGGATGCCCTGAGCCACCTTTCCCGGTCCCGACTGCCCGTGAATGAAGCGTTTCGTTAGAGGTGCTCTAGGGCGGTTGTAGGGCTTGTACTCAAGGCGCTGCCGGAGTCCGCAGCGGAGGCGCCGCCTCTCCCGGCGGTTCGCACGCGGAGATAAATTTCAGAAACAACCACTTCCCTCGGCTGCTGGTACCCAAGGCGATCTTTTTATTTTCCCGCATACGTACGTATATACCAAGGAGGTTATAATATATTATAACCTCCTGGGTGTATTCGGAGTAATGTATGTATGTAGTGTAGGGAAAGTTATGTAATGCTGCGGAAAATCGATTTCGAGATTTCAACGGGAATTCCCTTTTTGGAGTCCCCTGATACTGAAAAAGTGCTTTTTTTGGGGGGTTCGTCGGTCAGTCTGTGAACACGACTACCGCCTAAACCAGGGTTGTCCAACTGGCGGCCCGCGAAAGGTGCCATTTATTGTGGCCCGCGAAGGGTTACAGAGTGAGTCCTTTTCATGCATATCGGGAGGGAACATCGCGCGCCTATCGTATGCGCCAGGCGCCTGTCGGGGTGAACACTCGCTTAATAGGTTCAGTTTAGATTTAAGATATTTTTAGTAAATTCAAAAATTCAAAGTTATCTCAATGAGTTTCACTGCATTTGGCGTCGTACGGCCTGATATGCAACGTTTCATCTCATCCTCCCACGCCGTTTCAGGGCAGCGGCCACAAGCTGCCGAAATCAACAATACGGGGAAGTTGATGTGGATCCCCCGAGTAATGTGAATATGGCCCGCAAACCTTACTGAAGGTTCTAGTTGTGGCCCTTGAGGTCTTGCAAGTTGGACACCCCTGGCCTAAACAATACGTACGATCTTTACCAAAATTGATATTCCCCAGTTGATCTGGCTCGACTCGACACGCTGCGATTTTGAAAAACTTTCTTCAGTATTTACGGGAAATTTGCATGAAGCCCCCGGACATTTTCAATTTTTTTTTCAAAAACTGCTCCAAATTTTTTCTTTAAATTTCTTGTGAGAGAATAGAAGTAAAATGCACTAATAAAGGTGGCATAGGTCCAATTTTCACGATTAACTGTGAATTTTCGTAATTGTAAAATTTTGATCTTTCGGCGTTTTCCCACAACTACAAAATTAAAGATTGAGATTTTTTATTATGCACATTTAATATTATTAACATTTAATATTATATGCACATTAATATGCACATTTCCAGCAATTTGTATAGATTTGTTTTTTCCAAAATTACACAAAGGTAATTTTTAAAATATCTTTCACACCGTTAATATGCACATTTCCTGCAATTTGTATACATTACTGCATTTGCGACTAGAAGTGCTTCAAATGAAAGTTTTTCAAGTCTCAAAAGTTTTCTCTGAAAAAGAGCTTCAAATTTCGCATTCACAGTGACGATTAAATGCCATTGTCTTAAAAACTGCTCCAAATTTTTCAATGAAAATTTCCATTTAGGACATTTTACTCTTCTTTAATATCCTTAAATATTTAGGATCTACAATTACAAACCAAAAAATTAATAAAATGTCAAAAAATGTACTTTGGGAGGCGATAGATGGCAGCTTGGAAACGTATGTGGCAAGTCCAAATAGCTAGCGCAGACCAAGGAAATAGAAAACTAATACGGGAAAGTCTGTGCCATTCTGTAGCACCACTAGTTTTTGTTTCCGATGTAGAGGCTCTCATTTTCGTCTGTCGACTCGTTTGGGCTTGTCCATTCAGTAGTCTGGCGTTTTGTTTCCGGCTCATACTGTAGGCACCAAGATTCCTCTCCGGTGCGATGCTGTGCACAAAATTTGGATTTTGGTCGGCCATGACAACCAAATTTCTGCAGGCAAAAATTCGCAGTTCTTTTTGTACATGATTGAGGATGTGCAGAACGAAGCGGGCACAGAGATTCATTTTTAAAATCTCTGTTATAATTGTAAAAGCCGATCCTACACTCATCTACAACGAATTGGTAATTACTTCTGTCGTCATTCGGCGGGATGACCTTACCAACGCTTGCACACGCTCAACATTTTCGTCACTTCAACTTGAACGCAAATGCCCAGATCTATCATAATCTTCCGTCGATTCTCTTTTGAACTCGATGAACGATTCTCTTTGAATTCGATAGAAAAGTTTAAGTCCCAAGTAAAATCTTTTCTGCTGCATAACTGTTTCTATACAATTCGAGACTATACTGAGCATCAAAAAGGAAAGTAACATTAATTTTAACAATGATAGTTAATGTATTTATTTATCATTTGAACTATTATTCTAAAGAACCTGTAACAAGTACTGTACCACAGTTTCTGGGTTGATGGCCCCCATCTCTATCAGGTTTTTCGTCCAGTTTCCCTGATCCTTTTGAGCAAATGCTGAGATGCTTCTGGACATAAACGTAACTTCATTATTTGTGCACGTCTTCTGAATTTCAGTAGGAAATACAGTTATTCAAATTATCGTTTTCCGTATTATCGCGGCCAAAAAGTATTATTCTTTCATGAAGAACATGAGGGTTCAGGGCAGGAATTTATAGCTAATTTACCTTTGAAAATATATTTTATTATATAGGAGCGAATATTTTGTCAACAAAACGTGAAAAAAATCGCTCTTTTCTGTTTTCAAGATTCGACTAGAATATAGGTTTAGGATAGAGATCACAGAATTATGAAAACGTGCACAAAATTCACTTCTCCCCATAGCTCTTCACACACAGTTTTTAACTTGTTTTTGACCCAATAAATAAATAAACCTCGAATACCATTTAAACACTCGTGAACGGCTCACAGCAACATGGCCGTACACAGATTTAATCATTTCATAAGTCCCCATGGCCGATTTCCCCACGTTTCAGCAAAATTTCGATGCGTATTCGTTGCTCCATTTCTTCACAATGACTTCAGCACACACAACTGAATGTTGGCTAGTTGAGACTGATCAGGATATGAATGAAGACATAGACCTCGAGGTCACACAATTAACTGAAGCAATCACAAAATCGTCCAAGCAAGCCATCATTCCAGTGAACTTTTAACAAATTCTTTATGAACCTCCCAATAAGAATAATTAATCTCATCAAATCAAAAACTCACCTGAAGAAGATAGTGGCAAATTACTGGTAGGCAATACGTTAAAAGTAAACTAAAAATTTCAAGAAAAGTATTATTTGAAATTAATAATTTTCTATTCCAACAATTCCTAAAATATTTAAGTCAGTTACATCCTGTAACGGTACGACCCGACGCGAACGAAGTATGATAGGAATATTATTTAATTTCTTATAAATTTCGAGCCGATCGGGCGTGTAATGAGAATTGGGAGCGGCTCTACCCGCGTTCCGGCGAGCGAGGCACTCACAAAGCGAGGGGCGGTTGGGGTTTATGACCTGGCCTTTCTTTCGGCGGCCCCGCCGTCCGGACTGCGCGACCGCCACGACCCAAGCAGGGGGAGGAGAAGGGCAGGCTTTGTCTGTTTGGCGGCGATATCAAGAAAGCACCGATCCGGAGACAAACACCCACTCCATGTTTACAACTAAACGGACTCTTCACACGTGCCGCTCTTGGGAACTAGGCCAGAACGAATTTTTGCGGACCGCGGAGCGAAAACCGACACTCGCCGGCCCAACGGACTCCGAATTCAACGGAAATTTTTCGTCTGCGAGAAGACTAGACATTGGTCGGGGGTTCGCCCCGCCACTCCGCCGAAATTCAAGTTCCGTCAATCAGAGCAAACCAAAGAAATAATGGGAGGGGTATCAGAGGTCTCGTCAGGACGGGAGAACTTCGCGAGAGACACTTCTAGTAAAAACTTCACGAGAGAGATTGCTATCCGAGTTACGAGAGAATCAATACTTCGAGTAGAACTTCGCGAAAGACTCTACTTCTAGTAAAACTACGCGGGAACCGACACTTCCTTTCGAAGTTCGAGAGGAGGGAGATTTCTGTCAGGTTCTCACGAGGAACTTGCACTCGCCTAGTTAGCGGGAAATAATGAGATGGGGACGTAAATGGAAGTTTTCCCGCATCAGTCGTTGCGTGGACCGAGTCTCCAAGTCGTGGCGTAAGCCCTAGCCGAACTTGACCTGCTATCAGGGCAAATGATCGGTCGTAATCGTGATTGCACGCCATACGCGTTTGCGTCACTCGCATGAACTGTTCGCGAGTCGCAAATTCGGAGAGGAAGGGAGCGCGCCGCAGCTGTCACTCATGACGTCATCCCGGGATGCCTGGAAGGTGATTATCGCTGGGTAACGACCTGGCGGCGGAAACCGACCGAGCGGCTGAGAGAGCGATCGACCTTGGACAGCAGGGGGGCGAGGTGCCTTCTTCCCCTCCGTCTGCTCGAAGCCGACGCCAGATGAGGGGCATTCCTCTCGAAAACATAAGACATGGTAATGTAATTGTAACCGCAATAATGCGGAATGACTACAACCATCAGAGGGAGGAGTTCATACGCCATCAGCGTAGTCTTGAATAATCATCAGCGGCCTAAATTTAAAATTCCAGTGTATCATTTGATTAATTATGCCAGTCATTAATTGTCAATTAAATTTGATTGAGCCGCAATGTATTATTTCTATGTAATTCAATGTAAAATCATCCATCACTTCATCGTTTTAGTAGATTAAATTGTTCTTGCAATATTTAGTTATGTGTTATGTTTTTGTTATGAAAAACCTGTCCCCGATCCGAAGAGTCCAAAGCAGAGAGGGGGGGAGTTGATTACAATCCCAGTAATAGATCTTTACGGACCACAATCAGGCACCTTACCAAAGAAAAACAGGGAATTCCTGCTCTATAATCAAATACTAATATGATATTCAGTGATGCCCAAAAAGTCGCAGTTTTAGCCAACCATTTCAAAAAAATACCGTCACTCCAAATCCAATATATGACGTTGATTTCAATAAAAATATCGAAGAACATATGAGTAAAACATACCCAACTGATACTAAATAAAGTTCATATATCCTGCCGAAATAAATCAATACAACTAAAAATAATAAAATCTGAAGGGCATGACAACATAAATAGTCTTGAACGAATTTAATCATAATTCTATCGCAGCAATAACTACAATTTTAATTCAAGCTTAAGACTTGCATATTTTCCAAAATATCGGAAAACTGCCATAATCATACCGCTTTGTACACCAGGCAAATGTACAAAAGATCCAGCAAACTACCGACCTATTAATTTGTTACCAACTCTATCTAAGGCATTCGAAAGATTAATATTGTCAAGACTAGTTGAATTCTTACAAGCTACAAATGAAATTCCATAAGTTCAATTTGGTTTCCGATCCAACTACCACAACTCATCAGCTACTGAGACTAAGTGAATTCATTGCAAATTCGTAGTTTGCATCGAATGATAGATACTCTTGCGCTTTTATTGGAATATCGCACAAGCATTCGACAGGGTGTGGCACTCGGGATTTTCATTTAAAATTCAACAGCTAGGTATACCAGAATGCTTGCAACAATGCCTCCAACATTTAATTTGCGACAGGTCCTTCCAAGTTAAAATACACCCTGAACTGTCACCATCACATTCAGTACAAGCAGGGATACCTCAAGGTTCTTGTTTTCCCCCTTCTTGTTCACCATATTTATGGCGAATTTCCGTCTTCCGATAGACTTAGAGATCGTTTTCTATGCGGACGACGTGGCCCTTTACGTAGCTAACGAAGACATTAACATAGCTTATGATTACCTACAAGTCGACATAGAAAAAATTACAAATTGGACAACATACTGGAGAATAAATATCAACCCATGAAAGTCTCAATGTAAAATGTTTTACTCTTCGTAGACCGCCTACACGTCCAGAGGTAGTGTAAATAGAAAATACCAACGTCCCATGGATACCTTCTGGAACACCAGTGAAATACCCGGGAGTACTATTAGATAAAAGACTAACATGGAAACCCCATTTACTTCAGTCAAATAAAGCTTACGATAACATGAGTAAACGTAACCCTCTTATCACCTATAAATCACACCTCGGTATCAAAAATACTATATTATTAATGAAGCCATTAATTTGTCCTACACTAACATATGCCTGCTCTGTATGGCACAACTCCGCCCCCAGACATCAAATTATTACAAACGGTTCAAAACAAATGTATACGAAAAAATCATTAAAGCACCTTGGTTCATTAGCCAATTCTTAATGAATGATCAATTGCTCCAATCCCTAAATTTCTATCAAAAATTAATGAATAATTTATTCCAAACTTTAGTTACTAACTTGCACCCCTATTTTCAACCTTGAAAAATTCACACATTCAAGAATAAGAATACATTCCCGTTTCCCTAAAGGCGATTTTCGCCCACCATAAACATACTCAGGTCTATGAACAAAAGTAATAGTGCTACAGAATGGCACATACTTTCCCGTATTAGTTTTCTATTTCCTTCGGGCCTGCGGTAGCTATTCAGAATAGCCACATACTCGTGCCAGCTGCCATCTATCGCGGCCCTAAGTTACATTTCTTTTGACATTTTATTAATTTTTCGGTTTCCTAATGGTAGAACGGAAATATTAATTTTAGAATATTAAAGAACACAAAAACCTCGTCCTAAATCGCAATTTTCATTGAAAATGTTGAAGCCGTTTTTAAGAAAATGTCATTTAAGGGCTACTAAAAATGCGAAACTTGAAGATCTTTTTTGCAGATATTTTTTTTAGTTTTCGAAACACTTCATTTGAAGCATTTTAACTTTACTAATACAATAGTGATTACAAATTGCTGGTAATGTCCATATTAAAGATGTGAGATATTTCAAAAAAATTACATTTGTGTAATTTTGAAAAAACAAAACAATACCCCAAATTGAACTTTACGTCATATTAAAGAGTGCAATTAGCACTATCCGTTCGAAAAGTTTGAAGAAAAAATTTGCCCCCATTTTTAAGAAAATGGCGTTTGAACGTTTCTGAAAATGCGAAATTTTGAACTAGTTTTCACACAAAACGGTTGATTTTTCGAGAAACTTTATTTGACATTATTTCAAACACATAATGTGTTCTTGGCTGTCCGAATGAGCAGCGTCTCAGTCGGTTTTGCTGACGTTTCGGCCATCTTGCTGTGGCCATCTTCAGAGCTCTACTGCAGCAGTAAATTACATTTTTGCAATTTTTAAAAAGACAAAAGAATAGCGCAATATGGCGTTTATGTCATCTCGTAGAGTACGTGGAGCCGTTTTTGAGAAATATTGTTTTTGTAAATTTTTAAACTGCCAATATTTCGCGTAATATTGCCACAAATCTTCCAAAATTTGCAATATGGCGTTCCTGTCATCTCACAGAGCACATTTAGCACTATTCCGACAAAAGTAAAAAAAAAATTGGAGCCGCTTTTGAGAAAATCTGTTTTTTGTAATTTTTTAAAATTTCAAATATTTTATGCAATATTGCGCAAAAACTTATAAAATTCTCAAAACAATGTACATGATCTTAATGAAAGAACTCACTTTGGACAACAAATTTTATTGGAAACAAAGAACTGTATTTTCAATTTTGTAATTCTAGGAAGAAGCCGAAGCTCCTGGTCGAGCTTTGTTATGCTCCCGTGCGGGGAATATTGTGTACTTTTATGTTCAGGTATGATTCCTGTGGAAGCCACTCTGACCTGCAGGGCCGTGTGCTGTCCAGTTAGCTCGTATTTAGCTCCTGGTCGAGCTTTGTTATGCTGCCGTGCGGGGAATATTGTACTTTTATGTTCAGTATGATTCCTGTGGAAGCCACTCTGACCTGCAGGGCCGTGTGCTAGTCCAGTTAGCTCGTATTAGCTCCTGGTCGAGCTTTGTTATGCGGCTGTGCGGGGAATATTGTGTCTTTTATGTTCAGATATGATTCCTGTGGAAGCCACTCTGACCTGCAGGGCCGTGTGGTGTGCAGTTAGCTCGTATTTAGCTCCTGGTCGAGTTTGGTATGCTGCCGTGCGGGGAATATTGTTTCTTTTATGTTCAGGTATGATTCCTGTGGAAGCCACTCTGACCTGCAGGGCCGTGTGCTAGTCCAGTTAGCTCGTATTTAGCTCCTGGTCGAGCTTTGGTATGCTGCCGTGCGGGGAATATTGTGTCTTTTTATGTTCAGGTATGATTCCTGTGGAAGCCACTCTGACCTGCAGGGCCGTGTGCTATCCAGTTAGCTCGTAGTTTAGCTCCTGGTCGAGCTTTGTTATGCTGCCGTGCGGGGAATATTGTGTCTTTTATGTTCAGGTATGATTCCTGTGGAAGCCACTCTGACCTGCAGGGCCGTGTGCTATCCAGTTAGCTCGTATTTAGCTCCTGGTCGAGCTTGGTTATGCTGCCGTGCGGGGAATATTGTGTCTTTTTATGTTCAGGTATGATTCCTGTGGAAGCCACTCTGACCTGCAGGGCCGTGTGCTATCCAGTTAGCTCGTATTTAGCTCCTGGTCGAGCTTTGTTATGCTGCCGTGCTGGGAATATTGTGTCTTTTTATGTTCAGGTATGATTCCTGTGGAAGCCACTCTGACCTGCAGGGCCGTGTGCTATCCAGTTAGCTCGTATTTAGCTCCTGGTCGAGCTTTGGTATGCTGCCGTGCGGGGAATATTGTGTCTTTTTTGTTCAGGTATGATTTCTGTGGTAGCCACTCTGACCTGCAGGGCCGTGGCCTGTCGAGGTAGCCCGTATTTAGCTCCTGGTCGAGCTTTGTTATGCTGCCGTGTGGGAAATTTTGTCTTTTATGTTCAAGTAAGATTCCTGTGGAAGCCACTCTGACCTGCAGGGCCGTGTGCTATCCAGTTAGCTTGTGTTTAGCTGCTGGTCGAACTTTGTTATGCTGCCGTGCGGGGAAAAGTTTGTCTTTTATGTTCAGGTATGATTCCTGTGGAAGCCACTCTGACCTGCAGGGCCGTGTGCTGTCCAGTTAGCTCGTATTTAGCTCCTGGTCGAGCTTGGGTATGCTGCCGTGCGGGGAATATTGTGTCTTTTTTGTTCAGGTATGATTTCTGTGGTAGCCACTCTGACCTGCAGGGCCGTGGCCTGTCGAGGTAGCCCGTATTTAGCTCCTGGTCGAGCTTTGTTATGCTGCCGTGTGGGAAAATTTGGTCTTTTATGTTCAAGTAAGATTCCTGTGGAAGCCACTCTGACCTGCAGGGCCGTGTGCTGTCCAGTTAGCTCGTATTTAGCTCCTGGTCGAGCTTTTGTATGCTGCCGTGCGGGGAATATTGTGTCTTTTTATGTTCAGGTATGATTCCTGTGGAAGCCACTCTGACCTGCAGGGCCATGTGCTGTTCAGTTAGCTCGTATTTTGCTCCTGGTCGAGGTTTGGTAAGCTGCCATGCGGGGAATATTGTGTCTTGTATGTTCAGTTATGATTTCTGTGGAAGCCACTCGGACCTGCGGTGCAGTGGCCTGTCGAGTTAGCCGCCAGGGCGCTGGCGGCGAACGGTGCTGCGCGGGGTGCGTGGGGTGGAGTGGTGCGTTTGGGGTGGGCGGTGGGCGCGTGGCAGGCGGGGAGTGAATGCCCCGCGGCAGAGCGCCGGCTGCCTTAATTGTCATTCGTGGCTGCGGCTGAGGCCCCTGCGTGCGGTGTCGCCCAGCCCGGAGAGGCGACGCTACGTGTCGGCGTCCGGGCCCAGGAATGCGTGAGTGTCGGGGCGTGTGGTGCAGCGCTGCGGCGAGGATGTCGACGGTCTCTGCGTGGTCGTTCGGGAGGGGCCCTTGCGGCGATGACGGCCGCGGTGATCGAGCCCTGCGGCAGCGGCGCGGGCGGTCGGACCTCCTGGTCGTTGGGACGGCCATCGTCCTGGTTGGCGTTTGCCTCCGCGGTGGGCACCTCGGGTGGTGGGTCAGTTTCGTTTCTGACATATTCCTGAATGTGTGGGAAACAGAAGGAATTAATTTTTATTAATTTGGAATTTATTCTCTAGTGATCGGCGCACTGTTATTGAACTAGTTCTAGTAAATTGTGTTTTAATAAAATTTCACTGCAGATTTTCTTTTTCTCTTTATGACGTATGTATTATAGAAGAAACATTCTAATGGTAAGTAGCGACTTTTGAACAGAGAAACTTCCTCAGATTCCGAAATAGTGTTAAATCATGGTCCCAGTATGTAGTAAATCAGTTCCTCTAACACTTTTCAGACAAAAAGTACGCGTAATTTACTCGTTTTTTCGAAGAATTGTACATACTTTTTTTTAAAGAGCTTATCTTTTTGAACATACTTTGTTTAAGGGAAACATCGCTATCCTCATCGTACTTTGGTAATGTTAACTTTTCGCAATTTTCGAAAATACGCAATGTTTATTGAAAATTAACTCCATTGGCAATCATTTCGAGATACTGAGCTCTATAGTTAAATGATGATAAAAAATTCGGGGATGGAGTTAGACAAAAAATTGTGTGTTTTTTACAAGATATTTACTTGTTCGTCTGAAGATATGAACAAGCATACTGTATGTTTCGGGGAATATTGGAGTGAAAATGAGTTATAGCACCATAAAAATGAAGTTGGTGGGCCAAATCCGTAGGTGTCGTTCTAAGAAAAGTTGGAAATGAAGGCTATATTGATTTATCAAAACATTAAATATTAATTTAACGTTACTTTTGAGGCACATTCATTTTTATTAATCTTCTTGAAATCGTCCGGTTCCTACCTGCAGATCAGTGAAATAACACTTGAAATGAATGGGAACAATTCAAGCATATCCTATTTTCTTTCATTAACCTTCCTTTGTTGTGATTAAGTGGGATATTCAAGTTTTTGAAAACCTTAATTCTTCCTCATCTACTGGTGGTTTGTGTGTAGTGAAGTTTACTGTGTAGAAACCATTGTCTTGATTTAAGGTTTACTTGTCCAAGGTAATTATAAAAGACTTCTTTTTGACAAATCAAATCCATATGATTTTAAGCCAGTTAGACACCATTTTGTTCATTTTTCTTCATTCTTGTTACAGACTTTTGAAGGTCTCTTAACACATAGACCATTAAGTTTAATTTCTGTAAATAATAAATGTGCTATATAATTATATTATTTTTGTTGTTCCTAATACTAAATCTGGATTAGGAACTTTATCATGATATCAATACAGGCTCTATAAATATCTCGAAAATCACTCATCACGAGACTTGTAGAAGACCACTTAGTCGTACTACTGCAGTTGTACCACTACCAAAATAAATAGATTGCCATCTCCTGTGATTCACTTTTATTGTAGTGAGCTATGTCGTCCACAGAAAGAACTTGGAGACCTATCACATAGAATAAATGTATAACACTTGCGCGGACCTGAAAATTGAGTTCAAACTCAATTTTTAAAACTCTGGTGCAGAGGAAGTTATTAAAGACACACTCGAGCTCCGTGTTAACCAATGACAGCATTGAAACAAATTCAAACAGCGAAACAGGTTTTTCAAAGTAGTCGCTCCGCCCAGTGAACGAGCTTCAGTGCACTCGCTTTAACGTTCCATGAGAACAGTTTAAGTTAGCAAGGTTGGCATCCGTGTCGCTTTTTACAAAACATTTCAAAGAGCAACCGTTTCCGCGGGAAGCACTCTCAAGTCATGAGTGAAATTTTGTGGAATACAGATTAAAAGAAAGCATTGCTTTTCATGTGAGAATGAGGTAAAAGGTTGAACGATTTATTCTCTGATTACTTATTTCTTTATATTATCTTCTAATAAGAGGGGTACACTGTGTCTTTTCAGAGATCGAGCGAGCGAGCATACCATAACGTTCGTCTCGCTGTAACCAAAACTAATGATAGCTCTCCCAAAATTGAATATTAACCTAAAATCTGAACCTGAATAAGAAGCTATATTTTGCAGCGTTAACAGTACTCTTTTATTTTATTTATTTGTCAAAAGACAGTAAAAAACTGTATATGACGTGTGGGGAAAGAGATTTATCTGCGCACATTTTCTTGAGGGCCCCAAAAAATTAGAAAATAATATTTTAGAAAAATAAAAATATTTGAAAAATGTTTGTTCCCGAGTTATAGAAAATCAATCAATAGAAAATCAAACTCTTGTCATGCTGTGTGTCAATGCCCTTATTGAATGCATTGTGGGAGTTACAATTGCCAACAAGATCTACTGCCACTAATTGCAAATGTTTTCTGGTTTTATCTTAAAAGTCTTGCACACTTAGTTACAGGGTATTCCAGTTTCTTCAGTGCTGGTATGTTCAGTGTAGCATGTCCAATTGTCTTTTATTACTGCTGAGAGCTCTTAAATATTTGGATTTCGATATTGTAAAATTCTATGTTGTTTTCTTCGCAGTACTTTTGGTGAAAATACTCCTGTTGCATTGCCCTAGGTTGCTGCTGCTAAATTGGTAATTGTAGTCTGTAGAGGTAATTGCAGCAAAACATTCTTGGGTTGATTAACGTCTATCAAATGTGGTTGCCCGCCTAATTGTTGTACTACACGTTGCTGCCCAGGTGATTAACCTAATCGTTGATGATGTGTTTGAACTTCACATTCCTGAGCACTACTTACACTGCACTAAAACACTTGACTGAAGTCTAGTGTACGGTGCAACCTAAGGAAGTCGTTCAAACCGACGCTTCGCGCCGCTCCGGCGAGGGGGAAAGCCACGGGGGAGGGGACGAGGGGTATTTGGGGGATTACTGAGGGGAACCTTTCGGCGGGGAGCTGTATGGATAACGTATTACATACTTATAAAAAGCAAAGTGTGGGCTATTTAAATAAATTGTAATAAATACACTACTGAAATAATTTTAATGGTTTGTAATTGGTCACGGACGTAACGTCATAAGTTAGGGGAGGCAATTTCTTGTCGGAGTTTCAGTCCGAAGAATTGGTTTGAACGTGGTGGGTGTGCAACTGATTTTCTGTGTTGGGGTAGCTGTTGAAGTGGTTAGCTGCGTTGCTGTCGTACAGTTACGTTTCTTGCGTTCTTCAAATTCTTTGTGATTTGTGTTTTTGAGTGTCGAGTGTTTGTCCTACGACTGTGGGAATAGATGTGGCTTTTTTTACACGTTGCGCCGAAAGGGTGTTTGGCTGTAATTGAATGGGAGTAAGAACGTGGTTTGATTCCTGCAGGATTTTCGTGTCCTGTTTGTAAGTGTCCGATGAGGTTGACCAAGCGAAAGGAATTGAGTGATGGTTTCGAGTGGAAGTGCAGCAAGAAAGGGGCCACTCCTCATGTGCGAAAGTGTTCATTGCGGAAGGGGTCATGGTTCGCGAGAAGAAGGTTGAGTATGATTCAGGTGTTAGTTTTGTCGGTTGTTGTCGTTCCTTGAGAGCGCCTGCCCTAATCGGTCGGTTGTTGTAGTTCCTTGAGAGCCCTGCCTAATCAGAGCGCGTAGCGTATTTTGAGTGAGGGCTTAAGGAGACTCCCCTCCTCCCCTTCCTCCTCTGCCCCCTCCCAACGCTTCGCCTTCCCCTTTCCCTCCCTTCTCCTTCCGACGCATCGCTTCTGGTGTACCGTACACCCTACTTTATCCAAACACTTTTGTTTGCCCTGCATTTAATTCACTGCGCGAAGCGTCAAGAATGTGGCATTGCATTAACAATATGTTGCCCCTGGTCAGAGCTGTTACTGACACCCATTGCACACTGTTCGACGATAAGCAAACTTGTTCTAGGCACCTAACGTCGATGGCGCACGGTCTCGAAACAAAATTGCAGATTAACCAAAGTGCCAGCACGACTTCTCTGCATCGACTGAGAAGCTTCTAACACTAAACGAACTAGCCTACGTGTTTTCCCTTCCAAATTTCACAGAAAGTTTTTACTTTTTTTGCAAATTAAATAAAATATACATCAACAATTGTAAATACAGTTTATTTTACAGTATTTTAATGCAAATAATATACATTAGTAGTTTGAGGGTTATAAACTGTTTTCCTGAGTGAAATAATGACAATACGTGTTATTATTTCTTGAACCACCTCCCTCCGTTTGGATTTGACTTTTTATTTTACGAGTTGACCGACTGAAAAATAATATTAATTTTTAAGGTAAGGAAATTGAGCGAATAAATGAAATTATCAGTCGTGCAGTTAGCATTAAGTCACCCATCAGTGTCATCTCCATTGGTAATTGGTTGTGTTCTGCGAAGCAAATATTAAGCATTCAGTTGTTTGATGTTTATCTTTGTTTCTAAGACCACAAAAAGCACATTTTATATTACACTAAAGAAGAATAGAAATATTATAAACTTTGAATTATGACAAGGTGCTCTAAATAGAGCATCTTGAAACAATAAAATGTCCCAATTCAATGAAGATTATCGAAATTCGGATGATTCATTGGGTGAAATTTTGTGCCGTATATGCTACACAGCAGATAACAAAAAATATGTTCGTCCTTGTAAATGCAAGGTAGGATCTGTAAAATTTCTTAAGATAAGGTGTAATGTCAAATGAGCATTATAAAATCGAAAGTAGATTTTGGCTTTTATCCATTATTGTTTGCCGAGTTTACTCTACAAAACTTTAACGAATGTTATTCTTCGATCTTCACCTTGAAAGGTATCTTGCTCATTTTGTGATTCACATTTTCCCCAGAAAATCAATGACTTTTCATTTATTACTAAATCGTCGTTAATCTCTTCCGTAAATAATACTTCTTATTTCACAGGAACTACGTCACAGATTATTCTTTTCCTCTTTTGTTGTTATCTCAAAAGTTGTGTGTGGTCCATAATTGGTTTCTGTCCAATGCATAATTACCGTCATCACGGGCTACTTGGACCCTTCGGGCAATGTTGTGTGGTGAGGCGCCGCCGCCCGGGGCCCCTGGCTGCTTCCGCTTCATTCTGCCCGGGCCGAACAGGCGTGGTTTCCAGATGTGCAGGCTGACCGCTCGCCACCCCACCCGCACCCCTGCGTGTGCCCCGAACGAGGGCAACGCCACCCCTGCTGCAGTAGGGATGGGTTGACCCGGCAGTATATAAAGGCGGGGTACCGAATCGCCACCGAAGTTGTCGCTTGTTTATCGCTCTTCGTGAGCACGGTAGTAGCACGGGAGATCGCCGGCGTCCCCGCTCTGCGGTTGCCTTCGGGTTGACAGTGGCGGGAATCGACGCAAGGCCGAACCGAGCGACCCATCGCCAGCCTATCTGCCTTCTCTACCGCCTTTGCCGGCGCTGCCTGCCACCTCTCCCCCTCCCTCGTCATGGCGACGACCGACCGAGTGCTGCACTGCGTAGCCTCTGTTAGGATGTAATCATGTACTTGCCAGCAGGATTTATAATAAACCACTGTTAATAGTCATCCCGGTGTTCATCTTTCTCCCGTTACATGGTCCCTCCCATCTATGTCTTCACGACACTTGGACCCACGCGAAAAAAAAGTTTTCAGCGGTTGTAGTCGCTTTCACATTGCTTTGACCAGTTAGTTTGCAGTTGCTTCCATATGATGGCAACAAAGTGAAGAATTACATGCGTTTTGCATAATACGGTGGTACACCTGTAAGTTACAGCACTATTTTGTGTCTGGGGTCGCAATTGGCAGAATTTGAGGACCTGCAAACTTCTATCTCTACTCTAGATTTCAAGAGATTTGATCAAGGGATAAGTTTACATTTTACTAATTATATATTTGTTAGTAGATCTGCTATGATAACTCCATCGTTAGTAGAACGCATTTCCCATTTTTTTTCAGATTTCCTCATTGTGAGCACATAATCTCAAAGACCGGGCTACTTGGACCCACGCTTCACGTGGGATCAAGTAGCCCAAAACTTCCTTTTTTATTCTTGTAATGCGTTAATCATTTTATTTCGATATTTAAAACTTCAACAATGCTAATTTTCTATTGCTTTTGCAGTAATCTGAACGTTGTAGTAACACAAATACAAAAGATTTCCTGAAGTCGAAAATATACGGACTATTAAGAACTATCAGCTTGAGGAATGTTTGGGAGTAATGTCACAAGGACAAGATGAAGCTTCCATTAAAATAAGTCTATTGACTATAAAAAGGGGACTGAAGAAGAAATCCATTCAGAAGCCGGGACATCGAAAAATGTTTACAGAAGACGAAAAATTAGTCTTTGCAAGGCACCGTGACCCATGAACACGATTTCAGATTTCTTGTGAAAAAATGACTTCTGCCCCAACTCTCGTATATAGAATGAAAAAAAAATTGTATACTATCAACACGAACGTTGGGACGTTCACTATACTGCGATTTCTCTAACTTTGCTCCTCAAATTCCATCTTCGCGATGGAATATGTCACGGCATTTCACGTCTTTCTCGGTCTAGCCGGTAGAAGTCGCATGATCCCAAGCACTCCTTGATACGGTCGCGATCATGCGAAATCTAGCGGAATGACTGAGAAAGATGCGAAATACCGTGTCACATTCCATCGCGGAGATGGGATTTGAGTGGCCTGGAGGGGCAAAGTTAGAAAAATCGCCGTGTATACGTGGCGTGTGTGGCAGGGCACGATCGGGCTGGTGCACGCGGAGTGCCTGGAGCAGTGGCTCGTGGAGACGGGCCGCAACACGTGCGAGCTGTGCGGCGCGTCCTACGTGACGGAGCGCGAGCTGCGCTACAGCGCCGAGCAGAGCCTCTTCCTCTGGTTCCTCACGCGCCACAGGCACAACTTCGTGCACCTCAACTTCGTCCGCCTGCTGAGGACGGACGTCATTATATCCTCCATATTAACCGCGGTTGTGTTAGCCGCCAACTTCTTCTGCGTGCACGGAGCGGATCTTTACTGCATGGCTCTGAAGAACGATTGGCCGTCCACCAATAAGTGGACGAGTCTCGCGCTTTTCTTAATCCTGGCAGTTTTAACAACGGGATATTATATCTGGATGATTATTGCAGTGAAATATCATATTCACAAATGGTACTGGTGGTGGCAACATTCATTGACTGTCAAGTTAATAGCAGATGCTGTTGACGTCGAGACGTACCGCAAAGAACTACGTAATAGTAAAAACAAAGACAAACAAACGCCCTCATCACGGAGGGAACCCGATAATCCGGTGTTTAATAATCCCAGTGTAGCTTCGGGGTCCCATTATTTACAAACAAATGAAAACGTCACTGGGCCTTCCACCAAATAGACAATAACTCGCTGAACATAATAGAATTTCAAATGTTTGCGAGAATATCTGGTGAAGAATTGAGATCTAATGCTACTGCAAAACTCCAAACTTTCATCTCTAATAACACCAAAAATGAAGCCTTCTCATTGATAAATCGATCTGATGCAAAAAGAATATGATCTCGATGCCAAGAAATATGTTAATAGACCAAGTCTTGTTATTGTGTTAACATAAGATTATGATTCACCGGTTTAAGAACTTGGAACGTACTATTTCCTAAATAGAATAATATAATTATTAGACTATAACAGCAATGACAGCTTAATAACAATGTATGTGCATGATTACATAGGAAAAAAAGATCTTTGTTCAAACTTGACCTCTGGTTGCTATTGTGATTCCCAAACGAATGCGAGATATTCTTAAGTAAATGAAGAGAATATTCAATTATTTGCTCGTGTACATGTCGAAATTGCACAATGGATGGACAACCTACTCCAGTATCTTGATGGGTCAAACGAAATGAGTTATGGTTATTTATTTATTTGCATCTATTGATATATTTTGTTTAAGGCCGTAATAAAGTATAATTGCTTGAGTATGTGGTAAAGAATTTATTTTACCCCAAGAGTTCAGTGTTTTTCAAGTCGAGAATCGTGGAGGATCTTATATTTTATATTAGAAATGTAAGATTATTCTTGATTGCTGCCTGGCGTGGCGAACGGGTAAGTGGCGGCGGTTGCGCTACTCTGTATCTAGGAACTAGATTCGTCCGCGTCTCGCGCTACGGTCTAATGATCAACGCCGCTGAGGCCTCGTTCCAGTCAGCGCGAAAAGGCAAAGCTGCGTGTTGGAGCGTATTGTTACTGCTGCTGAAGCTATCGTCTATTATCTTGCTAATAGTGCCAGAACTAATAAAGGAAGAATTAATTAAATATTAACTGTTAATGAATGAGAAAGCGAATAATTCATTCATTCAGTCAGGTAGTCGCATAATTCGCTGTTCATGAGCTTGTTTTTCCGATATCCTTAATTTCACTGTAAAAAAACAAGCAGTCATTCTGATATTGTTTTATTTGATTAGTATGTTGGGGATTCATGCCCAAGGAATTCTTTGGCCCATCTTAAACTGACTAGACTTGATTAGCATTTTTCAGTTGCGTAATGTGCTCCTAAAATACACTACTCGCGATAAAAGAATCGTGTAAACTTACCTTAATTATACAATTACCAATGTATTGGCCGTAATGCGTTGCTGGGAGGCACAGGAAAGGAAGAAAAAATAAAAGAAATGGCCAAAGAGTCATGCACCGAAATGAATAAAGGTTTGGAAACTCGCTCTAATAAAAGTTAGATAAACTGTATAATAAAGTATTTCTGGACCCATTTTGTAATAAACTTTCTATGTGACCGAAGAATATATTCATGAAGTTTTGCCACCGTTTAGTTGCATTTACGTATGCCATTTTTTCTCGTTATGCGAAGTGAAAATGTCTCTGAATTTAATTAATTTAGTTAATTCCTTTTTGTACACCAACTGTGAGACTTTTAATTATATTTATTCCAGATTAACTTCTGTTTATGGGATTATTGTAGGTCAATATCTAAACAACAAATTTACATCTAAGCTTCAATTTAGAGCCAAGAGAGTGCGAGAGTGTTTGTTATTTTCTATGTCTTTTAGCCTATTGAGATGAAGTTTGTAAAAGTATTCAGTACAATGAAATATGCGCAAATGAAGATCTTGGGCGCATGCACTACATGTGGGCAGAGTTGGGCAAAATACTTTAACACTTCAATGAGGAAATTGTATATTAGTCTATATTATTAAATGAATATGGCCACAGATTTTTCACAACAGATTTAATGTTTTTGTTTAGATTTTCAGGTGGAAAGATAAGGGTTTACATAGCGACGTTTTGGTGGAATATTTGTTTCCTCTTCAGGTTAAAAACAGTACCGAAAAGGAGATATAATCCAAACATTGAAAAGAACATGAATAAGTAGTTAATTTTTGGATTATATCTCCTTTTCTGCACAATTTTTCTGTTGGAATATACTCTTTGGGAGAATCAACAAAAAAACTGAAAATATTTTGAAACTGAAAATGTTTTGAAACACGAAAACAGTAGTAGCACAGGCTCTATCTCCACAGCATTGATCTCTTTAAACTCTTTGACCTCGATTTCAAATATTTTTTGCCTTTATCGCGAGGGCACATATTAATCTTGGCAATTTGAAGCAAGGAGGTGTGAAAGAAGATACTTCACCTCCGCGAGGTGCCCTGTACAACATCACTGCGTGATTTACGATCCAGACTGCTTAGCATCCTCTTATCAATGTATAAGAAAACAATTAAAATTAATAACTTAGAAAATGCGAGTATAATAATAGGCACAGTTAAATTCATTACTGTTTTAACATCCTTAATTCATGAGGTTTTTATATTTTTGACCCTTGTCTCATTCATCGATGATGGTGAGAACAATGACTTCTAGTAAACATCGCTCCTTTAACAAAAGAAAGGCGTGTTACGAATCCGTCATACAAGAGCATGAAAGGCTTCACTATTCGCACGCGGTTTGTTGTACTAGAGGTTGTCATTAGCAACGTAACGCAAGAGCTTTTGTCAGAGAAACATTTCCTCTGTGAACAGTCGCTGAACATGTGAGTTACCGTTATGTGCTGCATTCTTTCGTATAAAATATTCATTTGTATAAATAAATTTATGGAAATAATCCACGTTCTAGTGAGAATGCCTTTTTAATTTGCTATGAATGCTTATTTGAAAGTTATTACTACAATGCTCAATACATGTTTTCTGAAGCAGACAGAACTGTAAGTGGATCAAGCCATCTGACTGAATTTTGTTTAAGAAACGTTTTGTCCATCAGCAGTGACGTTTTTCGGTTCATATTACCAACTTTTCCATTAACTTTGCTACCAACTATCATTAGAATTTCAGATGTCAGGGTGAATAAATGCGATCACAAAACAAATGTACAAGAAGTTAAATGACAAGAAACGTTTTTATTTAAATGTATTCAGTGATAGCAGAATTTTTACTTTCTCGCCATTACTTCGTAAAAAGATTGACAGAAAAACTCTTATTGCCGGACACTGGTAATGATAATGGTAATGAAAGCGGATAAATATTGTTTCTACAAGAAGTAAATTACTTCCCTTGTAAATTACTCCCTACACTTTGTGTAGTTAGAATCAATGTTCTGTGACTACTGACAGCACTACTACTGCCCATCTGTCTGTCCAGTCGTCAATGCTAGCAACCGTTCATCCCATTTTCTTCAAAATTGATATTCCCCGATTAATTAAAAAACTCGAGATTCTGATAGTTTGAAACGTCTTTTAATTTTTCGGGATGCTTTACATGGAGTCTTATTTACACTTTTGATATGTTCTCAAAAATTACTCACTTTTTAAATTTCAAGTTTTTCACTAGATAAAGTAAAAAAATCGCATGTCTTATTTTCGTTGAAATCCATGATTTATCGAAAATTGCAAAAGTTCAAATCTTTGTCATCTTCCCTACAACCATATATATTGAAGATAAATATTGTTCTTGAATGAAATCTATTCTTTAAAGACATGAAATAACATGTACAATTTTTCGAAAATAAGAGTTATTTTCGCATCATTTTGCGTGAAATATAGGCAATTTTTAAACAAATTTTTTCTCAAAAACAGCTCGAAAATGTTTCTGTAAATTTTTTCTCATGTGTATCAAAGAGCAGTAAAAGAAATTGCACTATTCTCATTTCCGGCGAACTCTGTATTTTCGAAAATTACAAAAATGTAACATTCCAAAACTAAAAATTTGAAGATAGATATTTTGTCTTGAATAAAATTTGTTGTAAAAACTGAGATTCTTAAAAGAGGACATGATTAATTTTTTGGGAAAACGAGTATATTTCGCACAATTTCTGCTTGCAATTAATGGACATTATAAAATAATAATTTTCTCAAAACCGCTGAAAATGTTTACTTTAAATCATTTCCACCGATAGAATAAGAAACACTTAACAAGAATGGCGCAGGTCTAATTTTTTTGAGTTACCTGAATTTTCGAAAATTGCAAATTTATAAATAATGTGAGAAAGTATATGCTGTTGAATCGCCACTAGTTTGAACTGTTCTCGTGGGCGATCCAGGCAGCACCTGGAAACTGATATGCTACCTACCCGTTACCTGATGCCTACCCATTCATATTACTGACAAAATATTTTTAATCAGTAATATTATAGTCGATTTGTCCAAATTAAACCAACTGGGAAACAATCACAGACATTCGGTCTTGATTTAATTTGATTTATTTAGTCAAAAACTGTATGTGACGTATGGGGGAGGAAATAATTTGCGCACGTTTTCTTAAGGTTCAGAATAAAAAAAGCGCGAGATTAGCAACATTTGAAAAACTAGACATTTTCGTTCCCGAGTTACAGAAAACATAATTGCCACGGTAAATAAACTGTTGATTTGATTTTTCTGCATTGCTAACAAAATAGTAATTCACCTTCAGTTCCACTCCTACCTCTACAAGCAAAAAGGGTGCTCAACAAAACGTTCGCATAGTGAAGATACATTTAGGTCTTGAAATGTAGAAACCGATGTTGCTTCTTACCGTACATTGAAGGTTTTGATTTTCACGTAAACTGTTAGTAAAAAATGATATGTTGAAACAGATATTACCAAATTGGGAAAAGTTGACTATTGGTGAATGAGAAAGAAGATTGTGGATGTGACGGCGAAGGATACGTGGTTATGAATTTTGAAATGTTATATACTCCGGTCATCTGACGTACTTAAGGATTATTTCATACTACATCCCACTTCCTTCTTTTGATATGATTATTAGTATCCTCAATGACTCTTGGCTATTGCTGAATGAGAAAGAAGATTGTGGATGTGACGGCGAAGGATACGTGGTTAAGACTTTTGAAATAAACATTATATACTCCGGTCATCTGACGTACTTAGGGATTATTTCATACTACGTCCCACTTCCTTCTTTTGATATGCTTATTAGTATCTTCAATTACTAACATTTGATGCAAAAACTAAATATTTTGACGCAAATATCAACACAAATTTGACAATTACAACTTTTCATACAAAATCATATCCCAACATTAAGACGAAATCCACATTAGTTAGCTCCGGAGTCGTTGTTGCCGAGCCATTGTTGAATTCCAATCTGATATTTCCTCAAGGCTAGCAATTTTTACTTTGTAGACCTTAAGAAAGAACTTTGTAAGAAGAGAAAGTCATGTAAAACTGCGGGAAAAAGCATTACATATTTCCGCAGAAAATCTCTCATTACAGGGCCCTGGTGACGAAAAAGTGGATAAATCCAGTTCCTAAATTTAGAAAAAATCCTCTAACACGTGTTGTAGCCAGAATTCGTGTTTTGTGGGTCCTTGATACCAAAAAATCGATTGACGGCAAAACGTCTGTCCGTTCGTCTGTCTGTGAACAACCAAGGCCGTCTAGAATAGTAGGCCGTCTATTCTAGACGGCCTTGGAACAACGCTACCATCTAAATCGTTCAACCGATTGTTTCCAAAATTAATATTCCAAAATCGATCTAATTGATGTCGTGGCCCCTTGACTTTGAAACCGACATTTCAATTTTGGGGCTACTTTACATGAAGTCTTTGGGACATTTAAAAAAAGTGGATTCATCATTTTTGATTAAATTTTGTTGTTGGATAGTGTGAAAGACGTTCAAGAGAATGGTGCAGGTCTCATTTTCGTTGAATACCCTGATTTTTAGAAAATTGCATAAATTCGAAATTTTTTTCGGCCTCTTCCCACAATTACAGTTATAAAGATCAACATTGTTTCGTACTGAAATGTGTTTATCAAAAACATCTAAAAATAATGTCATTTTCAACTTTCCGAAAATAGAATGTTGTGCGAAATTTTGTGTCAAATATAGGCAATTTTTATTTTACATTCATTAAATTATATTCCATTTGTCCCATTTATTGAGAACAGATTATTATTTCTTTTGTAAAATGTATAAATAATTCACTTTAATGTTTATATCATTTAGCTACAGTTTTGAGGATTATTTTCCCCACCTTCAGGCTTACAATCATTATAAAAACCTTCATTTAAAGAAACTTCATTTAAAATTTAAATAAAATTAAAATGAAATAAAATTTAATTTTTATTTTCTTTAAATTGCTTTTTCTTAAAAACGGCACAAACTTTTTCATTTAATTTGGACCTTAGGTAGCGTAAATGATACTTAAGAGAGTGCTGCAGGTCTCCACTTCTCAGAAATGCCTGATTTTTTAATATTAAAATAATTGAACATTTTTTGGCGTCTTCCTACAACTACAATTTTGAAGATACAATTTGTCTTAATGAAATGTGTTGATCTCCTCATCTTCAAATAAGGTCATGTTGAATATTTCGAAAATATGAGTATTTTTTAGTAATTTGGTGTCATACATAGTCGCCCGCTCCAAAGTTTAAACATTTTTTAAAATTAAAAAAAAAATTCTGTACCAGAGGATCCCAAAAGGTGTATTTTTGTTGAAATCTCGAAACTGATTTTCGCAGCATTGCATTAGTTTCTCTAGACTGAGTTTATTACTCTTTATATACGTGCGTATACAAGAAAGAAAAAAAGTCTAGTGATATATTAATGAAAATGCGTCAAAATAATAATGAGCGTTTTTTATGTTTTGAAGTTACTCGTATTATTTTGTAATACTGAATTTCTATTCCATGTAATAACGTAACACTAATATTTTTAATTTTTTGTTGGAAAAAAGGAGAAATGGGTTCAGTACATATGTACATATTTTTTTAATTAAAGTTCTAACACAATTCTGAATGGGCACACAAGGTAGAATACGACGATTTGGTTTTAATTTTATTTTTAATATAAACGTAATTGAAATTTCATTTGCTTCAGATAAATTGCCTGCGGTTGGTAATTCTTTTAACTGCTGAACATGCGAAAAATGGTTTACTACTCTTGTGGGCGCTTCTCGCGAAGGTGGACCTGACGACGGTATTTAACCTGACGAAATCTAACTTGGCACTTTTTATTTTATTTTACCAAAACAAATGGAATAAAATAAAATATTACACACTTAATGATACTTTCACAACTCGCGAAAGTCACCTCAGTGGTTTCTTCATCTTGTAGGTGAAATATCGCTGTACCATGTTGTGTAAGAATTACTTTTTTCGCATGGGTCGCATGGGAAACAGAGGCATTGTAAGTGTAGCAAGAAGCATTGCGAACAAGACTATGCAAGACACCCAGAATGACAGAGACACTGAACTTCTGATGCTACTTAACATGAAATTTGAGACACAAAAAAGTTAAAGAAATCATGGAGAGACAAACCACTCCACGGACAATACCTAAAAAGAATGGACAAGGTGCAGATCAATAAAGATCAATCATTTATGTGGCTTAAAAGGGGAAGAATGAAGCCAGAATCGGAAGCACTTGTAATAGCTGCCCAAGATCAGGCGTTGAGAACACGAGATTATGACAAAGCGGTTCTCAAAATTTCCCAAGATGATAAATGCCGCATTTGTCAGGAACACGTAGAAACCATCGATCATATTGTCTCAGCTTGTCCAATCCTGTCCAAAGACCGAATACTTGAAAAGACACGACAGGGTGTGTAGCTACCTCCACTGGCAGATCTGTACCGCCCTCGAAGTTCCAAACACATGCCCCAAGTGGTACGAACACTCACCGAAACCGGTGACGTCTGTTGGATTGTGTACGATATTGTACGACCAACAAATTCAAACTGATCGCATGATAGCAGCAAACAAACCGGATATAGTCATCCGCGATTTGGAGAACAAATCGTGTTTACTTGTGGAAGTTGCTGTACCTTGCGATCAAAACGTCGTTACCAAGGAGGCAGAGAAACGTCTTAAATACAAGAGTTTGGAAATCGAGATCAGCCGAATGTGGGGCGTAAAAACACAGGTCGTTCCGATAGTTATCGGAGCTCTGGGATTTGTTCCGCAAAATTTGAGTAAGAACTTGTCTAAACTCCGAGGTAATTCACAGGACTGGGAAGTGCAAGAAATAGCTTTATTTAGAACAGCCCATATTTTGCGCTAAGTATTGTAGAGACACCGATAGTCCCTAGATCTACTCCTTAGGTAGCTGGTTGCAACCTGGAGTAGATTTTATATTCAGCCGACT
This sequence comes from Acheta domesticus, assembly GCA_031308135.1. Lineage (NCBI taxonomy): Eukaryota > Metazoa > Arthropoda > Insecta > Orthoptera > Gryllidae > Acheta > Acheta domesticus. The sequence continues at coordinate 9,727,170 of JAHLJT010002406.1, read as the reverse complement.
CGTAACATCCTTAGTCGTGATGTAGTGGAATAATAATAATAATAATAATAATAATAATAATAATAATAATAATAATAGTGTACTATAGAGAACATAACCGAAACATTACGGAAAAGGTGACTGCTATTTTTTGGACATTTAATTAGAATGGACGACAACGGATTAACTAAGCAGATTTTTAACTACCTTTGGAACAAGAACTCGACAATAGTCTGAATTAAAGAAGTTAGGAAGGATTTAGAAAGAAAGTGAAAACGAAGCAGCAGAAATAGAGATTTTTAAGAAGAAAGTGCTAGAAATGGAAGGATTCCAGGGAGGAAGGAAAAGAAGACAGGATCAAAATGGTCCGAGGAGAGAAAAGTGATACACAGCGAGAAGATGAAAGAGTACTCGAGGAAGAAGAAAGAAGGACAAAGGAAGAAGCAATGAAATTGGTGTGTGGTCCCTAGATGACCCAAACGAAAGAATGATAATAATACTAATGATAATAATAATAATAATGATAATAATAATAATAATAATAATAATAATAATAATTGATAGTGATTCGATAGTAGACAGTTTATATGAATATGTTATCTCTATAATATATTTAAATTTAACCTAACTTGTGTTCTTTATGTATTTATGTTTAATTTGACTTGTGTTCCTAGGCGTATTTCAACTTTTTGAACTTGTGTATTTCAACTTTGACTTGTGTTCTTACATGTTTTTAAATTTGATTTGACTTATGTTCTTATATGTACCTACATTTAATTTGACTTGTGTTCTTATATTATTCAAATTTAAGTGGACCTGTGCTCTTATATTGCTCTTATATGTAAATTTGATTTCATTTGTGTTCTGACTGTTTTATAATACGTCTATTTATTTATTTATTTACATCAAAACAGTTTAAAACTGTGTGTGACGAGCTATGGGGAGAAGTGAAATTTCTGCACTTTTCATATTTCTGTGATCTCTATCCGAAACCATATTCTAGTCGAATTTTGAATACAGAAAAAGAGAGGTTTTTTCAAGTTTTGTTGACAAAAATATTCGCTCCTATATAATAAAATATATTTTCAAAGTTAAATTAGCAATAAATGTGTGCCCTCAACCCTCATAATGTTCTTTATGAAATAATAATACTTTTTGCCGCGACAATATGGAAAACAATAATTTCAATAACTATATTTCCCACTGAAATTCAGAAGACGTGCACAAATAATGAAGTTACATTTATGTCCAGAAGCAAAACTAGGGACCATCTCAGCATTTGCTCAAGGATCAGGGAAACTGGACGAAAAACCTGATCGAGATGGGGGCCATCAACCCAGAAGCTGTGGTACAGTACTTGTTACAGGTTCTTTAGAATTATACAGTCCAAATGATAAATAAATACATTAACTACCATTGTTAAAAATTACTGTAACTTTCCTTTTGATGCTCAGTTTAGTCTCGAATTGTATAGAAACAGTTATGCAGCAGAAAAGATTTTACTTAAACTTTTTTATAAAATTTAATCGTTTAATGTTATCTGGCAAAGTGTTGTGGAGTAACGTACATGAATTGTATGCGAGTCTTTTGTAGTGAGCTGTTGATACTGCCACCTGATGAATATGATTCCTACGTCGTGTGTTATACTTATAGACACTGGTGTTTGCTGAAAATATATTCCCGCCCTTAAGTAAGTCATTTTTGACAAAAACTACCGATTCGTAAATCAGGAGACAAGGTAATGGTAAAATTCCTAGATTAGTAAAGAGAGACTTACAAGAATCACGTGGGTGAATTTGCTTATTATTCGTACAATTCTTGTTTGTAATTTGAGTCTGGGAGCTATGTGTTTCCCCAGAATATTACGCCATATCTCAAGCGGGAATGAACATCAGCAAAATATACACAACGAGCAGTATGAAGGCTGACGGAATTTGAAAGAATTCTGAACCCGTAGCATAATGGACTTAATTTTGTGTTCAATTCGTTTAAGTGGGCATTCCATTTGAGGCAAACAGGGCGATGACACACCCATAGAAATATGGAGACACGAAATATGCGTCGTAAGAAAATAAGCCGCTGCCTGGGGAGCGCCAGGGCACCTTGGGAGCCACCGTTGGAGGTGACAGCATGCGAGCCGGTGGTGATCAGGAGCTGAACAGGCGGGCCCTGATCGGGGATAACCCCGAATATGCTACAACCGAAGATAGCAGCACCCGTCCATCTCCACTTACAGCTGCACCTGGCGCAAGTGCTTCTCAGACAAGCAATCTATTGCTTCCAGAGACCACTGCGGCAGGCAGGCCACGCATAAGGATGAAGTGGACTACAGAAATAAATACCTTCATCATGCGTGAAAACTATACCATTACCAAAATGGAGACTGACACTACGGCATACCGACATAAATTACATCAAAGATTCCTTCACCGTTTCCCTGATTCTGAAGTTAGTGAGCAAAGAATAGCAGACCAGCGTCGAGCAATGTTCAGAACAATCTTCTTTCTGTACCAGTTCTGGAAGCACTAAAGGAAGAAGTGAGAAAAATGCTTGACCTCTCAGAATCCACTAATCTGAGGACAGTGGAGATATCAGCTGAACAACCTCTGGATGACAATGAGACAATCATGTCGGAATTATTCGAGATGATAGTAGTGACGAAGCGATGTTTCGCAGTGAATTAGCAGCCGCTCTTGCGGAATTTGAAGGAACTGACCCACTCAATCGCCACCTCATTCCCAGACAAAATTGCTCGAAGAAATTGGCAAGAGCTATCACCGTCTTGAATGAAACAGTACTGCCACAGCATCTACATCAAAGATCATCATACGAAGAAGTGCACACAGCAATTTATTGTGCAGCGGTTGTGGCTTCAAGATGTAACGGTTCCAAGCTTATTAGCCGCGTAGCAACTATCCACAATGATCGAAGTGAAAGAAAAAGAATGCCACCATGGAAAAGACGGCTGGTGAATCGTATAGAACGCATTAGAAGAGATGTTGGGAGACTCACTCAGATTCAAAAAGGAAATACTTCAGAAAAACTGAGAAGAAGGGTGGATAACATCCTTATCAATACAAAACTACATACTGTGACGAACGTGAATTTAGAGGTTCGTCACAGGTGCCAGAGCCCCATAAAACACAAAAAAGAACGGGGAAGAGAGCGCGGCGCAGTTCAAAAGGGGCGCGCCCGCCGACGAGGAAATTGTCGCCCGCAACGTTTCATCGCAAGTCGCGAGAAAATGACGTGCATTAACTGGAGGGGAGGAGGAGGCGCCGCGTTACCCCTACAAACCGAGGGCATAAAACGCTAATCCGCAAGCGGAAGGACCTCTTAAGTTTTCGTCAGTTGGAGCAGGCAGCATCTCTTAAGTTCTCGTCCGAGGAGCAGGCAGCATCTCGTCAGTTTTTCATCAGTAGAAGCGGTAGCTTCTCTTAAGTTTTTCGTCGGTAGAGGCGGCAGTTTCTCTCCGAAGTAACGGTAGCCGATGTTGAAAGATTATGCGAAAGAACGTCATTTAGTTAGGAGTATCCGACGTCAGAAAGGCGTCTAGTTAGTCGTCCGCGAATTTGTTAAAATATTCAAGAAAGATTTTTTGGCAATTACGGCACGTGAAAGAGGTCGCCTGTGAAATTTGCGACAAGTTGACGCTCAGATTAAACCATAAAATCTGCAGCTGGAACGGGGGGAGAGATCTAGTACGCGGCGAAGCCATCTGAATCTTCAATAAAGCAACTACACACCTGGCCATCATACCTGTGAGTGGTTGACTCACCGACCAGTAAAAACTGTGAAGAATAAAATAATAATAATAATAATAATAATAATAATAATAATAATAATCACAACTAGTGGTGCTACAGTGAATGGCATAGGCTTTCCCGTATTAGTTTTCTATTTCCTTGGGTTTTCGCTAGCTATATGGAATTGCCACATACTCTTTCTTGCCAGCTGCCATCTATCACCGCCAAAAGTACATTTTTTGTCATTTTCTTAATTTTTCGGTTTCCTATAGGTAGAACGGAAATATTAATTTAGAATTTTAAAGAACACAAAAACCTAGTCCTAAGTGGCAATTTCTTTTAAAAATTATGTTCGTTTTAAAGAAAATGGCGTTTTAGCGTTACTAAAATGCGAAATTTGAAGCTCATTTTCACAGAATTTTTTTTAGTTTTCAAAATACTTTATTTGAAGTTATTTGAAGCACTTACACTCACAAATATAATAATCTACAAATTGCTGGTAATGTGCATATTAAAGATGTGAGAGATCTTCCAAAAAAATTATATTTATATAATTTTGAAGAAAAAAGACTCAAAATAAAATTTACGTCATATTAAAGAGTCTAATTAGCACTATCCGTTACAATGGTTTCAAGAAAAATTTGTAGCCATAAATGAGAAAATGGCGTTTGAACGTTTCTGGAATTTGAGATAATTTTCACAGAAAACGGTAGTGTTTTCGAGAAACTTTACTTGACATTATTTAAAGCACTTATACTCGTAAATATAATAATGTGAAAAAATCGCCGCTAATGTAAATATTAACGACGTGAGAGACAAGTCAAAAAAATTACATTTTTCCAATTTTTGAAAAAACAACCGATAGAGCAATATGGCTTTTATGTCATCTGATAGAGTACATTTACCACTATCCCTACCAAAAGTTTAAAGAAAAAATTTGGAGCCGTTTTTGAGAAAATCTTGTTTTTGTAATTTTTTAAAATTGCACATATTGCACGCAATATTGCACGAAAACTACTAAAATTTTGAAAAAATTTACATGACCTTTATGAAAGAACTCAATATGCAGAACAAATTTTATTTGAAGGAAAAATCTCTATCTTCAATTTTGTAGTTGGAGAAAGACGCCGAAAAAATTCAAACTTTCACAATTTTCGAAAATTCAGAGTTATCCGTGAAAATCGGACCTATGCCATGTTAATAAGTGTATTTTACTCTATTCATACAAGAAATTTAAAGAAAAAATTTGGAGCCGTTTTTGAGAAAATTTTGAAAATCCCCGGGGGGCTTCATATAAAGTACCCCAAATTTTACAGAATCTTTTTCAAAATCTCAAAGCTTCGACTAGAACCAGATCGACTGGTGAATATCCATTTTGAAAGAAATTTTTCGCCGAAATTCTCAACAATGGCTATAAGTTCAGTTCTCTCCCATATTCCAGAAGCTTGATTTCGGCCACGATATTTGGGGCCCAAAATCAAAATAATGCTGAAAAATGTAGGTGTTGTTTAATCACACACAAAATGAAAAGGAAGCATAGCACTGAAACGAAAGGTAACCATCGCGTCAATTGAAAACTTTTCTAAATATTTTGTTTTATAACATTTTCTCGAATTGTTGTAAAGATTCCTCGCAAATGTGATTTTTTCCACCTGTTGTATTCGATCAAAGAAGGACAGTGATTTTGAAATTGAATTGGTTACCATGGCAAGAAAGTTGTTATAAACAATGCGTGTTTATTTCTCGATTCAGAAAATGAACACGATAAAGATTTATCACTGGAATTTAGAATTAAAAATAAGTATATGTGTGTGTGTATCAGTCAAAATATATATTAGTGTTGTGGATTTAGGGTCATCGTAGTGTATTACTTATAGTGTGAGTTTATTTCATGTGTTTTTTCGAATATATTTCATTACTGAAATCCTTCGCTTGCTGTTTGTGCGAAAGTCAAAGAAGTTCGTACGTATTGGCAATATACGTAAAATTTGACAATGAATGATAAAACTATAATTTGCATTTATAATTTTTTATTTCTAGTTAAAATATTTTATTAGACATGCTATTGCTTTCGCTGTTTCAAAGCATTTGAAGTAATGTTCATTTGTGGTAATAATTACATTATTGACGATTTGTTCACATTATTATATTTACGAGTACATTTGCTTTAAATAATGTCTAGTAAATTTTCTCGAGAACTCAACGGTTTTCTGTAAAAAACTAGCTCAAATTTCGCATTTTCAGAAAACAAACACAATTTTCTCAAAAATTATTCCAAATTTTTCTTCAAACTTTTCGAACGGATAGTGCTCATTGCACTCTTTGACGTAAAGTTCTAACTCCGTTGAAATGTGCATATATATGCACATTTCCAGCAAATTGTAAATACTGTTGTATTTATAAATTAATGTTCTTCAAATGACTTCAAATGAAGTGTTCCGAAAACTCAAACATGTTCTGTGAAAAAGAGCTTCAAGTTTCGCATTTTTAGTATCGCTTAACACCATTTTATTAAAAACGGCCTAAAGTTTTTCTCAGAAAATTTCCATTTAGGAAGAAGTTTACTGTTCTTTAATATTCTAAAAATTAATATTTCCGTTCTACCATTAGGAAACTGAAAACCCAGGAAAATGTCAAAAAAAATATACTTAGGAAGGAAATAGATAGCAGCTGGCACGAATATGTGGCAATTCCGAATATCTAGCCCAGACCCAAGGAAATAGAAAACTAATACGGGAAAGTCTGTGCCATTCGGTAGAACCATTAGTACTTTCCCGTATACGTACGTATACACGGAGTGATATATATATATAGAATAGGGAAAGTTATGTAATGCTGCGCGACAAAATGGCCAATTTTCGGCGGAAAAAAAATTAATTGCCGGGCCGTGATAACGATAAGTGGATAAAACCAGTTGCTAAATTAAGAAAAAAATCCCCTAACACGTGGTGTAGCCAGAAACCCTGTTTTCTAGGTCCTTGATATAGAAACCAATTGAAAGGAAAACGCGTCCGTCTGCCGTACACACCTAGAGCCTAAACTTACGTCCGATTTCTCCGCAAATGGATATCTCCCTGTCGACTGGTTCTAGTCAAAGCTTTTAAGAACTTGAAAAAAGATGCTTTAAAATTTGGGGGTACTTTATATGAAGGCCCCCGGGATTTTCAAAATTTTCTCAAAAACGGCTCCAAATTTTTTCTTTAGATTCTTTATATGAATAGAGTAAAATACACTTATTAACATGGCATAGGTCCGATTTTCAAGAGGATAACTCTGAATTTTCGAAAATTGTGAAAGTTTGAATTTTTTCGGCGTCTTTCTCCAACTACAAAATTGAAGATAGAGATTTTTCTTCAAATAAAATTTGTTCTGCATATTGAGTTCTTTCATAAAGGTCATGTAAATGTTTTTCAAAATTTTAGTAGTTTTCGTGCAATATTGCGTGCAATATGTGCAATTTTAAATAATTACAAAAACAAGATTTTCTCAAAAACGGCTCCAAATTTTCTTTAAACTTTTGGTAGGGATAGTGGTAAATGTACTCTATCTATGACATAAAAGCCATATTGGTCTATCGGTTAGTTTTTTCAAAAATTACAAAAATGTGAATTTTTGTACTCATCGCTCAGGTCGTAATATTTACATTATCGGCGATTTTTTCACATTATTATATTTACGAGTATATATGCTTTAAATAATGTCAAGTAAAGTTTCTCGAAACACTACCGTTTTCTGTGAAAAGTAGCTCAAATTTCGGCATTTTCAGAAATGCTCAAACGCCATTTTCTCCAATATGGCTGCATATTTTTTCTTGAAACTTTTGTAACGGATAGTGCTAATTACACTCTTTAGTATAGCGTAAAGTTTATTTTGAGTTTTTTTTGTTTTGTTCAAAAATTACATAATTGTAATTTTTTTGAAAGATCTCTCACATCTTTAATATGCACATTACCAGCAATTTGTAAACATTATTATATTTGTGAGTGTAAGTGCTTCAAATAACTTCAAATAAAGTATTTTGAAAACTCAAAAATTTTCTGTGAAAATGAGCTTCAAATTTCGCATTTTAGTAGCGCTAAAACGCCATTTTCTCTTAAACGGCACATAATTTTTAAAAGAAAATTGCCATTTATGACTAGGTTTTTGTGTTCTTTAATATTCTAAAATTAATGTTTCCGTTCTACCAATAGGAAACCGAAAAATAAGAAAATGACAAAAAAATGTACTTTTGGCGGTGATAGATGACAGCTGGCAAGAAAGAGTATGTGGCAATTCCGAATAGCTAGCGAGACCCAAGGAAAATAGAACTAATCGGGAAAGTCTGTGCCATTT